>CM042432.1:36777330-36784830 GCA_023631565.1 Gymnocephalus cernua | reverse complement strand
CCAGCAAGTTAGTTGAAAGTCATTTTATTGAACAGAAGAAATAACTCAAAATGAGTGTTAAACTGTGGTTCTTCATGTTAAAGCATTGAAGCTCATCATTAATAAAGTGCACTTTCAGTTTACAACTAGATGGAGACTCTGGATTCCTGTCCTCCTTCCCTCACACAGACCCCAGCTCTCCTAGGTAGAACACTATCACAGTAAGATCTATCAGACCAAGTGCAACGACTGAGCGTTTCAGTGAGGGCGAGTGCATAAGTGTTAACGGAAGATCAGCGCGTTAAGAGTCTCTTTTCTCTCACGCAGGTCTAACATGTGTCAGACCATTCCTGCTACTGTTTTCTATCCTGGCTCAGTTTAACCCAGACAAAAAACAAAAAAAAACAATAATAATATGACAAATAGTGACAAATCTGATTGAATATGTAATTGAGTGATTGTAAAATAGCACAGTATTTCCTTAACGGGGTTTCATTTTTATGGTCAGCGTTAAGCTAAAATCTTTGCCATGAGTGTCTTTACATTTTAAAGATCTTCACTTTAAAAAAATATTTTCCTATTTCCATAAGTGTTTCTCTACATAATATGTACAGCTGTATCTTTACAAAGAAAATAATGCTCTGTTAGAGACTGTTGCATGGTCGGTATCGACTCCAGTTTGGCACGTATTCCTCGTGACTTCACCCAGTAACAGACTAAACGGAAGAGACGGCAGAAACAAGTGCATCCAAAACCCAGAGTTTCGCTATTTTCACTTTAAATTCGGCCTTTTCCTGAATAGACACAGACACAAAGCTAGCAAATTAATCCTATTCCTACCTCTTATTTAGAATGAGATGCATTTGAAATGGTAATTCTGCTGACGTGCGGCAAATAGGAATGGCATTCACATGAAAACAAGTAGTTTGATGTCACACTAGTCCACAGGGGCATGGCCACAGACCCCGGGGAATGAGCCAAAGAGAAGAACATCTACAGTACAAGGGATATATCCTATGAATTAACATCCAGGCTTAAGGCCGTTTTATGGTTCTGCGTCGAATCGACGGCGTACCCCCGCAGACCCCTCTGCGCTTAAACATGAAATCAAGGAGAGGGTTAACTTCTCCTGCTCCAGGTTTCCCACCGTGGTCAGAAAGAACAGAGGAGACACTTTGTTTCTCTCACTATGACTCTAGAGTCGCTACTCGCTCTGAAGATAATCAGCGTCACTCTCTCACTTCTCCCTCGCTCTACCACACAACACACACACAAGTGATAAATATTGTCTGATGGTTCTGTCGTGGTCGTCGAATGGGAGGCCTATTTGTTTATTTATTCTATTTCAGAAATGGAGCATTTTATTTTATTCTGTAGCTCTTAGGCCTATTTATTAATTTGATTGTATGTATTTTCTCAATACCTTGGTGTACAACTTGAATCTGTAACTTAAGTATTTTATGTTTTTCAGTTTTGCACTTGTGTCCTGTGTCTATGTCTCGCTGCAAAACCAATTGCCCTACAGGGACAAATAAAGTTTAAACAAACAAACAAACAAACAAACAAGTATAAACATCAGGCTGGTTGTGCGGAGGCTCCACGCAGAGCTTTCGCCGTAGCCTATGTAGTAGACTAAGTGGCCTGATGTTTATACTTGCGCGCTGGTGTGTGTGTCGAGCCGGCTTGTGTGTGTGTGTGTGTGTGTGTGTGGGGAGTGTGTTTTAGAGCGAGGAGGAAGTGAGAGAGTGACGGCGATTATCTTCGGAGCGAGTAGCGACTCTAGAGTCATAGTGAGAGAAACAAAGTGTCTCCCCTGTTCTTTCTGACCACAGTGGAAAATCTGTAGCAGGAAGTTAACCCTCTCCTTGATTTCATGTTGTTTATGGAGAAGGAGAACCAGGAAATGAGTCGGGGGGAAATGCAACCAAGCCACGGCCGAGCGACGTACGTGTAGTAGTGCGTAGTTACATTTTTCGAGAGGTGCACGTCAGGCTACGGCGTAGGGTCCCTGCGCCGTCGTTTCTAGGCAGGACTATAAAAAGCTAGAAAGCTCTGCGTGGAGCCTCCGCAGAACCATAAACCAGGCTTTTAAAGGGACTCCTACGGGATGTAGGATTCCAATGTGCTACTTATGACACACACAATTTACGGCATCAAAGTCAGAGACAAACCAAGAGAAAACTACTAAGCTGTAGTTCAGCATGGGAATGAAAAGAGAAAGAAAAGATAATGCTGGGCAAGGTTATAAAAAAAAATAAAAAGAACTGGAGGAAAGAACGCTGTAGCTAAGCTAACATCCTAGCAGGTAGTGTGCATCGCACATGGTGAAGGGGGTGGGGGCATTTACTTTGAATATTACAACCACACAGCACTGGGAAAGAAATCAGCCGCTAAGAAACACATCTACTACTAACATTTAAATGTACTTTATATTAGTGTCACTGTGAACTCCCACACCGGATACCTTCACCTCTTATTGCACTATTTTCACTGTTTTATGTCGAAAGATTGGGCAGTTCAGGGTTGGGTCTCATGTTAACATGTCTTATCTTATCTTATTTAACATGCAAACTTTAAACAATTAAAAACGTAACTGATAAAATTATTTTCAGCGGTCCTATTAAAGCTGGGGTAGGCAGTTTTCTGGAAAAAACACCAGAATTTGTAAGTGCAGCCCTCCTCCTTCAGCCTGACTGTCCTAAGCCCCTCCCACCAGAGGAGCACAGGCATATGCACATGCTTCATACAGTAACCTGTGCCAGTAACATAGACACTACAGTAAAAGAAAAATGGACCCAGCGACCCTGCTTTTCCGGTGATGGTTAACCCAGGATTTCCACAGGCTGCGTAACCGCTGCGGAACGTCTCTGTGGTCCGCCGTCCGTCAATACCAACCGGATCCGGAGTTGTTGCGGAACGGCTGCGGCCGGGACCGACAGCTGTAGTCACGAGGACCCACGAGATCTCGCGAATTCACGTAGAATAGAACCACAAAACCACCAACAGTTTGTTTCTATTCCGAGGAGTAGAGAGGAAACAACTCTGTGCCGTGTTTTCAAGGTGTAGTGAAGAGAAATATGATCCTTCGTGAGCACTGTGTATTTTATTTTGAAAGTTAACCGGATGTTTTATTTTGTTTCTGTGCTCGACTTCCTGTCCCGCACTATCTGCCGTGTGCTGAATTGCTGCGGAGCTCTCCGGCGTCCGGCAAAAACAGAAGCTCTGCGTATCTGATCCGCAGGGCTGCGACCGCCGGAGCTGTGCCGGAGTCGCAACGCAGACGTTATGCAGCTGGTGGAAATACACACGTTGACCTTAATGGAAACCGATTGACTCCGCCGCCGTTCCGGAGCCGTTCCGGAGCCGTTCCGCAGCCTGTGGAAATCCTGGGTAAGTGTTACTGAGCGTTACCGCGCAGCCTCAAACTGAGCTTCCCGCCACCGATGTGACGTGAGCAACGTGTCTGAACGTTGTAAGTCTTCTGGTAGCTGTGCCGAGAGAAATCTCAATCATTCCCAATCTATCAGAGATGGAGAGCGTAGGTATATGTAAGGAGATAACATAGGCACAGGCTAATTATTAGCCTGTTAGCATTAGTAGTTAAACTTAACCCTTGTGTTGTCTTCCAGTCCATCATGAATTTGTTAAAAATTGAAAACGTTTTTTGGCACTTTTCTGACACTTTTTTAAATTCATGGTCATTAAACCTAATTTAAATGACATTATACTTAATTTTTTAGTTAAAAAAAGCAGAAATTATGAATTGTTTTGACTAATAGTAACATTTAAAATGATATAAAATTGAATAAAACACTCAAAATTCAATGAAAGTAATCATTAATTGTACCTGCAAAGATTGTTATACGGGTTCCATACAACGTACATCATGCATCCGAGTTATTTTGGGGCAGTTTGGTTGCAAGAAACCCATATTTCTGATATAAAGAACTTTGAAAACGGGTCAAATTTGACCCTAGGACAACACAAGGGTTAAACAGCTGATGTAAGTCCAAACTGCCTGCGAGCTTCTCCTGTACTGTACGGCAATACTTCTACTATGAGACAGTAAGTCTCGTGGTTATGACCCAATCGTTAGCCTATTTTAATAAAAACGTCTGCTACGGAGCCATAACGTGAGGTACAAGGTAACGGAGCCTTTTATACATTGTCGTGTTTCTTTAGAAATAAACAACGGACAAATAAAGTCTTTAAACACTTCAGATGTAAAGTTATTGGCTGTCAAAGTGACGCCAAAATGAATGGAAGTCAATGGGATGCTAACGGGGGGGTGATGGGAACAGGGCTAGCAAAATGGCGCCATCGCGGCTTCGCTCTGAGGAGAGAAGCCCGCCCCCTTGGCCAGTACTAGTCATTCATTTCAATCATCCCCATGGTGATTGTGATCCCGATATATAGCTGCGATCCTCTGAGAATAACTGCCCTGTTTTCTTTTGCTCGTGGGCCTGTAAAGCCCTTTGAGATGACACGCGGTGGGTCGAGGCTCTAGCTAGCAGCAGTACAGTAAGCAGAAGGCTAAACTATTAGCAACATTTTCTCACCATCTCCGAAATGCTTTGACAACATCTGCGTGTGTGTTATTGTGTTTGTCAGACTTTCCTTTAGACTTTTTTTTTTTTTTTAATAAGTCTGCCGTCATTTTCTGGGTTGCTTTGCAGTGTAGGCAGTTGTCGCCAATGCTGGAATAGCAACTTTTTCTGCAGGATCTTCCGCTTTTGAATCAGGCTTTCGCCATCCGAGGAGACCACTAAGCCACTAGGAACGCCCTCTCTCTAAAATGACCTGTGATTGGCCAAAGTCTTTCGCCACAGGCTAAGCTTTTCTAAAGCCTGAAAACAAAGCCAATAGTAGGTGCAGAAGTCTAGTTTTCCCCTCAGGCCACTTGAATTGCAATATGTTAAAAGACTATCATAGAATTCTTGCTCAGTGACGCAAAACAAAACTGCCTACCCCAGCTCCAGCTTTAGGTTGTGCATTACATACACCGTGTCCTTCACACAGAGATTAGACATACAAAGCTCTTAAAAGAGCCATATTACACATTTACCTTCATTATCTACCAGTCTGCACTACAAATACCAGAAATAAATATGTTAAGGACAATAAATATGGGTTTTCTATCTGAATGAAAACTTATAAAGACTCAGTTGATTTGAATGGAGATCCATCTGACAGCAGGATGTCCTTTCGTGTGTAGTGTTGGAGCACGTGGCTCCGTTGGATTAAGTGTTGATCACATCTGATTGTCTGACCTGAGTTACAGCAGACAGATGGCGGCTCAGAGTGGTTCTCTACGGGACAGAACAACCTCTGTACTGTCAACCGTTTAGGTCGTTTTTGTTTTTAGTGTGTGAGTGCTCTCTAATTAGTGCTCAGATATTGCTTCTAATGCATGAAATCTATCTATTATACAGTGTTTGTCTCCAACTTGATTCACTTCTCGTGCATCTACCAGGGACAGGAACATATCAAAAGGACTGAAGAAGAGTGATGGGGAAAATAGCCCTAATGAAAGGAACTAAACAGGGGTGACGCATCATGGAAGAAGACCTTATATACATATAAATGATTTGAACCATTTCTGACAACAGTCTGTGTTGCACCAGACCCTTCAACCCACCCTCGTATCTGGTAGAGAATCGCCTCTGCAGGCTCCTCCCACCAGCGTACACTTAAGCGCGTGGGACTCCATGGCCCAATCCCAACGTGAGCCCTGAGGACTGAGGACTAAAGACTTAACTGATCTCCGGTGCTGAGTGAGTGAGTGTGTGAGGCCACGTGGGCTCAGACAGGTAGAATGGGATCGGGACAGCACTTCACCAGATCACATGTTACCTTGGCGACGTTTAATAACAAACATGTTGCTGACATTTGCCGGGAATTTTCATTTTAAGTTTGTTGCTTTCCACGCGGCCGTGCCACAGGAGACGGCTGCCTGATTCCACATTTATTCAAACTCTTGTTTTACATCTGGACAACAGGTCCGTTCCCGTGGTTGTTTACCTTTGTTATTTCCGGATTTCCCTATTGGTCTCTGCAGTAAACGTCACAACGCTTTGAACTGTGGGTAATTCCCTTTTGGTGAAGTCTGCATCGATGCAGACTCACGGAAAGGGCTCGGGAAGTGTGTAAGTGTCACGCCCTTTGAAATTCGACATTGGGACGACCCTGAGCCCTTAAGAAATTTCGCGAGAACGCGCACCAAAGTCTGTGAGTCTGTGAGTCCGGACTTTGGGATTGGGCCCTTGTGAACATAGACTCCTTTTTGTTTTTGTCATGCTGTTGAGCATTTGTTTTTGCTTTCGTTTTTAAAGTGCAGTCCAGATGCAGGTGACTAAAAGACAAGATGCAAGTTACACAGAGAGAGAGAGAGAGAGATAGAGATAGAGAGAGAGAGATGAAGCACAGGTAAAGCCAGAGGTTGGGGATGGGACAGAGGATTGGCACGAGGTCGGACTTGGAGGATGGGAACAGGATGGGATGGAGCTGGCAGGAGTCTGGGTCTGTTAGGCTGAAGGTAAAAAAAAAAAAAAAAAAAGAAGGAACAAAACAAAGGTCTCATCCTATTTTAGTCTTCTCCTGTGTCCCTGATCCAGCTCCAGTCACTCCCTGGACTGGTAGAAGAGGATGTATCCTGACTCAGAGTTCTTGGAGATGTCTGAGGTAAGCCCGTAAAACTCCTCGATGGCCTGGGCGTCAATTTTCTGCACAACACAAGCGAGATGCCGCTTACTGACGGTAAAGAACAACAGCGAATGTAAATGTACAGCAAAACAGATGAGTCAAGAGACGCACCTCCACGATGTCGTCATCGAACAGCAGCCAGAAGCCGTGACTCTTCACGATGGTGATGTAATGGCCTCTGTTTGGGCCGCTGATGAAACAAGAGGCAAACAGTGAGTCTCTGCAATCCCAAAAACTCTCACACTGTTCTACATCCGTCTCGGCTTCCTGCAGGAGCCGCTGCAGTCATGTGTGCAACAGAAATGCAGAACACAGTTTTCCCACACAAATATTCATCGTCATTATAGCAGGATTTCAAAAAGGCGTAAATGTTAAAGACAGATTCATGACATTTGCATTTTTTTTAAAATATCATTTATCATTATGTTGTAATACATACTGGAGCACCTAATTAGGGCTGGACGATATTAGGAAAACTTCTAATTGAGATTATTTTTACTTATATTGCGATATGATTCACGATATTGGAGGGAATGATCATTTTTCTCATTTTCATTGAAAATAAAAATAATATACATATATATATATATATATATATATATATATATATATATATATATATATATATACATACATATATATATACATACATATACATATATATATATATACATACATATACATATATATATATACACATATACATATACACATATACATATATATATACATACATATACATATATATATACACATATATATATGTATATGTATGTGTATATATATATACATACACATATATATATACATACATATATA
>CM042432.1:36767064-36777130 GCA_023631565.1 Gymnocephalus cernua | reverse complement strand
ATTAACTGAATCAAATATTAGTATTTTTGTACATAGTAATTCTGCACGGCCTATATTAAAAATCACAAAAAGCTATTTTAGTTAGACAGCTGAATAGCTTTGTGTCGAGTAATAAACATCCTGAATCACAGCTTCCCTTTAAAGAGAAAGTTTGGCATTTGAGAGTTAGATGAGAAACTACTGTCACGTCTGTCTGTTTCATATGAGGCTACAGCCAGCAGCCTGTTAGCTTAGCTTAGCTTAGCATAAAGACTAGAAAGTAACCCGTAACCTCCAGTCCCAAAGCACAAGCCTCCTCCATCAGCCCCGCTCAAGACTCCGTTTCTCCATCGCTGCCCCCTCGCATCTGGAGTTCCCTCCCTGAACATCTGAGAAAACCTCAGTCTGTGGACACTTTTAAAAAAAAGACCTTAAAACTGTCCTGTTCAGGCAGGCGTTCTTAAGTTGTTCGTAGGCTTTGCAGATTTTAATTTGCACTAAACTGCTCTTTTAGCTGTTTTTTCTATGCGTATTTTCTGTATGTATTTCGTCGCTTGTATATCAGTTCCTCCAGAAAAACGCGATTATGCGATCGCAGAATTCAACGCATAATCAGCCAAAGTCTGCATATTTATGCGGGGGCCGCATTTTTTCAAATACGCCGCACTTTCGCCGCATAAATTGCAGATTTCCGCGCAAAATATGCGGGGCTTGCATGATTTCATAATCCCCGCATTTTCGTTGCAAAAAAAGTCACATATATCAGCAGAAAGTTGAAAAATGTTGCGTTTACTTCACACAAGAGCAGCCATTTTCCCCTGTTGCCATGGGAACGTTATGAAGTGATGTCATTTCGCCTAGTGAGAACACGGTGTTGGGCGAATCACTTTGTTTTCTCTTTTTCATCAAACTGCAGTTTTTGCAAGTTCCCGCAATTTTTGCAAGTTCCCGCATTTTCATCGCATAAAACTGCATAAATATCCCGAATATTCCATCACATTTTTTAAGAAAACGTGCCGCATAATCAAGGATTTTTGCCCGCAACAATCACAAAAAAACTCTGCGTTTTTCTGGAGGGACTGGTATATTTCTTCTGTTGTTTTCTATTTTTAATGCGTTTTAATGTGGTTTCTGTAGCACTTTGAGATTCTCTTATGAAAAGTGCTTTACAAATAAAATGTATTATTATTATTATTATTTAGAAAGAGGCGGACACAGTTAGCCTGGCTCTGTCCAAAGGGAACAAAATGTACACAGCAGCACCTTTACAGCTCTCTTTTTACACACATTATATCTCGCTTGGATCAGTAACTTCCTGGAGTCTTTGCTGGTTGTCTAGCAACTACTCCCAGCCGAGCAACAGCCCGGCACTTTAAGATAACCTCCAGCGGTGTGTCACGGCAATGTGGGCGGCGTGTTTAGATGGATGGTGTCGGCAGCTCCGGGCTGCGGCGGTCTGCTGAAATCCACCGGATGATGAGAAACGCGTCCGTGAAGCGGCGGATGACGGCAGACCTCCGCCGCCCGGAGCGCCAAGCAGGGAACACTTCATCCAAACACACCGCCCACACAAAGATGACTCAGAGCTGATTAAAAATCGGCAAAGTATTGCTTTAACCCAGAGTACAATGCCTGATTGTCGTCCTTTGTTTCCTTGATTTTTACATGTTGTTTTTGTACGCAGTAGCCTACATAAGCCAGATACTACGTGTTATTTACTTGCCCCCCCCCTCCTCGTTTCTAGTCTTTGGCCTAAGCTAAGCTAACTGGCTGCTAATTTCTGTCTTGAGACGTCTACAGTCCTGCAGACTAGAGCCCGACCGATAAAGGATTTTTAAGGCCGATATCGAGACAAATATTTGGTGATTTAAAAATCCGATAATCCGATATATCGGCAGATATATATATATTTTTTAAATCCAGAAACGCGTAACAAAACATAAACCTATTTCCGAACATTAGTTATTTGTAGTTATTTATGAGTCCTCACTAGGGACGTTGTAGAGCGCCGTGTGTGTGTGTGTGTGTGTGTGTGTGTGTGTCTGTGCGTGCGTGCGTGCGTGTGTGGTAGAGCGCCCTCTGGTGGACAGAATATGCAACGGCAACACTCGGAACATAGTTGAAGGGGGTTTCGTCCGTTTTATTTAATTTTTTAAATATTAATTTATCGGCCATTATAAACGCCGATACAGACAGTTTGGAAAATGCCTAAAATCGGCCGATAAACTACATCGGTCGGGCTCTACTGCAGATCATGTAAATAAAATCAGAAGGCTACACCGATTATACCAACATACATACACACTTGTTTTGACAGATGTGTATGTGAAAGTTAAAACATCTGAAATGTGAGGCGTGGAGGGTGAGGAGTGGGGAGTAAGTGGGGGGGAAGAGAGAAAATGTCCAGAGAGGAGGCAGCTGACCTAAGCTGGATCCCAACAGAGATTGCATTGTTCATTCACATAAAGAGCTTCGTGAGTATGGACAGCAGAGAACAGTCTCTGTCAGTTCCACTCGCTGAATGACCTTCGCTCCGACATGCACCTGCCCTTCACCTCCAATACTCAGACTGCATTAAAGCCAGCACTGCTACTCACACACGCAATACAAAACCACTAATCTCCACTCTGCGATTGTTTAGGAACAAGAATACTAAATGAAAAAAGGTTACGTTGGAAAGTTCACGGAGACTAGGGCTGCAACTAACGATTATTTTCATTGTCGATAAATAATCGTTTCACCAAACAGGTCTACAAAATGTAAAAAAAAAAAAAAAAATGGTGAAAAATGTCGATCAGTGTTCTCCAAAGCCCAAGATGACGTCCTGAAATGTCTTGTTTGTCGAGATATTCAGTTTACCGTCATAAAGGAGCGGGAAAAAAAAACAGAAAAAGATTGGTTTAAAGAAATGCCGATAAACCAGAGCATGTTATTCTCACATCCCAGGATGCTGTGTGGACTAGCCAGACCCTCCTCCGCAGCGCTGTGGAGGAGGGTCTGGCAGTGCGAGACTAGGTCCACGTTGACTTCTGTTTCTGGACCAATGCATGTTAGCAATTGAAAAAAAAAAAACACACCTGTAATCATACATGTCTTTCACTGAACCAGGATTGGGCGCTCACCGTTCTCTTTCCGTAGGCGGGAGATGAACTTCTTGGGCGGGATGACGCCCACTTTCTTCTTCTGTGTGGCGATGGAGTGGAAGAGGTCAGCCAGGCAGGTGAGCAGGTTCTCCTTCTTCTTCTGCTGGGCTTTATAAGCCAGCACATTCTCCCGGAAAGGCCGGCAGAAGTAGAGCGCCTGGAGCACCGAGTTACAGTAGCATGTGTTTCCAAACTGAGGAAGGGAGGCGCAGACGGCAAAGATGAGAACAGAAAAGGGGCTTTCAGTCCATTTATTAAAGCATATTCTGCTCATTCTCAGGTTCATAACTGTATTTAGAGGTTGTACCAGAACAGGTTTACATGGTTTAATATTCAAAAAACACCATATTGTTGTTGTACTGCACATTGCTGCAGCTCCTCTTTTCAGCTCTGTCCAGGTCTCTGTTTTAGCTACAGAGTGAGACATCTCTTCTCTTTTTTTTTACCGTCTTTGTCGCACACGTGCAGTAGCTAGGTAAGGCGTAAATTATACTGCCCGCTCCCAAAGTGGCGCACGACATCGTGACGTCACGGGAGCGCCGTAACCGTTTATACTCGCGCTGGTGGTCGCGACACTAGTTGCGGTCTTCTCCTGACCAGAGGAGGCGCTAATGAGGAAAGGCTACCGACGTCGCTCTTTCTACGGACTAGAAGAAGAAGATAAAAGGTAAACAAGGTCAGAACTGGCAGCAGCATTGACGTGAATGCTTCGATTTGATTGGATGACCTACTTGGTGGGATCGAGCCTTTCATTCACCATAAAATAACTCATCTTAACCCGGTAAGTTTACCAGAGAGACTCGCAGTCAGTCGCCGAGTCCTGGCATCACGTTTCCCAGGAGCTCGTTCATGCTTCCTGTTTCCGGTTTGTCGCGCGCCGCTGAAAAAAAAAAATAGACTGGTGCGCGCCCTCTGCTCGCGCGCTGAAAACCGTCATTTTGACGTCACGCGCCACCTCCAATGCGTCGAGCATAAATCACCTTTAAAAGGACCATATCACCCAGCTAGCTGTTTAAACAACTTCAGTCAGTTACAAGGCAGGATTAGCAGGGAGACTTCTTCTAAACGAGGGCGCACTTCCAACTTGGCGTGGAATACCTGCAGAACAGGGACAGGAAGTAGTTCTTTTGTAGATTATGGTGAACTAGTGTGTGTTTTAGGTAGCATGCTAGCGGTTAGCCACCTCGTCTCGGCTACCGACGTAGAAAGCCGTGCAGATTTTGACCAGCTCACCCAGAGACTGAAGGCAGGAATCATTCAGAAACCGTATCTCACTCAGAACAACATGGATGTATTATTTCCAAGTTTGCATGCGTGTGGAAGTACCAGAAACACAAAATAACGCCCCAAATCCCAGAAAAAAGTTTTTTTTTTTCATAATATTGGCACTTTAAGAGATTACTGTATTTGTTAAATGAGCTGGTGGAAAAATACAGATGTGATCAATTGTTTTCATCCATCTGGCAGAGACGGCACCTGGGGTGTTTATGTGAATTTCATATTACGGAAACAAAACATGCCAATATTGGCCAACAGGCTCACAAACAACAGGCTCACCTCCGGTGCCAACCACCCAGCAGAGGACATGACTCACCTGAGTCCCATGGCAGTTTGTTTTGAAAAATGACACCAGTGTTTTTTTGGCAGTGCCCTTTGTCAGGCCTTGTGTTGACCCGTTTTCAATGTTTTTTTTTATAAAATCAGAAAAAATGTGTTTCTTACAACCAAAGTGCCCCAAAACAACCATGCTTCGCAGGTACAATGAATTATTACTTTCATTGAGTTTTTGTTGTTTTATTCAATTTTATAGCATTTGAAAAACAGTATTTTGACTAAACTTTGACATAAACCAGTCTGCGATTCACTCGGCATCCTCTGATCTTAAATATTAGTCGAAATAATTCATAATTTCAGCTTTTTTTCAAACTCAAAAAATGAGGTATAATGTCATTTAAATTGACCATGAATTTTTTTTAAAAAAACATTGAAAATAGGGACAAAAATGTATTAAAAATTCAAATCAATTTTGTCCCCGGAAGGACAACAAGTCGTGGTAAATGGTGGACGGGCCGTTAATGTACGAGAGGAGTTAGTGATGCTCACATTGACCAATCCAAAGTAGTGTTCATTGATTGGAAATTGCTCCGGGCCGATGTCTTTCTCCAGAGCAGAGGCATTGGTGCCCTAATAAAAAACAGAGACAAAATATGAGACATGAAGATGTTGTTTTTTTTGTCATCATTAACATCAACGTATACAACACAGTTCACTCAGTCATTATGGAAAGTTACAAGGATAAAGTGAAACCCTCATTTGTTTAGTCTAGTCTATAGCCAAATGAATATGTAAATGTTGTGTACTGTATTTTCTGGACTACAAGTCTCTCCGGAGTATAAGTCACATCAGTCAAAAAATGCGTCATGAAGAGGAAACAAACATATATATAAAGTCACACTGGACGCTAAGTTGCATTTATTTAGAAATTTATTCCACAAAATCCAAGACCAAGAACAGACATTTAGGCCCCATCCAGACGAAGACGTCAGGATGAAAACACATCCGTCTTCCCTGGATTCGGTTCAAGAAAATTCACGTCCACATGAATCCATCTGTAAATGAATCAACACGCTACTTCATATGCCAGGCCTGTAGGCGGCGCTGTTATTGCTACAGACATTAACGGAACGAAGAAGAAGAGCAGCCTTCAGTCACTTCCACTTCCTTTCATAACATACTTCTCTACATCCATGGACTAGACTTTAATAACTTTCACCACTGCTCGTTATATAAAGGCCACCGCTAGAAAACGTGTCTTTGTTTACATTGTATAATGTGCTGCTGGATTGCTTTTTATTTTGCAATTCTGTCTGCTATCGGACATGATTGCAGCGCGCTAGCTAGCAGAGCTAACATTAGCTCTGCTAGCTAACATCGGCAGTCAAACAAACATCAATGATCCGATGTCTTCTTGATAATCTAGCTACATGTTTTTCTTGCAGTAGCCTTTCTACAATAAGCGGTGCTAAAAGTTTCTATAATCCGTTCAAGGAGTTGATGAGCAGACAGATTAGCGAGCTAGTTGATAAGTTCTCTACTTCACTTCATAGTGTATATATCTATGCTTCCACTTTATAAACAGCATTGCTCCCTCTGCTATAATAGCCGTCAGCTGGGTTGAAGGCGGAGCTGTGAGGCCGAGGTGTGTGGGGATGACATCATCGATACGCACTTATGCGGTTTCGCCGTACACACGAAGCCAAACGTGAGCCGGCTTTTTTTTTTTTTTATTCACCCTGGGACCAGGTTTCAAAAAAAGTGCGTTTACAGGATTCGTGTGTGGACAATCGGCCCAAACGATGCAAAAGATGTGCGTTCGCATCGAAATACGTCTTCGTGTGGACTGCCCCTCAATCTGGAAAGTCAAGTTATTCAGCTACACAACAGCACACAGAACAACAGGCTGAATAGGTGTTAACGTCACACATTAACAGTTATTCAGCTACACGATAGCATAAAGAACATACCCGGGAGGCTGAACAGGCTAAATTAACATAACAAGCCAGCGAGTCCAACAAGCAAGTTCACCAAGCTCCCGATCTCACTTCATTCCTTGGTTCATGTCAGTCGGTATGAATTAACATTTAAAAACATGTTAAATAATTAATATATTTTGATATACAAGTTGCACCTGGCTGTAAGTCGCAGGACCAGCCAAACCATGAAAAAAAATGTGACTTATAGTCTGGAAAATACGGTAGTAAAGGGCTACTGAGACTTTAACCTTTGTGTTGTCCTAGGGTCAAATTTGACCTGTTTTCAAAGTTCTTCATATCAGAAATATGGGTTTCTTGCAACCAAACTGCCCCAAAATAACTCGGATGCATGATGTACGTTGTATGGAGCCCATATAACAATCTTTGCAGGTACAATTAATGAGTACTTTCATTGAATTTTGAGTGTTTTATTCAATTTTATAGCATTTTAAATGTTACTATTAGTCAAAACAATTCATAATTTCTGCTTTTTTTAACTCAAAAAATTAAGTATAATGTCATTTAAATTAGGAATTTAAAGAAAGTGTTGAGAAAAGTGCCAAAAAACATTTTAAAATTTTGAACAAATTCATGATGGACTGGAAGACAACACGAGGGTTAAAGCTGTAGATAGGAGATAAAGCTCAATTAGAGGCCTCTCTTTCATGCAGTACAATTGATAAAAATGATCCTTTCTGCCAAACGTCAAAGCATCGACGTCCATTAGAATGTCGTAGCTCGTCCCTAAAAACCCTCCTGTCAAAGTTGAAAAAGGATATGGTCTAAACAGTCGGGAGTAGTTTACACCTGATTGCAGAGACAGACCACTTATCTCTCGTCAGAGCTCAAAGCTTTTCCACATGAACCGCAGCTTTGTTGAGCGAACACAGGAGACAGTTTAGTTCGGGGAAGGCTTTGACTTCCAGCGACTGTCATTTCTCTCCCGTCAAAGCAGACGGTGAATACCTCTTTGTCCAATTTACCGCTTCCAGTCTGAGCACAAGCCACAAGTACAGCACCGTACACTACGCTACATACAAACGGATTCTTACAATGGAAACAGTGACCTTTATTATTATACACAACTTGAGAGAAAATAGTGGGCAAATTCCCGAAAGTCCATAAATATTGACACAAAACACAGAGTGTGTGAGAAAAATGAAATATCCACGCAACTGCTACGGACGGACACCTGATGCCACATTTTGACTTCGGAGATCCTCATTATGAAGAGCGGGCGGTGGCATCATTTATTTAAAGCGTAACTCTCGCCAAAATGCATCCTAGGGTCTTTTTGTGAACGTACGCGAGTCAAACTTTAGTTTGAAAGCATATTTAGGACGGAAGCTCCACTTTTAACCCTCGTGTTGTCCTATAAGAAGTCCTATAAAACTTCTATAAGAGAAATATGGGTTTCTTTTTAACCAAATTACCCAAAACGTTAAGTAGCAAGTACTCTTGTACTCTCAGGCTGTACCACCTAGTGTCCTCCAGTCTCTCCCCTGAGCTAGTAGTCTCAGGCTGGACCACCTAGTGTCCTCCAGTATCTCCCCTGAGCTAGTAGTCTCAGGCTGGACCACCTAGTGTCATCCAGTCTCTCCCCTGAGCTAGTAGTCTCAGGCTGGACCACCTAGTGTCCTCCAGTCTCTCCCCTGAGCTAGTAGTCTCAGGCTGTACCACCTAGTGTCCTCCAGTCTCTCCCCTGAGCTAATAGTCTCAGGCTGGACCACCTAGTGTCATCCAGTCTCTCCCCTGAGCTAGGAGTCTCAGGCTGGACCACCTAGTGTCCTCCAGTCTCTCCCCTGAGCTAGTAGTCTCAGCCTGGACCACCTAGTGTCCTCCAGTCTCTCCCCTGAGCTAGTAGTCTCAGGCTGGACCACCTAGTGTCCTCCAGTCTCTCCCCTGAGCTAGTAGTCTCAGCCTGGACCACCTAGTGTCCTCCAGTCTCTCCCCTGAGCTAGTAGTCTCAGGCTGTACCACCTAGTGTCCTCCAGTCTCTCCCCTGAGCTAGTAGTCTCAGGCTGGACCACCTAGTGTCATCCAGTCTCTCCCCTGAGCTAGTAGTCTCAGGCTGGACCACCTAGTGTCATCCAGTCTCTCCCCTGAGCTAGTAGTCTCAGGCTGCACCACCTAGTGTCCTCCAGTCTCTCCCCTGAGCTAGTAGTCTCAGGCTGGACCACCTAGTGTCCTCCAGTCTCTCCCCTGAGCTAGTAGTCTCAGGCTGCACCACCTAGTGTCCTCCAGTCTCTCCCCTGAGCTAGTAGTCTCAGGCTGGACCACCTAGTGTCCTCCAGTCTCTCCCCTGAGCTAGTAGTCTCAGGCTGGACCACCTAGTGTCATCCAGTCTCTCCCCTGAGCTAGTAGTCTCAGGCTGTACCACCTAGTGTCATCCAGTCTCTCCCCTGAGCTAGTAGTCTCAGGCTGTACCACCTAGTGTCCTCCAGTCTCTCCCCTGAGCTAGTAGTCTCAGGCTGGACCACCTAGTGTCATCCAGTCTCTCCCCTGAGCTAGTGGTCTCAGGCTGCACCACCTAGTGTCCTCCAGTCTCTCCCCTGAGCTAGTAGTCTCAGGCTGGACCAGATGCACAATAAAAAATATGCCTTCTGCATTTTTGTTTTGCCTTTCCCTCCATTGTACCGAACCGTGATGTCTGAACCGAGGTATGAACCGAACCGTGACTTCTGTGTACCGTTCCACCCCCTAAAAGTAATAAATGTACTCATGCACGGAAAAAAATAAAATACAAAATAAATAAAAGAGAAGGCTCCCTGCAGTAGCACCACATCATGCAATCACAACAAGCTGTCAAAAGCAGCGCTGCTTCATTCACCTGCCAATCATCGTGACAGCCATACTAATACTAATAATACTAATAATACTACTAATACTAATTGTGCATTGTGTCGTATCGCCGGAAAGCGCAATGTCAGGCGATAAGGAAGGAGCAGTGTGTAAAGGTCTACGACATATTCATATATTAATATGAAGGTTTAGGATGCAGCAGGTTTAGCCTGTCTGACCACCGACATCTGATAAAGTGGATAAGTAGTGACCACCGGTCCACACACACACACACTCTCACACAGACAGACAGACACACACACAGAGAGAGAGAGAGAGAGAGAGAGAGAGAGAGAGAGAGAGAGAGAGAGACACACAGAGTGAGAGAGAGAGAGAGAGAGACACACACACACACACACACAGGGTCACACAGAGTCTCTCACTCACACACACACACACCAGGCTGCAGGCAAATCGATAGCAACACACATATAACCTGCAAGATACTCACCATATTACAAATGGAGGCGATGTTTCTGACAGTCATTTAGTTCACAGTGTCCTCCTCGCCGCCATCTTTATAAAATAAACATGATTTCTGAGCGAGGCGACGCTGAGAAATGAAGTTAA
>CM042432.1:36727064-36762064 GCA_023631565.1 Gymnocephalus cernua | reverse complement strand
AAACACACTAACACGCATGTTCCTGATGGGTTACAGACAAGTCGGTTCATTGCTTAGTGTGTAAAAAGGTCATAAGATACAAAGCCTGTATCAAAAATATTCAACCTGGAAGTTTTCATCTTTCATTGTTTGATTAATTTAATGTGGCGTTTTTGACACTGATCAACAGAAAGTTATTCTCAAAGTAAAAACAGATCCCTACGAATTATATTAATTACAAATACAGAGTAGAAAATACTGTATACTTACTGTACAAGTAAGTATTTTGTAGATGCACCTTTGGCAGCAATCCCAGCCTTGAGCAGTAAGGATAGCTCTTCATCAGCTGGACGTTGTAATCTTTCCATATTCTTCTCTGTAAAGGCGCCGACGCACCGACCCGATTATCGGCCGTCTGACCGTCTGGCGAGGTCGGTGACTCGAGTCTGGTCGGCGTGTTCCGTGCCGTCGTCGGTCGGAGGAGCCGTCGGCCTTCATTTGGGACGATTTGACTTGTTGAATCGGCCGGTGGGCGGTCGGACTCTATGACCAATCTGATTGGTGGAGAGCTAACCCTTGACTAGCGAATCAGTGCTTCTTCCACAAGAAGAAGCCCGAGAGCTGCCAACGCCAGTATCTTCTTATTACTCGCCATCGTATTTTCTACAGGTCTGCTGCTACACTATGAACCCCCCCAGACCTCTCAGGTGGTCTGGGACAGGTCTGCTACTACACTATGAACACCCAGACATCTCAGGTGGTCTGGGACAGGTCTGCTACTACACTATGAACCCCCCCAGACCTCTCAGGTGGTCTGGGACAGGTCTGCTACTACACTATGAACCCCCCCAGACCTCTCAGGTGGTCTGGGACAGGTCTGCTGCTACACTATGAACCCCCCCAGACCTCTCAGGTGGTCTGAGACAGGTCTGCTGCTACACTATGAACCCCCCAGACCTCTCAGGTGGTCTGAGACAGGTCGGTTGCTACACTATGACCACCCAGATCTCTCAGGTGGTCTGGGACAGGTCTGCTACTACACTATGAACCCCCCAGACCTCTCAGGTGGTCTGGGACAGGTCTGCTACTACACTATGACCACCCAGACCTCTCAGGTGTTCTGGGACAGGTCTGCTACTACACTATGAACACCCAGACATCTCAGGTGGTCTGGGACAGGTCTGCTACTACACTATGAACCCCCCCAGACCTCTCAGGTGGTCTGGGACAGGTCTGCTACTACACTATGAACCCCCCAGACCTCTCAGGTGGTCTGGGACAGGTCTGCTGCTACACTATGAACCCCCCAGACCTCTCAGGTGGTCTGGGACAGGTCTGTTGCTACACTATGACCACCCAGATCTCTCAGGTGGTCTGAGACAGGTCTGTTGCTACACTATGAACCCCCCAGATCTCTCAGGTGGTCTGGGACAGGTCTGCTACTACACTATGAACCCCCCAGATCTCTCAGGTGGTCTGGGACAGGTCTGCTACTACACTATGAACCCCCCAGACCTCTCAGGTGGTCAGCGAGTAATGACGACAACGATCCTTCTCGACTACTATAAACTCTCTCTGATGAGAACAATGGCCGACGACAGCGTGCTCTGTGTTTACGAGGTCTAGACAGATGTTCCCTCATTTCCGGTTTTCATTTTTTGGGCGACAGTACAGATTAGCGCAGAACGTACGCTCAAGTCGGGGACGCTTCGGTGTGTTCCGAGGCACTTTCTTTGACCTTGAGGAGACCGATGAGTCCGACTGGCTTTTCTGCCGACGGCCGGCCGTCGGGTTGGTCATATAAAACATGGAAACTTCCAAAAATGAATATTTTCATATGCACTGTAGTAGGCCTAAAATAATGCAAAATGCCATTTACCAGAGCCAAGAGGCGATGTTTTAAAGTCAGTCAAAATCAGTTTACAATGATATAAAAGAGAGAAACACAGAAAATCCTCACATTTAAAAAAAGTGGAACCAGTTAATGTTTGACTATTTTGCTCAATAAATGACTTAATCGATTGTCAGAATTGTTAATAAATTCACATACTCTACTCAAGATGGTGCAGCAGATGGCTGCTTTGCTCTCTAGTGCTGTATGTAGGCTAAAGCATAATGTGTATATACTACTTTTTCACCATAGCCAGACCTTCCTCCGCAGCGCTGTGGAGGACGGTCTGGCTATGTGTCAGGTCAGGAAAGCCAATTGGTCAGGGGATAGGACCTGAACAAATCAGGTTCCTTTACCTCCCGCGAGCATGGACACCAGGCCAATCGTAGCGCGTAAATGCTATCCAGTCCCTCCAGGAAAACGCGATTATGCGATCGCAGAATTCAATGCATAATCAGCCAAAGTAAAGTTGAAAAATGTTGCGTTTACTTCACGCAAGAGCAGCCATTTTCCCCTGTTGCCATGGGAACGTTATGAAGTGACGTCATTTCACCTAGTGAGAACACGGTGTTGGGGGAATCACTTTTATTTCTCTTTTTCATCAAACTGCAGTTTTTGCAAGTTCCCGCAATTTTTGCAAGTTCCCGCAATTTCATCGCATACAATTGCATAAATATCCCGCATATTCCATCACATTTTTTAAGAAAACGTGCCGCATAATCAAGGATTTTTGCCCGCAACAATCACCAAAAAACTCTTTTTCTGGAGGGACTGATTATAGGAGGGCGGGTCTTGCCTTGAACTGCCTTAATAACATTTGAGAAAGTGGAACCAGTTCTCGGCAGTAAGTCGGACACGTTCCAGGTGAGGGTTGGCCTCCGCCAGGGCTGCGCTTTGTCACCAATCCTGTTCGTAGTATTTATGGACAGGATATCGAGGCGTAGTCGTGGTAGGGAGGGGTTGCAGTTCGGTGGGCTCGGGATCTCATCGCTGCTCTTTGCAGATGATGTGGTCCTGATGGCATCATCGGCCTGTGACCTTCAGCACTCACTGGATCGGTTTGCAGCCGAGTGTGAAGCGGCTGGGATGAGGATCAGCACCTCTAAATCTGAGGCCATGGTTCTCAGCAGGAAACCGATGGAGTGCCTTCTCCAGGTAGGGAATGAGTCCTTACCCCAAGTGAAGGAGTTTAAGTACCTTGGGGTCTTGTTCGCGAGTGAGGGGACAATGGAGCGGGAGATTGGTCGGAGAATCGGCGCAGCGTGGGCGGTATTACATTCAGTTTATCGCACCGTTGTGACGAAAAGAGAGCTGAGCCGGAAGGCAAAGCTCTCGATCTACCGGTCAGTTTTCGTTCCTACCCTCACCTATGGTCATGAAGGTTGGGTCATGACCGAAAGAACGAGATCCAGGGTACAAGCGGCCGAAATGGGTTTCCTCAGGAGGGTGGCTGGCGTCTCCCTTAGAGATAGGGTGAGAAGCTCAGTCATCCGTGAGGAGCTCGGAGTAGAGCCGCTGCTCCTTCACGTCGAAAGGAGCCAGTTGAGGTGGTTCGGGCATCTGGTAAGGATGCCCCCTGGGCGCCTCCCTAGGGAGGTGTTCCAGGCACGTCCAGCTGGGAGGAGGCCTCGGGGAAGACCCAGGACTAGGTGGAGGGATTACATCTCCAACCTGGCCTGGGAACGCCTCGGGATCCCCCAGTCAGAGCTGGTTAATGTGGCTCGGGAAAGGGAAGTTTGGGGTCCCCTGCTGGAGCTGCTCCCCCCGCGACCCGACCACGGATAAGCGGACGACGATGGATGGATGGATGGAACCAGTTAATGTTTGACTATTTTGCTCAATAAATGACTTAATCAATTGTCAGAATTGTTAATAAATTCACATACTCTACTCAAGATGGTGCAGCAGATGGCTGCTTTGCTCTCTAGTGCTGTATGTAGGCTAAAGCATAATGTATATATACTACTTTTTCACCTACCGTCCATACTAGCTATATGTATATATATATATATATATATATATATATATATATTTATGTCTGCTTATCTCTGTTAGCTCGCTGTCCTTGTTTTAGCTATATGTCTTCTGTATGTGTATTTTGTATGTGCCCAGTCTAATTCCTTGTGTGTCCAAATATACTTGGCAAGTAAAACTGATTATGATTGAAAAAAAAGTTCAAGTTTGTGTCAGAACAAATCAAATATCACATTTCACAATGACAAAATCCTTAAAATACACACACATTCAATATGTAAATTTTCCGCCCCAACTATATCCCAAAAATACACCTGTTCTGCTCCACGACCACTTTCATTCAGCGAGACAGCAACAGAGACACAATGACCGACATTGTTCTCGTTACACAAAGCAGAAGGGTTCACTGTGACCATCTGATACAGGCAGCCCTGTATCTGTATAAGTGCTTGAATAAGTGTGCGCGTTTCGGCGAGTGCACGGCACGCAGTCATGTGTGTTATAAAACTGCCGTATGTATCGGGGTCAAGTGTGATGTTTATGCAACGTTCACTGAACAATTTATCTGAACAGTCAGGTTTATGAGGAGGTCAGTGTCAGTGGATAATAATGTCAGTCAGGCTATATAAAAGGTTTTCATGATCATACTTAATTCACTCAAGGACTTTGCTTTCAGGCCATTTCAATCAGGAGAGACTTCGTTGCAAATATGCAAAGGTTTATTTGTACATATGCATAATATGAAATGTTGTTTTTTTTGCTTGTGAAGCACATTGTATGGCACATATATTTATTTTTTTATTTTTTTATTTAGAGAAACAGGGACAGTTAACCTCAAAGGGAGAGATGCATTGTACCGGGTTTTAGCTCAAGAGCTAATTTTCACCCCTGGGCAGGCTAATGTTAAGCTAAAATACATAAAACATACATGAGTAATACGATTCACAATGAATAACCTTTCATACACTTAGACCTTAGAGCACACACTTACACACACACACACACACACACACACACACACACATACATATATCTGGTCACATGTGGGGACAAATTTGATTTGATAAAAAACATTTCTTTGCCTGGCGTGTGAACGTGTAAGAATTTGTGCTTTTTATCAGCTCTGTAGGCGACATATTCCACTGACGAGCGGCCACACAAGAAAAAGCAGAGTTTCCAAATGCTGTCCTGCGTTTATGGATCCTGCATTCCCCTCGCGCTGTAGATCTAGTGGCTCGAGCTGTTGTTTCAGAGCCCAATATCTATATCTACGTTATTTATTTTCGGTTGAAAGAAATCCAAATTTCTGACTTTTTGAAAACGGATCAAATTTGACCCGAGGACCACAGGAGGGGTTAAGCTAAGCTAAGTCCAACTATAAACAAAGCTGGTTGAGTTCTGAATGTAGGCTCACCAGTGTGATGATGTTAGCAAGACACAACATGTAAATACGACAACTTTGGAGACTGTCAATTAAACGCAGAAAGACCAAACTGATATCAACCGTCTCACTTCCGGTACGACGGCAAACAAGCCAACCCCCAAACTGTCAAAGTAAAGGAGTGTTACAAAGGGTAACAAAGGACAGATTCTGAGAGAGGGGAAGGAGGTTCATCTCAGTCGTCAATTCAATATATTGTTAATGCAATAATAGTGCACAGAAATCTTCTTTTCTACCAGGTGTTGAGCTCCTCTCTGACGCAGCTGCATCTTTTCTAGTCTGCTAAGTGAAAATATTCCTTTGAAAAGAATCACCGCGCTCACCTTGAATTTCTTTTGTGAGTCAAAACCAGAGGAATCTGCCACAGAAGAGGGGGACTAGCTGCACTAAAAATATCGTTCAATGCATATAAAGTGCATGTTCACCTTGAATTGAAGTTTATCAGTTTTCAGCAGTCATTTCAGTGTGCAGCTATACTTCTGAGGACATTTCCCAGGTATAGCCGCAGAGTGAGCTCTCCTCGCTTTCATGCTGCTCTCCGGGGTAAAATCCTTCTGTGGAGATGTCAGCGACGCGTTAATATGGATCCAACTGCAGTTCTGTGGTTGAGGTTAGACATTGACCTCGGGCAGCGGAGGTTAGGAGTCCATCTCGACGACGATTCATTTAAGGGATTGCTCCGGAAGATCCACCGGATGTCCCTCATTTTCGGCCGGATGTCTCTCACCTTCCGCCAGACCAGAAAAACCAGAGCACGTTTTTCTCCTATCCTGGAATGCTGTGTGGACTAGCCAGACCTTCCTCCGCAGCGCTGTGGAGGAAGGTCTGGCAATGTGTTAGGTCAGGAAAGCCAATTGGTCAGCGGATGAACAAATCGGGTTCCTTTACCTCCCGCGAGCATGGACACCAGGCCAATCGTAGCGCGTAAATGCTATCCAGTCCCTCCAGGAAAACGCGATTATGCGATCGCAGAATTCAATGCATAATCAGCCAAAGTAAAGTTGAAAAATGTTGCGTTTACTTCACGCAAGAGCAGCCATTTTCCCCTGTTGCCATGGGAACGTTATGAGGTGATGTCATTTCCCCTAGTGAGAACACGGTGTTGGGGGAATCACTTTTATTTCTCTTTTTCATCAAACCGCAGTTTTTGCAAGTTCCCGCAATTTTTGCAAGTTCCCGCAATTTTTGCAAGTTCCCGCAATTTTTGCAAGTTCCCGCAATTTTTGCAAGTTCCCACAATTTCATAGCATACAATTGCATAAATATCCCACATATTCCATCACATTTTTTAAGAAAACGTGCCGCATAATCAAGGATTTTTGCCCGCAACAATCACCAAAAAACTCTTTTTCTGGAGGGACTGGTTATAGGAGGGCGGGTCTTGCCTTGAACTGCCTTAATAACGCGTCAGCGACGGGAACAGGCAGCCGTAACACCAGACGGTGAATCTGACGGAGGCAGCTGCCCAGAGGTAGAAAGGCCCCCCCCTCGCCCAGTCATGCTCCAACGTTAGGCTATATTCTGCCTTCTGCTTAGAAGTGGTAAATGTATAACTTACAGCACCTTAATAGAAAATAGTCTCTAACTTTTGTTTTATATCTGGTGTGGGCAAAAATGTTGTTAGCGTAGCGTGAGCTATTTCATTGTGTAGCCTCTTATCGAAATGCTCTGAGTAAATTTAAGTTGGGCTTTTTCAGTAGTGTGAAGGGTAAACATAGAATGAGTGAAGCTAGCGTTGCGCGTTGCGCTGCCTCTTGTCAATACGGGAGTCAATAAATAATATAATAAACGTGAGTTGGCCGTCTTGGTTCATGCTGGTCACGGGCTTGCACTGGTTTATTACCCTCAGCTAGCGTAGCACGCATTAGCTTGGAGGGTTTTACTATATTAAGTGGCGGATGTGTCTCAGTGGTAGACTGTTCGCCTGCCAATCAGGAGGTTTGTGGTTCGATCCCCGGCCCTGCAGTCCCATGACGAAGTGTCCTTGGGCGAGACACTGAACCCCAAGTTGCCTGCTGATGAGCAAGTGGCGCCTTGTACGGCAGACGCGGCCTCAGCGTGTGAATAATGTGTGTGAATGGTGAATGGTTCCTGTACTATGTAAAGCGCTTTGAGTAGTTGTTAAGACTGGAAAAAGTATATAAATACAGTACATTTATATTATGTGAACGTTGTTTGAACCCCGGTCAAAAATGTGGCAGATCAATAAATCGCCTCTTAAAATCTATGAGAAGAAATATGCGTATTGAACAGCCAAATCCGATTCGACTGACAAAATTCTGAATCGGGTACCGCCCTACCACATTAGAGATAGGGGGGGGGTACATGATGCTGCGGTACTCCCTTTTTCAGGATGTCTGACGTACATATTTTTCTTTTTTCATTGTACAATTATCACGTCCTGTACAGTCTGTACCCTTCAGGGACGCTGACATGTATTTCATTATTGTAAGCAGCAGCTTGCCCCATCTGTGTTTTCTTCTTCTCACTCTGTGGTAAGCTAACGGCCCAGCGACTCCACAACTCCTCCCTGCAGCGGGCATAATGTGCTTCTGAAAGACAGGCTGGGAGTGGCACAGCGTGTACTTAACCAGCGAGTCCAAGTATCGCCTGGGGGGTCAGGCTGGAGAGATGCGGCAGAGGCGTAGACCATCAGGGGGAAATGGGATGATCACATCGAGGAGAACAGCATGCAGCACACTTAACCAATTATGCTTAAACACACCACATAAATGTGTAGGACAAATTCACGTCTTCTGTTACGTCTTTAAACTTAGCAATATGCAGCATATGAGGAGTTGACTAAACATTTCACTGCCGTCACACCCAGCATCTGTTTTCTCACACGCTCTCTGCCTTTTAAGCGCCCTCCCAAAGGAAAGACGCCGTAGAGGAAGCGGCCTTGAGAGTCGCCTCAGTCTGCGTCTGAATCAGACGTACACATATTCTTGTGGAAATGTTTGAATTCTTTGTGCGATGTCTGTGAGGGTGCTGCATAATTCGCCGAAGCATGGGTGTCTTTGTGGGTGTGTATCTGCGTACGAATATAAACGTGTGGGTCATTCAATCGTGACTGAATCATATTGTCACAATGAACGTGTTGGAGGAACTCTTTCCTGAGTCTGTCAAAGGGCTTGGAGGACAGTGGTCGTAGTTTAAATGGGAAGGAAAGCAACGTGACCTTCACCGCCACCCGTGTGGCAGCGCACCCGACCCCAGCGGTTGTTATACTGGTTCCATACAACGTTTGGTTGCAAGAAACCCATATTTCTGATATAAAGAACTTTGAAAACGGGTCAAATTTGACCCTAGGACAACACAAGGGTTAAACAGCTAATGTAAGTCCAAACTGCCTGCGAGCTTCTCCTGTACTGTACGGTAATTCCTCTACTATGAGACAGTAAGTCTCGTGGTTATGACCCAACCGTTAGCCTATTTTTATAAAAACGTCTGCTACGGAGCCATAACGTGAGGTACAAGGTAACGGAGCCTTTTATACATTGTCGTGTTTCTTTAGAAATAAACAACGGACAAATGAAGTCTTTAAACGCTTCAGATGTAAAGTTATTGGCTGTCAAAGTGACGCCAAAATGAATGGCAGTCAATGGGACGCTAACGGGGGGGGTTGATGGCTTGGTAGCATTAAAATGGCGGCATAGCGGCTTCGCTCTGAGGAGGTGGGCTGACCCCCTTGACGGCAGGTCCTGAGTGTATTCATTCCAGCAGGAGAAGTGCACGTGAACACAGATTATGTCACCAAATATATGTTGGACCTATTCTTCACAAGTACACGTACAGTATCTCCAGAACATCCTGACGGACACATCAGAAAAGAATGTACTTTATTTGAGACCCGTTTCTGTCTCAGGACCGAACTCTCGCGAGATCTGGCGACACAGAGAAGCTAACGTCAGCTAGCGTTTGTGAACGCCCTAACAAAGCTAATCTCTGTGATGCTAAATATGACTTTTAGCTGTGTAAATATCTAACGTCAACAAAAGATCATAAAATAAAGATACATTATCTAAATATAACTTTTCATCCTTCCACTCTACATTCACTACACGAGGCCACGCCCCTTTAGGAGACAGGAAGTGTGTACCGTTTCATACCAATGGCGCTGCTTGAAATGCGCTATCTTTAGTATAGAGGCACCTCAGTGTGGCTGTATTTAAATATACGTCTCTCATCTGTCTGTCGACAGCATGTTGAGGGAAAGTCCTTTAGGTCACAGACTAAAACACACCATTAACATCCTATTGTTTTCTATTGGTTTAGGTGTGACTATATCCCATCAGATTTGTGTTCACAGGTGCCTAATCCACCTGCATTCAGGTGCACTCGTCCCATGAGAGGTAGTGACAGGACTGAGCCCGTCTGTCAGTTTGCACACAAAACTTTATTCAGTCTTCAAAACACTGGACTGACAGGAAAGATGACAGATACATACATGGGTAAACCACCGGCGATTTTACACCATATTTAGACCCTTAAAAATGATAATAATAATAAAAGAAATAATAATAAATAAATTAACTCTCCTGTTGTCCTCGGGTCAAATTTGACCCATTTTCTAAAAGTTTCTATATCAGAAATTTAACCAAATATTTCACCAAAATAAATATAATATATATTATAAATATTAACCAAAATATCCACAACACAACAATAACGTGGATGTTCCATTGAACGCTCTTTACAAGTAAAATAAACAATCAGTCCACTACTTCCTTTGAATTTGGGTGTTTTATTCAATTTTATAGCATTTTGAAAAAAAAAAAATTGACAAAAGAACGTTGAAAAAAGTGGCAAAAATGACAGAAAAAGCTTGAAAAACGGCGAGGAAAAAAACCCAACAAAAACGTCCAAAAAGCGCAGAAGAAAAGTGACAAAAACATCAGGAAAAGGGAAGAAAAAAATTGGAAAAAAAGTAACAAAAACATCAGGAAAAGCGGAAGAAAAAGTTACATAGTGGGCATGGCTCCATACCTCCGACTTTCCTCCAAACTTGCTCAAAGTTAATTCTCCTGTTTTTATGTGTTTCTTCACACCTTCACGCTCCACAATACAGCCCAGCCGGCCCGGTGTGATGCGTGCGAACACTTTTGCAAGGCGCTGTATCCGTGTCACATTGTCATTAGGGGCTGAGCCCCCCCTAAAGGTCTGATCCTAGACTCTCCCCTGGGGTAAACTGTGAAAAAACAAGGCAATTAAGGTTATCAATATAAGATACTGATGATGATGATAGCTGTCTGACAAAGATCTGACTGAAAAAAAAGATCAAAATAAAGATTTGTGAACTTATTTTTCCATGTGCTCCTACTGTTCATGTCTTTTCTTTGTTTACTTAAACATATTCTACACCTGCATTGGACTGCACGTGCACAGATCCATCTACATCCATACTATTCACCACTGGGCTACTGTGACGAGCTGAATGAGTCACCGTGCCACGCTGAGGACCTTGCAGACACCTCAGAGCCAGCATCATATCTGAATCACACATTTCATTTCCCCCTTTGGTGCCGTGCACACAAAGACCTGACACAGTTTTACACAGTACACACAGTACTACTATGCATACACTTTCTCATACTCTTGGCATTATTGCAAGTATGTAAAGCAGTGGTTCCTTTTGACCGCTCAGTAATCACATCCACCGATCAGAGCTCCAGCCCCGACGCAGAATCAGCCCCCAAGGAAGCTGTCTGTGTGTATTAAACCACCACAGAGGCCCTACTCTGAACCTTGCTCTGCCTCCAGCATGAGATCCTGCTCCGTTCAGTCTGGGCAGTAAAGCAGGCTAGACGGACAAACAGGGCCCGGGGGGACAGTCTAAATTACCGACAGAGGCCCAGAACCATAAATCTCAACCAGTGAACCCTGAGTCCCGACATGATGTGTCCAGAGCAGCGTTCCCTCGTCCGTATATACGTCTCTGTGATACGTAATGATTTCATTTCATCAACCAGGCTCCCAAGGTTTTATTTACCTAGAAATGACATGAGAAAGAAATGTGTATAATAATAATGTGTATAATAATAATTATTATTATTATAATAATAATATTATAAATATAAATAATAATGATTCGTTAAAAATGAGGCGGAAGCTGAAAATGGTGGAGCTGGAGATCCATAAATCATCTCCTTCAACTTCACCTTTTAAAGTGCTCATATTATGCTCAGTTTTAGTTTCATAATTGTGTTTTAGAGGTTGTACCAGGACAGGTTTACATGGTTTAATTTTCAAAAAACACCATATTTTTGTCGTACTGCACATTGTAAGAGCAGAAGATTAAAAAAATCAAATAAAAATAAAAGAAGAAACACTTATTTGTGTTAAAGTGCTCATATTATGCTCATTTTCAGGTTCATACTTGTATTTAGAGGTTGTACCAGAATAGGTTTATGTGGTTTAATATTTAAAAAAAAACACCATATTTTTGTTGCACTGCACATTGCTGCAGCTCCTCTTTTCACCCTGTGTGTTGAGCTCTCTGTTTTAGCTACAGAGTGAGACATCTCACTTCTGTTCCATCTTTGTTGGGAGTCGCACATGCTCAGTAGCTCGATAGTGGTGCGTTCTTTTTGCCTCGGAAGTCGGAGGTCGCAACTGGGAATGACGTCACACACGAGTTGAATGCGTTCTTTTTGCAAGTCGGATTTTCATTGTTTTCATTAGCTCTATAGCCAGGTTAGCCATTGTTAGCAACGCCAGTTTAAACAACGTATACACAGTACATACAAACCGCGTGACAACACAGATAGAAGACAGCGCTGCGTGTACGACTGATTTAGTGTGACACAACACAGAAGTGCTTATAACTATGTTACTACAGCTTTCACTACTGTCGATACAGGGGGCAGCCATGTTGGATTTTGAACTCGGGGTGCTCGGTGGTTGTACGAGTTCCGAGCTCGTAAATACGAGGTCAGGGGGGCGTGTTTACCACTTTGACCTCGTAAAATACGAGTTGCGAGGCAAAAAGAACGCACCATAAGGACTACTAGCCAGTCAGAAGCAGAGTATGAGGGCGTGTCCTGACAGTACCTAGGTAAGGACTACTAGCCAGTCAGAAGCAGAGTATGAGGGCGTGTCCTGACAGTACCTAGGTAAGGACTACTAGCCAGTCAGAAGCAGAGTATGAGGGCGTGTCCTGACAGTACCTAGGTAAGGACTACTAGCCAGTCAGAAGCAGAGTATGAGGGCGTGCCATGCTAGCAGCTAGGCGAGCATTATAACGTGTGTTCCAAAGTGACCACGTGTGTCTCTGAAGTAAAGGCTGGACTACAACAGAGCTGTTTGGAGCAGTTGGTGAACAGTGTTTTCTGGTGGAGATGGTAAGTCCCCTTATAGGTTCACTTTGTAAACCTATAAAATGCACAAAAAAAGATATATAACACAATAAAGGAAAGGGGAAAAAGCATAATATGAGCACTTTACTACAAATGGATAAAGTTCTGTTCTCTGCAGTCCTTATTTTGGTGTCTAACGGGTGTACCGCCGGGATCAACCTTCGGCTCATTACTCCTACAGATGTGTTGTAATACACCATTATTTACTGTATACACATGGAAGAGGTGCAGGGGATGTAACAGCATGAATAACATGTTATGGAGAAGGCAGCTGTCTGGGTTAATTACTTCTGCCTTTCCTTAACCTGTTGACTGTTTTTTCCTCCATCAGACTGAAAAAAATTCCTTTTGCAGATGTTTTTTTTTTAATGTTTAATGAAAAAAATGATCTCTCTTTACCAAAATAGCCTGACATTTTTGGACAAAAAAACCATTGTAGAAACATATCTAAATATAATTTGTTTTGCAAAATGCCATTGATATTTAAGATTCCTTTCCCTTCAAATTACTTTATTAAGATGCACACATGCAACTCTTCTGGAAACTAGTATTTTCCATCAAAACAATAACAAAATGACCTCCCTCTTCTCTCAGCTAAACTTCCACTTAACATGGTTAAATACAAACCACATATGCACAGGTTAAGCGCAAACTTAATTATTCGCTCACAGGTTTAACACGTGAGAAGGAAAAAAACAACCTTCAGTGTAAACGGGATAATCCTGGAGTTTAAAGTCTTACCTATAATACGTATCTGTGGTCACATGTCACGCCAGACGAAAACACCCCTATTCTCTGTTATTACTGCAACACCTAGGCCTGTTTGTCTGTCTGTCTCTTCTATGCATGCACGCAGCCATACCTGCTGGCACACATACACAGCTCTGGGACTGACACGTGCACATCAATTCCTCAGAAATGTGAGTGGAAACCAATTATCCAATGTTACGCCAGAGATCAGAAGTGGAATGTAAACGGGAGAAGAATGAGAGAAATCAAGATTTTAACATTTTTCCATCGTGTTTTCTTAAGAAGCCGGCGATGGCTTCAATGTAAAAACTTTAGGCTGGCATTCCCTGAGTGGGAGGAGGAGGTGGTGTCAGGGGACTATTGTCATTCAGAGCCAGAGCCATAGCGCACACACAAGCCCCTAAAACGACCATTGCCATCCCCCTACTGCTGTTGACATTCAGAGATATGCAAATGGTCAAACATTTCACATTTCAATAAGAAAAAACAACCTCTCTTCCTTTTGTGGGGCTCAGGAGCTGCTTGTGCCGGCAGGCCAATACAATTTCCATTGGTCATTGGAAATGCAAATGCGCTTGTAGATATAAACAAATAAGTGAAGAGATCCATGAAAAGATGTGTGAATAGATATGAGTTACCGTTGTTGTTGTCGTGCATCTGCAGTCAAGTCTTAACAAGTGAACAACAGCTGGCCATTGCATTTGATTATGAATAAATTATGCATGAAAATATCTAACTTTGACGGAACATTTTAAAACCCTGCCTGCCTGTCGGTGCACTCCACATTTGGAGGATTACGTACGTTTTTTCAGCATTCACCTACTTTTGAAGTAACTACAAGATAACTGAATCTAAGACCGGGACTTAGTGAATAATTGTCTCTTAATAATCACATTTGCTGACAATGATTAAAGGCAATGAGAATGATAAGCATCTATCATGGTACTGATAAACATATGAGTGTGGTTTGCCCCAAGGGCAGCTCCAAACTGCCCCAGTTTCTCTGATATCCTAAATGAGCCTCCCTTTGAGGAATCAGGCCCAGGGGGCAAGTAATCAAAGTCAAATGCCTCTTCTCAGCTCCACTGTAAAAAGGCGAGGCCGCCTCGGGAAATCAACCCTCACTTCTGTGTCAACAAGGACATCCTTCTGAGAACACCTCCTCCTGATTTCACCTGCCCCTCGTCCCCTTCGCCAACCCCCAATTAACTCAACATTCCTCTGTTTGCAGCGAATACCCCGAATTCTCCCTGACAATTGCCCACACCCCAGCTAAAGGATTACCCCCATTTTGCCCTCCCTAACCATCTATTGTCACCTCCGTGTGAGTGACACTCTGATCCCCGAGTCAGGCCTTGTTCTGATCTGTTGTGGCTGTAATTGTCCGCCTTGGCTCAAAGGTATTTTAATTGACCTCCAGCCCCCCCTCAGGAAAAGTGAAGGAAACACTGGCCCAAAGGCACAGCCACACAGACAGTGGAGAGGAGTAACTGCACTGCAATGTGGAATATATTATTGCCACATAAACATATTTTTTTTTTAGATATAGAACCAGTGATGCTGTACTCCGTCATAATCAGATTAAAGACACTGCTGCTTTGACTTCTGGTCTGCGTCACTCACTATTTCTAAGTGAATCCTGGCCTGTCACTAGGATAACAGGCTAAAAAACACCTCCACTTAGCACAGCATCCTCCCATTATTATCTCACAGCATCCTCCCATTATTATCTGTCACAATTAGCCTTCTCACCTTGTTGCTAGAGGACGGAACAACCGTGATGCCTTTTATCTTTCTGTATTACAAATACGCTGCAGCGTGGGCTTAGATTACAAAATGGTAAAACCCCACTCACTTGATTTATTTAAAAAGGCAGGAGCTTGAGCTTAATTTGCACTCAGAAACCCTGGGAGATGTAATCAAATGCAAGTATGTACAGTATTTAATCACGACAGTATTAGAAAGAAAACGGGCTTGCCCTTCCCATAATGCTGCTGGCGTGTAGCTCACTGTGATGTGGTTATAGTTCTGTGTGTGCATGTGTTACACACCTAGCAACCATGTCTGCTCACATAACCTGGGCACTAATTTCATATTTCAGCAGGGATGCCTGTCATCAGCACTCTTATCAAAAATACATACCAGACCATAATCACAGAAGGATTGGATGCCAAAATACCTCAGAGCACATGAGCACAAATGAAAGATGGGAGAGGGAGAGAGAGAGAGGGAGGCCTGTGGGGGATGAGACCCAGAAGACACACAAAAGGGGGTGACACAGAGAAGAAAAGAGATGCTGCACTACTTTGTCATGTGAACAACAACAAATGTTTTATTATGTTGCAGTACTCCTCTAAAAATAGATAGCCTGCCTATTTTTTTTACGGCTATGTTGCCTTTTGTGGATAACTGGCTGAAATGTTGTGTCATTTCTGCATGTGGAGGGACATTGGCTTTCACATCCACGGCATGAATGCTTGCATGAGTTCTTATAAGGTATGTGTGTGTGTGTGTGTGTGTGTGTGTGTGTGTGTCTGTGGGGGAGGGGGATGGGGGGTATGGGGGTTTGGGGGGTATATTTGTACAACATGAGCTGCCTTTAACCCCCTGTGTGGACGATTCCCAAGTGAAGGGGCATGTCTGAACAGGTTACCGGCTGCAACACAACACTGGGAGAGAGAACTGGATCCATCCACGTACTGTACTCCCACACAGGACTGTGGTGTTCTAGTTGAGACTCAGAAAAACATGCATGAGAAAAAAAAAAACAGCTGGTTGTATTTTGAAAATGTGACTAATGCTCAAATAATGTAGGCAACCTATTTGTAGTTTACTAACTTGTGTATGTTTCACTAGAAAATAAGATTAATTGTTGTGACATTCAAGTTTTGTTTGTGATTAACATTTATTTAAATTTTTTAACATTCAAAACTGGCATGAACACCCCTCCTCCTCCTCCTCCTCCTCCTCGTCTAAGTTTTTTTATTTTTATGTATTTCTACCTATTACAATAACATTATAGCAGCCCTTGTTGTTACCTCCTCCACCTCCATAAGACAGGCTGTTTTGTCATGTCACCCAGCCAGAGGTCCCACCTGCTGCACAGCGTTTCTCCAATGTGTGTGTGTATAGCTTGCACATGCACGTGTAGGAGGAGGCGCACGAGGGAGGGGGGGATAACCAGCGCCCAATGAGATGCGACCGCCGCTCGAGCGCTATAAAAGCAGCGGGCGCCTCTCCGCAGCAGCATTCAGTCACTCAGTGTCCTCCGACGTCGGACTAGTGGTGGTTTATTCCACCTCCTCGGGACTAATACAGGATTAACTTCACCTGAAGTCTTTGTCCGCGACCGTCGAAACACTTTGGACAAGAAACTAGTTTTGTCTTCATTTTGTTTGCACAGAATTGACAAACGGAGAAAAACAAAGATGCGTCTCATCCAGAACATGACGACCATTGCGGAGTATCCAGCAGCCGAGTGCTCGGTCCCAAACCGGGTCATTAAAATGGCTGTGATAGGAGGCGGCGGGGTTGGAAAGACAGGTAAGAAAATGAACCTAATCACTGCGGTGTAGAGTTTACTCGCAGCGTGCCCGCATAACGTTGGCTCGTATTCTGTCATATAGCTAATTTGTCTAATATTGTATTTTCGCTTTTCTCTATTCCAGCGCTCGTGGTGAGATTCCTAACGAGGCGCTTCATCGGAGACTACGAAAGAAATGCTGGTGAGTAGCTGCGCATTATACTTTGTGAGGATGAAATGGGCTTTATTGTCTGTTTTTTTTTATTGAAGATGGTGAAACTATTGGTGCTAAAGTTGGTTTTTGTTTCCTCTGTGTGTGCAGGTAACCTCTATTCCAGAGAAGTGCAGGTGGACGGAGAGCAAGTGACCATCCAGGTTCAAGACACTCCTGGTGTGGAGGTAAGATCCTATTCCTATATATCCTATTTTTTTTAGCTTTCCTCTCCTCAGACAGATTAGTTTATTTCACCTGAGCTGACCGTAGGTAACTGAGCCGACAGGGTTCAACATATGAACATCTGAGGATAATCCAATACAAAAAGAATATAATCCAATTCTCTGTCTGGCTGTTAAAATCATCTAAGCCTCTCTTGACTGGGCACCAGTCCAAATCCAAAGATGTGTGTGTGTGTGTGTGTGTTCTCCTGAAGTAGAGCCCTTCAGTCTGGCTGTCTAATCTCCCATTTAGACTAATGGATGTCTGAGGCCAGGGTAAATGATACCCTGATCCAGACTCCTCAATCAGCCACACCTCTGTTCTGGAGGAGTAACCCTATAGCTCTGGTCTGCCCCAGTCAGCATTCCTGTCATTACTAAAGATCAGTTGCATGAAGTCAGGGAAGGTTTGACGAAAATGCTTACAATGTTTCTCTTAAGTAAGCGGCCGGAATTGTGTTTTTAATCAGTTTTTTCTTCCCTTCCCTTTCCAGATGACTGATAACGGCATCAATTTACCAGATCATGTGACCTGCTCCATCCAGTGGGCTGATGCAGTGGTGCTGGTGTACTCTGTGACCGACCGCCGCAGCTTCGATTTGATCACTCAGTTGCATCAGCTGGTTGTTCGTACCGGAGGCGCCAGCATGCCTCCAGTAATCTTACTGGCCAACAAGGCGGACCTGCTGCACCTGAGGCGGGTGGACTCCCAGCAGGGCCCTCTGCTGGCGGGCACCCTGGGCTGTTCTTTCTACGAAGTATCCGCCAGCGAGGACTACAGCGAGGTGCACAAGGCTTTCCACAGGCTGTGCTGCCAGCTAGCCAAGCAGCCGCCTCCTGCCTCCAACTCGTCCAACAACTCTGCCGGCGCTACCACAGAGAAGAGGCGCTCGCCCCTCATCCCCAGGCCAAAGTCTCCCAATATGCAAGACCTGAAGAGGCGCTTCAAGCAAGCGCTGTCGTCCAAAGTCAGGACTGTCACCTCTGTGTGAAGAGAACTATCAACGTGAAAGTGGTCCGGAGTGGCTACAGTAAGAAAGCTTTTAAAAGTGGAAGAGGACCAACGATTTATGCTTCTCCACTGAAGTCCTGTATCAGCCTGGCTGAAAGAGGCAGCTGTGACATGAACAGTGGTCGGTTCTAAGTAGCAAGAGGCAGATGAGTTTTTACAGAGGTAATGGCCTCTGATTTGCAGGTGTCTGTCCTGTCAGATGCCGTGTGTGTGTGAGGCGGGGCAGTGATGAGGTTCATCATCTGCTCAGGACTAGAAATGACACCTGAGGAGACGCAGAAGCAGCTGTGTGAGGCTGACCAGCCCCACGCACTGCTCTCCTGGCAACAACCGTGCTGAAGGACTGCTTATTGTTAGCTGTTCTTTATTCAGACTGCCACTACATGCTAGTGTTATTATACCAGACACTTGAGCCAGGGCTCTGTGCAGCCGTGTGTGTGTACACTCAGTCTCTTGTATGTCACTAACTGCAGTATATTTTTGCAGCATCAAAACCATCATTGTGCAAAAGACATGATGAAACGGTGGGGGTTGTAGCGGGGCAGCAGACACGGGACGTAGCGTGTGACAGTTATCACTGATGCACTTTATAAAAAGGTATGATCCAAAGGGATTGTTTATTTATTTGTTCCAATTTCACATTTTTTGTTCACAATAAAAATGATGAATTTGAATATGTCTCTGGTTTTTCATTTATCAGTTTGCATATGTGCATTTTGCCAGCAGAAACGAGCTCATGTATGCAGACAGTATGGAGCCTGTGTGATCTCCTTGGTTCCACAACACAATGAGAAACAGTACTTCTGCTGTGAGAGGGATGACTCACACAGAAAGGTCTGAGCCATGAATAAACCCATTCATAAAAGTGCTGAGATATTAGCGTTTATGAATACCACTGAAGACAATAGAAGCCTGACTGTATGGTTGCTTCTTAGGCCTTGAGATCTCTCTACAGCTAAGATCATCATCTGAAATAGCCTGAGCTGACACTGGAAGAGTTCATGTTAGTTATTAGGGACTCTTCTGAGAATTGTAAGCTCCCAAAAGACGAGAATATATTAAGCACTTTTCCAATAAAGCTGTGTGTTATGTTAGAGATCTGTTTATTTACAATCCAGAACTTAATTAGTGCATCCTCAATATCCCGTTCCAATCCGTCAGAAGTCTCAAAACACAGGATTTATTGGTCTCTCTCTCTCTCTGCTTGACAAAATGTGGGAGACACTTGTTGTTCGCTATCGATTCAGGTGCGTGGGTGGCTGAAAGGACGGCGCTCCAGCCGCGGTGATTCATGTTGGAGAGAGAATGAATGTAGGTGGGGGCAAGCTCTACTGTAGGTGTGAGCAAACGATGGGCCTTTAGCAGACAGCGTGAAACGCCTTGTTAATTATTCTGCTCTTATTTGTCACCATATGATGTGGCGAGGTGCGAACGGATGATAACCGAGAGGTGGGTAATGCTCTCTACCACAACAGCAAGGCTTCACACGTTACAGCCTGGCCAAAACAGAGCTTGCGCTTGCTGAGCCTGATGTGTGCAAATCAAAAGGGCAGCATCACATGACCGTGTCTGAAAAGCTACTGGTTTAATTGTCTCATGTGGACCCTTTTTCACAGCAGACGTGTTGACTTGTCATAGTAGGAAAAGCACAGCTGAAACTGGTAACCTTAACGATGGCTCAGTTCCATCACGTGTCCCAGTAAGATATTTCAGTGAGTCAACGTGCACAACACCAGGGCCTCTCCTAAGTGGAATGCAGCCATCATTAATGGTTTTGAATACACCTGTGCTGTTCCTACTGTGACATGTCAACATGTCTGCCGTGAAGAAGATCCATTAACATTTGATGTAATTTTACAACTCTTGCTCAGAAAACTAGAAAGTGGCTTTGGACAGATTTCTGTTTGGCAGCAGAAGAAGCGCACGCACGCACGCACGCACACACACACACAAATGTATTTTTACTATTCCGTCTCCAAGAAACCCAAAAAAACAAATAGCTACTTTCATGTAATTAATGTACAGTTTACTTTATAATTAATTCTGACAAAACACAGACATAAACAGGAGAGGAATGTTGCTTCATTTGGTTTCCTTGACTTCCTGCTCGCGGCTGTTGACAGGGATCCTCATTAACTGAAGCTCGACTCACACCTGGCGAGGTGTCGAGGCGTTGGCGGTGCACGTGTCCTTTTCCCCTTGTTGTGTGCGTCCGCGTGACGGCCCTTCAGATACCGATATCAGGCAACAGTCTTTGGGTGGTGAAGAGCAGCTGGGGAATATCCGTGGGCCTCAGTAATCTGGTGGACAAAACCAGCACCTGGAGACAACACAACACACTCGTTAATTACCGTTAAAACAGGTCACTGTGACTTACTCGACACTTATATATGAGGCAGACATCAACGTCAGGGTGACGTGCAAATTTGCATTTAACAAGGTGCATAAATCAGGTGCCTGGCAACCGGCTGATTTTCTTAATTTGATTTAATTACTTCCAGCGAGGATGGTATGCAGTGCTTTCGTTTGTGGACCGGTTTTTAGGTGGCGTGCCATCTCAAAAATGTCATTTTGGAGGTAGGTAATACTCCAACCTACATCTATCTTATCAACTTTACTTTTTTTCACCAGGATAATCCAGTCAGTATCAATACAGCTTTCCCCTGGGTCCTGGTGCAAGGTAAAAGTGACTTGGGTGCTTATTCAGACATGGAATCAACATGGAGCGTTGTCATAACACTTACATATTAAGGTGCATGTCTGAAAAGGGCTTCAGAATACATTTTATTACCACTGAGAACTCAAGCTGTGCAGTCTTGTTTCTAAAGAAGAAACAAACAGTGACAGACTTTTTACAATCACCTGCCAAGTCTACAGGGGGTGAGGGTCTGACACTGAGTAGTCCATCAATGATCCGAGAAAGTCCCTCCAGAAAAAAGCTGAGTTTTTTTTGTGATTGTTGCGGGCAAAAATCCTTGATTATGTGGCACGTTTTCTTAAAAAATGCGATGGAATATGCGGGATATTTATGCAATTTTATGTGATGAAATTGCGGGAACTTGCAAAAACTGCGGTTTGATGAAAAAGAGAAAAAAAGTGATTCACTAGGGGAAATTGCATCACTTCATAACGTTCCCATGGCAACAGGGGAAAATGGCTGCTCTCGTGTGAAGTAAACGCAACATTTTTCATCTTCCTGCTGAGATATTTGTGACTTTTTTGCAACGAAAATGCGGGGATTATGAAATCATGCAAGCCCCGCATATTTTGCACAGAAATCGGCAATTTATGCAGCGAAAGTGCGGCGAATTTGAAAAAATGCGGCCCCCCCCGCATAAATATGTGGACTTTGGCTGATTATGCGTTGAAGTCTGCGATCGCATAATCGCATTTTTCTGGAGGGACTGGATTTTGGTGTAGATCCAGGAATACATTTATTTACATTTAACATTTTTGCGATTTTCTCAGACACATCTATCGTTATGAATATTGTGATGCAGAAAACTTAAAAGGGACACTTTGCCGATCGTACACCAGCTCTGTGTCATCTTTGTGTTTCGATGAGCGGCTTCCCTCTGTGGTGCCCGGGCACGGAGCCCCGAGCAGTGGAGGTCTGCTGAGATCTCGGCGGATCTCTGCAGACCCTCCGCTGCTCTGCTCAGCTGGAAGCTCCATGCGCGCTGTTGTTCATCAACTGCCCAGAGCGCCATGACACAGAGCTGGATTTAAATCAGCAAAATGTCTCTTTTAATCTCTTTACTAGCACTGGGACCAGATGCTTTTGTCCCGATTAGAATCTTTCACGATACATGGGCGCCGATCCGGTTTGTATTGCGATTCGATAGTATCGAGTACTGCAATTTGCTTTTCCTTCTTTTACAAAAACAAAAGCTGAATAATACACTTCTAGAGACAATTTATCATTATCATCATTATTATTGTTCTCTAAGAAGAATGCACGTTAGACAGTCTGACATTAATTTCATTTGTAAAGAAGTACATGTATTTTCTGCTGTTTTGCTGGAATATTCATGTGCAAAAAAACAAACACACAACACATACGATTTTTTTCTTTAGCTGAAGTTTGCCCTCGTTGAGGGCTTTCCAGTTCGAATAAGAACCCCAGTCCTCTTACAGGATGTTGCATAACAGAGACCCTTTGTTTGTCTTGCAGCAGAGTTGCTTTAACTCTGGGTCAGCTCCTAAAATTGGCAACGGGCCTGTTTGTAGTGGCAGAGTAAGCATGTTTCAGAGGAATTTAATCCAAGGGTTTGTTTTCAGTGTAACTGTTCATCAACGTCTGCTCCGCAGACATCCGCCATCAGCGTACACACACATTTACTTGCAAACAGTACGTTGTGCATGTATGTGCTCAGGTTATAGTGTGCGTGCTGAGGTCAGAATGTGTGTGGGCCAGGCCAGCCAGTTATTGTATAAGCTCGTCTTTATTCAGTTTCCCTGATTACAGATGGAAGGCTTTGATCCCCGCCAGGCCTTTCATTACCTCTGACCTCCTCCTCAAAGCCTTTTATTAAGACAAACCCACATCACCCAGCCTGATCTCCCTCTTCTCCTTTCTCACACTCCTCTCGCATAAAGGAAATGCATACATCTGCATGTTTTACATTCAGTGTGGATTGCATACGCAGTTGGTAAAGCAATATGAGCACTTTAAACCACCCAAACATGCAGGCAAACAGCCACGACATCTCCTTAATACGTGCACAGATCATATAACACTCAGACCTTCTACACCTGACGTGAGCCTCCTGCGTATGTAGGTCAGTGTTACCTTTGGTTCACTCGGTCAAGCATTCTTTGCCAGGGCCAGTCTGAAACCTGCCCTTCGATGATCACAGCAGCACAGAGTCTCTGCACATCTTTATCTCAAATTCATTCAGCAGATTCCTTTTTATTTCTTAGATTGTATTTTACAGTTTTGTATTTTTAAAGGAACGTGAATGCCTTTAAACAATATCTGAATGAGTCATGAGCAGCCACATGAACCATCCTACAGACTGGTTGTGATAGAACACAACAATACAATCACATCATCTGCATCTGCGATGTTTTCATCAGTAAGACGTCCATCTTCGAGGTAAGGGATCGTGGAACGTTGGTCAGAGATGCCATCGAGGAACTGGCCTGTTTGGGTTTCACCTCTACTTTTTTAAACTGGAATCAAAGCCAAGGCCCATTTTTAAAGTTTGCTAATGGAGCTTCTAATAAATGGCACAACCTTCTTCAAAAGCTTCTTCATCTCTATCGATCCACTGTTTCAGTGACCTCTTGCCTGTGGCAGAATATTCAGATCTTTAAAGGAACACGCCGACTTATTGGGACATCAGCTTATTCACTTTAACCCCGACAGTTAGACAAGTCATTACATACCCTTCTCATCTCCGTGCGTGTCGTAACTCTGTGTGACGGCTCCATCTAGCCTAGCTTAGCACAGAACCTGGAGGTAACCGGCTCCATCTAGCCTAGCTTAGCACAGATCCTGGAGGTAACCTGCTCCATCTAGCCTAGCTTAGCACAGATCCTGGAGGTAACCTGCTCCATCTAGCCTAGCTTAGCACAGATCCTGGAGGTAACCTGCTCCATCTAGCCTAGTTTAGCACAGATCCTGGAGGTAACCGGCTCCATCTAGCCTAGCTTAGCACAGATCCTGGAGGTAACCTGCTCCATCTAGTCTAGCTTAGCACAGATCCTGGAGGTAACCGGCTCCAACTAGCCTAGTTTAGCACAGATCCTGGAGGTAACCGGCTCCATCTAGCCTAGCTTAGCACAGATCCTGGAGGTAACCGGCTCCATCTAGCCTAGCTTAGCACAGATCCTGGAGGTAACCGGCTCCATCTAGTCTAGCTTAGCACAGATCCTGGAGGTAACCGGCTCCATCTAGCCTACTGCTCCCAATAAGTGACAAAATAACGGCAACATGTTCCTATTTACATGTTGTGATTTGTATAGTCACAGCGTGTACAAATAACAAGGTCACTTGAGACACAGCCATCTACTAACTGTATATAAACTGGGAACTATATTCTCAGAAAGGGAAGCAGTGCTACTTGGGCGGAGTGATACGCTGCAGCTCTGCTCAGAGCTGCAGCGTATCACTCCGCCCAAGTAGCACTGCTTCCCTTTCTGAGAATATAGTTCCCAGAGATTTGAAGGACTTCACCAGCTCTGCTTCAGTGACACTTTGAGAGATGAAACAACGTGTTCAATATTCGCAGCGTTTTTGTTCTACGCCACAGGAAACAGAGCTAAACATCCCAGAAAAAAAAAGAACCTAGTGGGGCTCAAACTCGTAAAGTAACTGGCGAGTAGAAAAGCCAGCCATGATTATGCAGAGAGCTACATGTTACATGTTATATGTTATATGTCATCTGGCAGTTGCCTACTCACCTGAGTCCCGGGTTTGTGCGTGGTAACGATCTCTTTGATGAGCCGCAGCTCGGAGGGCGTGACTCCACCAACCAGGAAGAGGAAGAGCAGAGCGTTGTCGCTGGGATGTGGACGACTCACCTGGAGTTAAGAGACGGGACATTGTAATTGGTTTAAGCCATCGGAGGTGTTTATTCCGTTTCCTACAGGACAACACTTCCACTATCATTTCCTCTCTCTGAGTCTCGATGCTGAGTCACTGTTCAGCTGGACACGTGTGATATTGTGGTGAAATCTTTCTAAGAAATCTTGGTGTAGTCATGGACTCAGACCTGAATTTCAACAGCCACATTAAGACAATTACAAAGTCATCCTATTACCACCTTAAGAATATATCAAGGGTAAAGGGACTTATGTCTCAGCAGGACTTGGAAAAACTTGTCCATGCTTTTATCTTCAGTAGACTGGACTACTGTAACGGGGTCTTTACAGGTCTCCCTAAAAAATCAATCAGACAGCTGCAGCTGATCCAGAACGCTGCTGCTGGAGTCCTCACTAAGACCAGGAAAGTGGATCACATCACTCCAGTTCTGAAGTCTTTACACTGGCTTCCTGTTCCTCAGAGAGTTGATTTCAAACTACTTTTGCTAGTTTATAAATCACTAAACGGTTTAGGTCCAAAATACATTTCTGATCTGTTACTACACTATGAACCCCCCAGACCTCTCAGGTGGTCTAGGACAGGTCTGCTACTACACTATGACCACCCAGACCTCTCAGGTGGTCTAGGACAGGTCTGTTATACACTATGACCACCCAGACCTCTCAGGTGGTCTGGGACAGGTCTGCTTTCTGTCCCGAGAATCAGAACTAAACAGGGAGAAGCAGCATTCAGTTTCTATGCTCCACATATAATAATAATAATATTAATAATACATTTTATTTATATAGCGCTTTTCATAGACTCAAAGTCGCTTTACAGGGAAGAATTACAAGTAAGGAAAATACAGCATAACATGAGGAAAGGGGAGGAGAAAAAAATGGGGGAGAATGGGGGGGAATGGGGGGTGGAGGTAACCCAGACATCGGCAAGCACAGAGCCACAGAGATAGTGTCTTTCTCTATCACTCTGGGCAAGCAGCCATCAGAGCAGGCAGATCTGGAACAAACTCCCAGAGAACTGCAGGTCCGCTGCAACTCTCAGTTCTTTTAAATCAAGGCTGAAGACCTTTTCTTTTTGATGCTGCCTTTCTTTAAATAATTGTTAATTTCTTATACTGCACTGTACATTTTATTCTCGTATTGTATCCATTTTTAATCTTTTAATCATTTTTAACTGCTCTTTAATGTTTTATGTAAAGCACTTTGAATCGCCCTGGTGCTGAAATGTACTCTACAAATAAGGTTTGCCTTGCCTTGATACCCATGAGACTCTACAACACAAAGCTCAATGCATTAATGTCTTCTCACCCTCGTGTTACGATGGCTGACACGTGTACACACACGCTCTCACTCAACATATGCAGCCACAAACAAATGTCAAATGTCCCACATCATCATGTGTCAGGAGACTTTCACAGACTTAAATATTTGCTCGTACATCACAAAACAGTATGGACCGTGACTTAAAGATGAATTTTAACAGCAGGGTGAAGTCTGGTGATTCTGCCGACCGTGATTGGCCGTCGGGTGAGAATAATGGCTTTGTGCTATTGGTTGCCGAGTGGCAGCTAGGACACATCCTCAGCCTGTGAATGCTGACCGAGCAATCAGAGCTGCAGGGGGGCGGACCCGAGGAGAGAGTGGCTGTACACGTGAAGCATCAGCAGGCTGGGCTGAAGCATGTCAACGATGAGTCAACATGTGTTAAGTGGAAAAAAAAATGTGAGAACAAATGTTTTTTAGCGTATGCTGCTCATGTTTTAGTACTCTGACAGAGATTCGGTGGCACGTGAAGACATGCCTGACACACTAACTACATGGGGGTTGGGGGACAGGGACACATCACTGGATGCATGTTTGTTTGATCCACATACACACTGCAGCTAAGTGTCTGAACCATGTGTACTGCCATGTGGGACACACCGGGAGGGAGGGGCTTATGGAAGTGTGAAAAGACGAGATATGAAATGTTTGAGTGAGGAGAAGAAATCTTTATTCTACTGTTTGTCCTGATTAAGGCTGCAGCTAACCATGATTTCCATATTCAATTGATCTGTTGATTAATTTCTTGATAAATTAGATTAGTTGTTTGGTCTATAAAATACATCCACAGGCTTTCCTAAAGACGCAGCTCACCACATTTTGTTTTGAATGTAAATTCTTTAAAAAAAATCAAGCTGCTGGCTATGAGCTGCTTTTGTCTTCAGTACAGTCCCTCCAGAAAAACGGGTTTTTTTGTGATTGTTGCGGGCAGAAATCCTTGATTATGCGGCACGTTTTCTTAAAAAATGCGATGGAATATGTGGGATATTTATGCAATTTTATGCAATGAAATTGCGGGAACTTGCAAAAACTGCGGTTTGATGAAAAAAAGAAAAATAAGTGATTCCCCCAACACCGTGTTCTCACTAGGCAAAATCACGTCACTTCATAACGTTCCCATGGCAACAGGGGAAAATGGCTGCTCTTGTGTGAAGTAAACGCAACATTTTTCATCTTTCTGCTGAGATATATGTGACTTTTTCGCAACAAAGATGCGGGGATTATGAAATTACGCAAGCCCCGCATATTTTGCGCGGAAATCGGCAATTTATGCGGCGAAAGTGCGGCGTATTTTAAAAAAATGCGGCCCCCCGCATAAATATGCGGACTTTGGCTGATTATGCGTTGAATTATGCGATCACATAATCACGTTTTTTCTGGAGGCCACATCCACACGTACCAAAACAATCTTTTTTTTTTACACGTCTTCCCTGGATTCGTTTCAAGAATCGTTGCGTCCTAATGGATCCATTTGTAAATGACTCAACGCGCTACTTCATATTCCAGGCCTGTTATTGCTACATCATACACGTCTCTGCCCAGCACAAAGCTTCTTAGGATCCTCCAGAAAGCTCGGCTACTTTCCCCATTTTCTAATACAGACATCCAATCATGCAAACCGTTTATATGACATTTTTTCAAACGCCGCCACTCTAGCCATCTCTCTCATCTCTCAAGCTTGGTTTTAATATTCCTACTAGTTCTGTCCCACTCCTCATTATCCAGTGTAATACTCCCTCCAAAAAAAGGGGAGATCTACCGATATAAAAACTCGCCCAACACTTGATAAAATATTTAGATATGGATCCAGATCAAACAGCTGGGCCACTTTGGTCCAAACAACATTTAGGTGAGACATTATCGGATGTGTTTTTGCCTCACCATACAGTTTAAAGGGGCGCTATGCAGTGATAGGTTCACATTCCAGCATTCAGGGTTTAAATGTATCTTGTATGTGGTGAACTTTAACTACGTCTTAATTTGATGTAACACCTCTAGACCGGCTACTCACTAGAAGGTGGGAAACAGTACTTCAAAATAAAAGTGCTGCTCCACAAATTCACAACATTTCAAAGTAACTTTGACAAAGTCGACCCACATGCATCCTCTTTTAGATCGGGACCCACCCGTTGCGACATCACAGCTGATTTAGGTGCCTCAGACAGATTATTATTGCCAGTGTTGATCACATTCTGTAGTGAGAGAAGGTCAGCTTCCCGAAGTCAAACATCCCAATCATTTTCAAGTATTTCACCATTGCTCTTTAAGTATGGGATTACTAAAACAATGCTTCACACTGTGAGTTCTTGTTGCTAACGAGCCTTCGTACTGGAGAGAAAGTGCTGCCGGCCTCGTGGAACAGCAGCCGTTGTAAGCAAATAGCAAATAGTGCTCGATAAATGGGAGATATCCAGTGAATTCAGGGCTTGAAAACTTCTATTTGGTTGCTGCTGTTGTTGGTCAGATGTAGGAACAGCAGCAGAATTACTTATGAAGGAGCAGGAGCCAGATCTCCTGTACAACAACAGACACTCACACACACACACACACACACACAGTTTGGAAACAGAGAATTTAAGATGACAGTTTAAGCAACAAGTGCTCTCACTGGCTCCTGATCCAGACTGCAGGGTCCAGTGTGTTTAATGATACAAACTGTGAAGTACACAGAAGGCTCTGTGGTTAAAAATAGTTTTATTGGGTTGTTTTATAGCATATATAGTTTTATATGCTCCTATAGAGCGCTCCAAGTTCAGGTTTATAGGTTTAGTCTGTCCGAGTTGGTGGTTCGGGTGTAAAACCAGGCCACGGTTACACAACCAGTCTAAGTCCTCCCCCATGGGTAATCATCGGTTTAAGCAGGCCCACATGTGGGATAATCAGACCGTGGATACTGATCCGCTCTGCGGTGAATATACATTACCCACAAGCCCAAAACTACATAAAATTGCCTGTTGGAGAAACACATTTGGTCAAAATATTAATAAAACCCAGACAGTCAGGTATTCGTGTCTTCCTCTGATGCTTTCAAAACTTGGAGAAACAAAAATGTAAAAGAATGAATGAATGAATTGTATAATTCCTGCAAACTGTTTCCCATCCTCTGCTAATCCAACTGCTTTCTTTTTTTAAAAGGTGACATTTAGTTTTTTTTCAACCTTTATTTATCCAGGTAAGTCGAACAAATTCTCATTTGCAACGAGGACCTGATCACATTCCCACAGTTCCCCATTCCTACCTGGAAGCTGCCCAGTCCAACCACAGTCTGACCTGCTGGCCACTGGGCAGCTCCACTGGAGCAGTTGGAGGTTAAGGTGCCTTGCTCAAGGGCGCCTCAGTGGTGGTGATGAGGGAGGGACGAGAGCTGCTCTTTCACTCTCCACCACCCAGATTTCATCCTGTCGGTCTGGGGATTGAACCGACGACCTCCCGGTCACAAGCTTGCTTCTTTAAAGCGTAACTCTCGCCAAAATGCATCCTTTGTGAACGTACGTGAGTCAAACTTTCATTTAAAAGCATATTCAGGACGGAAGCTCCACTTTTAAGATTGACCGTATTCTTGTTTTTGGGTCAAATGTCCTTTTGAATGGGAGAGCTAGGGGCACTTTTATGCTAGCCTCAAAATATCTATTTTTAACCACTAAGAAGACTCAACACAACATGAGACTTTGCTCCGAGTATCTCCAGGAGCTCTACACATTAACTCCACCGGAGCACGAGGGATATACTAAATCTGTTGCTGCTTGTTTTGATATCGACTCGTTCTGACTGCCGAGACGGCGGCGACCGGAAACAACAAGAGCTACGGTGAGTTGTTAAAACCTTTCTTTTTAGTAAACTCTGGGTCCACAAACAACGTTCTCAATGCTGAGTTAACGTGTAGAGCTCCTGGAGATACTCGGAGCAAAGTCTCACGTTGTGTCGAGTCTTCTTAGTGGTTAAAAATAGATATTTTGAGGCTACATTTGCAACCAGATTTGGGGAACGTGCAGATATGGACCCTGAGCGTGTGTGTAAAATGTCGCGCCATTTTAGCCGTAGGTGGCGCTATAATCAAAATAAAATAGTAAAACAGTGGAATTCTATGGACATGACACAAGGCTTCATACTGTGGCCGGGTTAGCTCAGTTGGTAGAGCAGGCGCACTAGGGCTGAAACGATTCATCGAGTTACTCGAGTAACTCGAGTAACTCGATTACAAAAATTCCTTGAGGCAAAAACTCTGCCTCGAAGCCTCGTTAAATTCCTATGAAACGCACTATACGCGCAGCAATCTGATTGTTCCACGCGGACCGTTGTTCAGGAAGCACACCACTAATTGAATTTAGTTGGCGCGATGGCGGAGAGTAAAGACGTCCAGAAACGGCAGAGAACGTCTAAAGTTTGGGATCATTACATACTAAAAAAGGAAGAGAACAAGGTGCAACATTAAGTAGACCTGGCAGACCACAGCAGTACGACCTCAATGATTCAGCATCTGAACCGAAAACATCCGTTTCCACGCCGTTTCACCGAGCGTCGCTGAAACAAGGTAACGTCGCCTAAGCAGCCGCTGATTTGTAGCGATGTCGTGATGCGGTTTGACCAGATATGATGTTTAGCTTTGATGTTTTTAACTAGTAAACTTATTCACGTTCAATTGCAAGAGAGTATAGCCTAAAAAAAAGAACCCCTTCACACACACACACACACACACACACACACACACACACACACACGCATGCACCCTCGTCTCTCTCACTCTTCCTCACGCACGGCACGCGTGCACACACACACACACACACACACACACACACACACACACACACACACACACACACACACACACACACACACACACACACACACACACACACACACACACAGGTTGCTAGGTTACCATAGCAAATAGGCTCACCCCGGAAATTCTATATTATTTGTTAGTAGCCTAATGGTAAATGCTGCAGGTGTAGAAATCTACATAAAACAGATATTTCCTTTGATGTCAGGGCGAGATTACAGCATGAAACTTAATTAAATGAAATTGCCAAATGTTGGAGTTGGAATAAATACCTCTGTTCTTTTGAGAAATAAAAGCCAAACGCTTGATCATTTTACAGCTACATCATTTTCGTTATGCATTATTTGTTTTGGTTGTTTAAAAAAACGCAAAAAAACGTATCCGATTAATCGATTAATCGATCGATAAAGTGCTAGATTAATCGATTACAAAAAGAATCGATAGCTGCGGCCCTAATGCGCACGTATATAGAGGTTTACTCCTCGACGCAGCGGCCCTTTGCTGCATGTCGTTCCCCGTCTCTCTCCCCTTTCATGTCTTCATCTGTCCTGTGGAAATAAAGGCCTACAATGCCCCAAAAAATAATCTTAAAATAATCTTTCATACTGTCCGCTGGCATCTGCTGGAGAAGTCACCGACAGAGCCATTTGTAAAGCTCTGTACATTTAAGCTGGTAACCATGAGGGCACAGAAAGGCAATTTATTTTTTCTCTGGATTCCTCGGGTCAAGAGACGCCTCTTTAAACACGTTACCAACAGAGGCGCCACTTGGCGTGTTATACAGAACATGCATGGTGGGGGTGTTAAGCCCACACAGTGAAGCAAACTGCTTTCTAAATGTGAAATGAAAAGAAGCAGCTCCATGTGGAGACACGTGGCTGTTTGCCCTATAAAGTGTGATCCTTGTCCTACTATGTCGTGCTTTTCTTTTAGCTCCTGACTGCAGTGACTGTAATACATGAGAAGTTCTGCAAAGGTGTGTGTGCAGTGATGATTATAAAACAGACTGACTGGTTGATCTGTTGGCCACGTCAAACATCTCTGTGTCTCAGGGTAGATATCGTGACCTCTAGCTCACCCAGTAAGAGCGTTCGCCCCATGTTGGCCGAGTCCTGCAGCGGCGCAGCCGGGTTAGAGTCCGACCTGCTGCCCTTTGCTGCGTGTCGTCCCCCATCTCTCTCCCCCTTTCCTGTCTAGCCACTGTCACTGTATAATAAAAGGGAAAAGCCCCCAAAAAATAATCTTAAAAAAAAGAAAGAAATTGTGGTTCAGAAGAATTAAAAGTGGCGGGTAAATACAGCTGCTTTTGATGGTTTAATTGGACTACGAAGGTAAACGCTGTATATGTGCAGACATGAGAGACGCTTACTCAGCAAATTGTAAAATCAGGTCAAGTTCAATCAATGGAAGACGGCACTTTGTTGTCAACAGCGGGTTGGCAAAGGAACGATGAAGAGGATGTGAAGGAGCTGACCCCATTGCATACAAATGTGTGTGTCTCAGTCCCTCCAGAAAAAAACGCAGTTTTTTTGTGATTGTTGCGGTCAAAAATCCTTCATTATGCGGCACGTTTTCTTAAAAAATGCGATGGAATATGCGGGATATTTATGCAATTTTATGCGATGAAATTGCGGGAACTTGCAAAAATTGCGGTTTGATGAAAAAGAGAAAAATAAGTGATTCCCCCCCAACACCGTGTTCTCACTAGGAGAAATTACGTCCCCAACGTTCCCATGGCAACAGGGGAAAATGGCTGCTCTTGTGTGAAGTAAACGCAACATTTTTCAACTTTCTGCTGAGATATATGTGACTTTTTTGCAACAAAAATGCGGAGATTATGAAATCATGCAAGCCCCGCATATTTTGCGAGGAAATCGGCAATTTATGCGGCGAAAGTGCGGCGTATTTGGAAAAAATACGGCCCCCGCATACATATGCGGACTTTGGCTGATTATGCGTTGAATTCTGCGATCGCATAATCGCGTTTCTGTTGGCGGGACTGGTGTGTGTGTGTGTGTGTGTGTGTGTGTGAGAGTTATGAGCAAGGTCAGACCTTCATGAACATGCTGAAGCCGGTCTTGAGCAGGTCCGTGAGGCCTCCAGACATGTGCTCGATGTCGGGACATTCAAGTCTCTCAGGGCGGAAGACTTCCTCCAGGATCTGCCGCAGGAAAGGACGATAGGTCGCCTGCACAACGCAAAACAACACATTTAAACATGGCGGTTAGGTAACACCCTGAATGATGACAATGTTTCATTTATTTAAATATAGATGCGTCAAGTGTGATATTCTACAGTAAACAATCTGTGTATGATATAATGTGATTGAAGAGCAGCTGGCCCTTCCATTAGCCTCGGCGTGTTTGTGTGGCTGGCCGTGGGTGTGAGTTATAAACAGCTGTGGTTGATCAAACAGGCGGCGAACTTATGAGTCACTTCCAAAAGAGGAGGAGGGGGGGGGGGGGGGGGGGGGGATCCTGCACTGTCAGATGTGGCTGTCAGACAGCACTTTGGTCTGCAAGTTTTAAAAAGTCTTTTCAGAAAACACCCTTTTCTCAATGGTGCCAACAAAACTACCCAAATGGAATTCTAGATAATTTCCATTAAAAGAAAATCTTGTCATCTGTCAGCTGTTCTTTGTGTTCTACCAACTACAAGTCTGGATCAACGAAAGTACGTTTCACACGCCGGATGTCTCTCACTTTCCCAACCGTTCGCTTCGGGAAACAAAAACAAACTTTGAGGTTGCAAGCTACACACTGAAAATGGCAAGTTTTGAAGAAAATATGGATTGTGCAACAACAAGGCCGGTGTTGAAGCAATTACACTGATTTGTGTTTTATACTTAATCACATTCATGTCATTTATAATAATGCCAACACCTATATATGTGTGTGTATATATGTATGTATATATATGTATATATGTCTCAATTGATGCAGATCATAATTACTGTTGATGATGATGATAGAATGATGACGTCAGAGGGTGTTAACTCTATATGTAGACGTCACCTGAGACAGGTGGAGGTGATTTTTCCTAGAGAGCGGAAGGGCAAACTAGTTTTCAACCGCATTTTGTGAGACAAGCGTTTTTTTACTTTCTGTTTAAGAAGCTTTATTTACGTTGCTGTTGCTGTTATAAAATAAAGGAACATATCATTGTGACACTACGAAAGAATGCGCGTTGATTTACTGACCGCTCCTGATTGGTTCTTATGGGGAATGATGATAAAGATTTACGAAGTATTTACCGCATTTCCTCTCTAACTGGGACGTTTGGTACCCTGGAAATCCAGAGTTCTCGCGAGAGCACAATTTGAATTTGCTCATCGAGTCACTCTGGCATCGAGTAATGATGCTCATTAACTCTGCCTTTGGAGCCGAGCTGCACCAATCACATCGGTGTATCTGATGTAGGCGGGCCAGAGGCGAGCTGCACCAATCACATCGGTGTATCTGATGTAGGCGGGCCAGAGGCGAGCTGCACCAATCACATCGGTGTATCTGATGTAGGCGGGCCAGAGGCGAGCTGCACCAATCACATCGGTGTATCTGATGTAGGCGGGCCAGAGGCGAGCTGCACCAATCACATCGGTGTATTTGATATAGGCGGGCCAGAGGCCAGCTGCACCAATCACATCGGTGTATCTGATGTAGGCGGGCCAGAGGAGAGCTGCACCAATCACATCGGTGTATCTGATGTAGGTGGGACAGAGGCGAGCTGCACCAATCACATCGGTGTATTTGATATAGGCGGGCCATAGGTGAGCTGCACCAATCACATCAGTGTATCTGATGTAGTCATTACTCAATGCCAGACCCTTAATCTTTCTGCTTTGGGTCTGGATTTCCAGGCTAACATTTTGGGACCTATTGGTGGGATTGCTGTGGACGAAGTACACACGGCGATACGCTGGTAAGAGCAAAATGAGGTTTAACCACGTATCAGCTACTTTAAATAGGTCACATTACTGTATTGTTTG
>CM042432.1:36582064-36722064 GCA_023631565.1 Gymnocephalus cernua | reverse complement strand
GTACCTTGTTGCGTGGCGTAATTCCCGAGAGGCGGCCCTGCGACGCGGCACATACACCGGGAGCAGAGCAGACAGCGAGCAGCGTTGCACACAAAATGCCGAAGCGTAAGTGCAGCTTCACAGTTGAACCGTAAAAAAAGTTTCCCAGGCGGAGTGCACCGTGTGCAAAGCTGGCACATACAGCAAAATATGGATGGGCAGACAAGGAGGATGAAGAAAACAGTATTATAGAGTATTATAGTACTATATATCCTTTTTGTTTGTTAAGTTAGTATCTTTGTGAGACTGTTTTATTATTTATCTTATTACATTTAAAAGGCATTAAGAGAGGTCATATTTAGAACATTATTTCATATCATTTATTTATTTGAAACAAGAGCTATTATTTTGTTACAGTTTATAACAGATTTTATTTTATTTTATTACAGAAGTTATTTTTGTTCCATTGAGGCATAATAAAGTATGTTCATTAACCTCTGAGAAGCCTGTCTGAATTTGTGTCTCGAGGCCAGCCGTGTCCTCTTTTGTTTGGAAATCACAATATGGTCACCCTACGGTAAAGTCATACGAGCGCTGCTGTCTGCTGGTCTGATTAACTATAACTCGGATAAACAAAGCGTGATTGGAGCCATCGGAGAAACTGTCACGTTTTCATCAATTTCACTGAATCCATTTCCTCTAGTAAATCTAATGCTGCATTTAAATAAACAGCTGGGAATGTAAAATGATCGACCCACGGCTGATATGTCATTTTCAGACTGTGTGAAAAATAGAATCAGCATACAGTAAAGGCCCATGTCAAAACCTCTCACCTGAGTCTTAACCCAGAGAAGGAACGCTCTGTACTCGGGGGGGAATCGTTAATGAGAGGAAGACATCTTGACCGACACATGTTGGCTTTATCGGTGGAGAGGAGGAGTGCTGAGAGAGGCCGATGGATTTCTGATGTTTGTCAGTAGCTGGCAGATATCACGCTGCTCTCCTTTCATATAACAGGGACAGACAGTTCTGTCCCAACAGAAACACAATGCAGGATAAGTAATCTCAATGTACCTAGACTGCATTTAGTGTGTTCTCATAGCTGCGTGGGAATAGTTTGACATTTTTGGGAGACACACTTATTCTCTTTCCTGCTGAGAGCTAGATGAGAAGATTGATGCCACTAGATATGAAGCTACTGCCAGCAGCCACTTAGCTTTGCACAAAAAAACATTTTCAGTTGGTTATGTGCCAGACTATCTCTGGGTTGGGATCAGTTGGCAACCAGCAGAGGCTCTAGGAAGTTACTGCTCCCAATCTTTGAGCTAAGCTAGGTTAGCCAGCTGCTAGCTGTGTAGCTTCATGTTCAGCAATACAAACAGAAACTGTGGATGCGAGACTATGTACTTCTTTACAAATAAAATTAATGTCAGACTGACTGACTGACATGTGATATGCATTCTTTTTAGAAAACAATTAGTATTTAGAAATGTCTCGTGATATATTGTCTCTAGAAGTGTATTATTCAACTTTTGTTTTTGTTAAAGAAGGAAAATAAAATTGCAATACTCAATGCTATCAAATCGCAATACTTCTAGAATCGCAATAAATGAAAATCGCAATACAAATCGCATCGGCGTTCAGGTATCGTGAAAGAATTTAATCGGGACAAAAGCACATCGTCCCAGCCCTGGTGGTGTGTGTGTGTGTGTGTGTGTGTGTGTGTGTGTTCTGATGTTGACAGTCTGTGTTTGTGTGTCTAAGACCTGGTGAACTCCATCGCTGGGGGTGTAGACCGAGCGCAGCTGCTTGAGGTGGTCTCTGGTGTGGCTCAAACCTCGGAGGGTCTTGAACATCCCCTCCACCGTGGAATGGGCTCGCTCTGTGGTCAGCTCCTCTGGGTTCGCACAACCTGACAACACAAACACACTTACTTACTCAATGAAAAAAAAAAAACGGAATCATATAATGTCAAGACTGCGACAGCAACAGAGGAGAATCGTTTGCATTTGTAAGAATGTGACAGGTTGTACACCAGATTCACATAAAATCAGAAGAAAGCTAAACATGCAGAAAAACAATTGCATCTGCAGAAAAAAAAAAGGCCTGCGAGATGTAACATCTTGTTTTTTGTGGGTAATTTTCTCAGCTGGGTGTGCGCTGGAACCAATTATCAAGGTAAACGCATGGCAGCGAGAGGACAAGAGCTCCTTTATTCCAGCAGAAAACACTGCCGTCTAATCAAAAGCTAATGTTCCCTCCTTTCTAAAGAAGTGCGTAGGGAAGCAAGGGCCTGCTGTGAAATAAACCCAACTTACCCAAGCTAACCCTAACCCTCCTAGCATGAGATAAAAGGAGAAAAACACAGAGTGAAGTGAAAAGAGGACAGAGCGAGAGAGGACAGAGAGACTGTGAAAGAAGATAGAGGAACAGTAGCCAAGCAGGCTGTTTACAGCGCTGTTGGCAAAGTAGGTCCGCAGACTGGCACCTGCGCTTCCCTCTGGCGCTGCTCAGGAATGTAGCTGCCTTCTGTTAACAGGAAGGTCAGCTGTGTTATAGAACAAATAGAAAGCTGAATAAACCCAAACAGCATAGCTAACTCTGAAAGGCTCAAGGACAAGGATGATGACTCACTCCACCATCAGTGCTGCAAATCGGCATATTAACGTCAGATGCTGTTTTTTTACAAAGCGATGTAGCACATATCAAGCAGTCAGACTGTTGAACAACAAAACATTTTCACACTGAACTGAAATGCACTCCTGCACTTTCTTTCTGCTGCTATATTCTATAAATTCTACCCGGCGAACTTGACTTATAACAATCAGTGCTCTGTTCCAAGTCTACTTATGCCCTGTCTTTTGTTGTCTGTCCTGTCCCTTGTCCGTCTTAAATGCTCTACTTTCAGTAGGAATTGCACCTTATGTATAATCTATAATGTGTGTGCACTAAATGTAGTGTCTCAAATGTTGTTTTTATATATTTTAAATGTAACTGCGTGCTCAGCGTGTAACACCACTTGATCCACGGTGAAACGTTATACATGGTTGAAATGACAGCGAAACACACCTGACTTGATATATGGATTTAAAAGAATAATTCTCAGCCTATGACAAACTGGTCACTGACTGGAACTTTTATGCTGCGTTCCAGGCAACCCGTAACCCGTGTTTTCACCACCTTCTACCCGTGAAAGCGCCCTGGAACGGCAGTCCAACCCGTAACTTACTACCCGTGAACTCGTACCAGATCGTTGTACTCCCAGTTACAGTTTTTGACGTCGCACACACATAAACAACAATGGCGACCCCTGTTGATGCTGTACAGACGCCGGTGAAATAGAAATAAATAGACATGAATAGACAACGTAAAGTAATTCCGCACATTGTAATCAAAACAATACACACACAATTGTGTACTACTACAGGTTATGTTTATTAAAAAGCCCAATATATGTCGCTGACTAGAAATCGCTAGTATCAGCTAGCACTAGCTAACGTCAACGTTAGGTAGCCGCTAGCTAACGTCGGCGTAGCCACTAGCTAACGTCAACGTCAGCGTAGCCCAACCTGAACCCTGGAACGCTACCAAGTCGTGAGTCGTGGCTTGAAGTCGTAATTTACGGGCTAAAAATTGTGTCTGGAACGCAGCATTAGTATATAGCTGTACATTATACCTCTCAATTGTTAACATTAAGGTCAATCAACACATTGATTAGCTGACATAGCTTCACTGAAATAACTAGTCACGTTAATATATCATTGATTGATGTTGGAGACATTATTTTTTATAAAGGTGGCCTCTGTTTAACCCTCGTGTTGTCTTCCATTGGACCGTGCACACACGTCCTCCCGGGTCAAAACTGAAAATCAACACTTTTTCTGAAGTTTTTGTCCCTTTTATCGACACGTTTGGCACTTTTTTCAATGTTTTGGCACTTTTTTTTGCCATTGAATGCTTCTTTTCACTAGACTACCACACTGTAGACCCAGATTTAGTTGTAATGAAACTTTTTAGTGGTCACTACTTATTATAATTCTCAGCCTATCACAGACTGGTCACTGACTGGAAATTTAAGCTCCCACTTCCTCCCAGTCAGATGCTTTGAACTTGGTACTGGGATAAGAAGATTAAAACTACAGAAGCAACTTAATGTGTCCTCCTCTCAGTCTCTGTTGGTCCACGCTGTGGTATAAAAATGCTTCTATATACTGGCCTATATGCTGATTCATTTGTAAGGGACCATGCACCATAGTAAACACACCTGGTACATGTTGACCTGCAACAAAATTAGCTGAGAGCAAGACATAAAACATGACATAGGTCAAGCACAACATCACACAACTTACAGTTTACCGTGTTAACATGAAATAATGCAACAAGACTGCGAGTCTGCAGCCATGCTAGCGGCTCTTTGACGCTATGTTTAGGCACAGTAATGCTTTGAGCTAAATGCTAATGTCATCATGTTAACATGCTCACAATGGCAAGGCTAACACGCTAATGTTTGTCAGGTATACTTTTTTACCATGTTCACCATCCTAGTTTAGCATGTTGGCATGCTAACATTGAGCTAATTTGCATTAAACACAAAGTTACAGGCAAGGGTGAGTTTTGCAGTTTTGCAGGTACCTGGTCATAAACAATTAGGGGTCAGACCTATGTGCCCACAGCCCAATGTTCCCACATTTCTAAGATTTTTCTTTAAATTAGGCCCTACATTAGGGTTAGGGTTACATTCCATCTGTAGTCCATTGCTACTGGATAATGGGTTGGGTGTAATTGGCTACCAAATTGGGAGAAAGGGGGATAAAATCTGATATAAATTTATGAAAAAGTGTGGGAACTGTGGGAGAACATAGGCACACTCCCAAACAATTGTATTGGGCAAAATCTCATCCATCTAATAGTTGTTGAGATATTTCAGTCTGAACCAAAGTAGTGGGCCGACCGACAGACAGACACCATCCCTAGACCATGCTGCTAGCACGGCTAAAAACAGCAATAGTGCAAAGATGTAATGATACAAATAGTCTATATCCTTGACGTTTCACTTCCAAGATTACTCCGTTGCCGCCGGAAAATCTGCCGGATTTTACTCATTTAGGCCGGATGTCCGTTGCCTTGGGCTTTCTTTTCTTTTAACCTCTGGTGGATTTGTGAGGACTCTGGTTAACTGCTCCTCAGATCTCTGCAGGGTAAATCCAGACAGCTAGCTAGACTATCTGTCCAATCTGAGTTTTCTGTTGCACAACTAAAAATACTTTTAAACGTACACATGTTCCACCAAAACAAGTTCCTTCCGAGATATTTTGCAGAGGCACCGCAGCTTTTCTCCGGTGCTTAGCACCGCCAAAGACATTTGTGATTGGTTTAAAGAAATGCCCACAAACCAGAGCACGTTTTCCTCCCATCCACGTTTTCTTAACAAATGCGATGGAATATGCGGGATATTTATGCAATCTTATGCGATGAAATTGCGGGAACTTGCAAAAATTGCGGTTTGATGAAAAAGAGGAAAAAAAAGTGATTCCCCAACACTGTGTTCTCACTAGGCGAAATTACGTCACTTCATAACGTTCCCATGGCAACAGGGGAAAATGGCTGCTCTTGTGTGAAGTAAACGCAACATTTTTCAACTTTCTGCAAAAATGCGGGGATTATGAAATCATGCAAGCCCCGCATATTTTTGCGCAGAAATCGGCAATTTATGCGGTGAAAGTGCGGCGTATTTGAAAAAATGCGGCCCCCCGCATATATATGCAGACTTTGGCTGATTATGCGTTGAATTCTGCGATTGCATAATCGCATTTTTCTGGAGGGACTGATAGAACATACTAACAAACGGGGACATTTCCATTGCTCAGTAACACTGCCTTGCTCTAAGTAAAAAGGTAGCTAGAACTACCAGCTTTGACTGGACTAATCAGGCTCGACTCCAAAGTCTGCTTGACTCCTGTCACCACAGGGTTTGAATCAGACTCCAGAAACTCATTTAAAGCTCTCATGTAAATGTAAATGTACTGTATTTATATAGCGCTTTTTCCAGTCTTAACAACTACTCAAAGCGCTTTACATAGTACAGGAACCATTCACCATTCACACACACATTCACACGCTGCGTACAAGGCGCCACTTGCTCATCAGCAGGCAACTAGGGGTTCAGTGTCTTGCCCAAGGACACTTTGACATGGGACTGCAGGGCCGGGGATCGAACCGCAAACCTCCCGATTGGCAGGCAAACACTCTACCACATCCGCCCTCAAGATTATATAACGTATGAGCTCGCATATCATACAGCCCTACTTTGAAATTAAAGCACAGACAGATGCACATAAAGTGAGTAATACATGACTGTTGAAAGGAAGATCTAACCATAACATGACATGTGGTAGAACGCTCACTTAATTCACTGACTGTTACTGCCTGTAACAAACTGTACATCAATTAAGTCATAACTCTTACAAGGCTGAAATATGACCTGCATGAATACTTTGCTTCATTTTATTTGGGACATTGTATATGTCGAATATATCAACGTCAGCACATTTAGATAACGTCGACTGAACAGCTTGACTTTGTCAGGCTTTAATCTCCTTGGATTTGTTCTCCGTTAGTTCCTTTTCCTTCCCATGTAGACTATATATAATTTAGCACGGCGAATCTTTGTGTTTGAGTTTCTGTCTTGGGGAATGTGAAGTGTCTGGCCCGGCGGTTGGCTCTGCTGCGCTGCCCTGGCGGTGAGGTAAACTCTCAGGAATACCAGCAGGGCTATTTGACGGAGCAGAGCGTGAAGACTCAGTCAGATGTGGGTCTTATCTTTCCAGACACCCGCAGAGGACAAAGGCATCCTACAAAACAAACTGATGTTTGTCTCTGAGTATTTATACTGCTTAAGAACCCTACCATACAAGAAAATGGGAAAATACAACATGCAAATATCATGTAAATTTATTGACATGATCTGGCAGTAACCACGTGTTGACACCTACTGCTTAGGTTGGGTGTATATTCGATGAGTTTGTGGCAGGAGTGCACTGGCTAGATGCATTATACGGGTTAGCTAGAAGGAGGTGTGTAAATCTGTGCTTACGTGTCTGCTATCTTGGAGCCGGTTGACTTGTTGCCAAAGCATACAGTGCAGGCCCGGGACCAGTTCTGGGGCTGTGGCAGGCTGAGGCAACCTGTGGTTTAGATGTTGATCGTGGCACAGCAGACTCTGTTCAAGAGCAGCACCAGGTGCTGGGGAACATCCAGCTTGGCTGTGAGGCTGAACACCTGCGGCTGAATTCATCTCACGCAACACCGCCACGCCACGCCACGCACACCACCCACCATAACGGCACCACACCACATTCACAACACCACACACACCGTCTGATGGCTCTCACGCAGACATGCAAGCTTGATTCCGGTTTGTTCTTTGTATGATTACACCTTTTGTGAAAGTGATGGGAAATGGTAAGTACATGTCATTCCAACAGCTTAAATGCCACCTACGTCTATGCACTAGACGCAGCTAGACGCACTAGGCATCTACTTCCCAAAACAACTCAGTTTAATAGTCAACAACCTGTTTACAAAATGACAATGTAATATCCAAGACTGACTCAGCACTGCGTGGCTAAAAGAGAGAGAGATTAGGGGAGAGAATGTAGTTTGCTCTTGATACGAGACCAAGGCAAGAAATGGATTGATTGAGGGATTTTCCTAATTAGATCTAACAGAGCCGGAGGTGAGCAATAGTTACTAAGAGGCTGTGAGTGTAACCTGTGACGCTCAAACGGTGGAAGCTACCAACCAGAGGAAGCACAGAGGAATGTGTCACTAATGAAAGGAGCTGGTTGAGGATTCATCCAAATCAACAAACAGCAAAACAAAGTGCTGCAGAGAGAGAAGTGATGCATTCAAAGACGAGGCTGAATGTTGTCATTTAAAACCTGCGACAGTAGCAGCCCCAGTGGAGCCTGATTTAGCTATCAGGCTCCTCTCCTGTGGAACCAGCTCCCAGTCTGGGTCCGGGAGGCAGATACTGTCACCACATTCAAGAGTAAACTTCAGACTCTCCTCTTTGATAAAGCTTATAGTTGCAGCATCTGCCTAGCCTGGCCCACCTGCTTCTCTGTCCCAGAAATGCTTGTTACTAACCTAGCCCTGGGAGCTTGTTACTAACCTAGCTCTGGGAGCTTGTTACTAACCTAGCTCTGGGAGCTTGTTACTAACCTAGCCCTGGGAGCTTGTTACTAACCTAGCTCTGGGAGTTTGCTCCCCGGAGTCTTTCTGTTTCTTTTCACCCAGGATGAAATCCCGGGATTAGGATGGCACCATGGTTCCAGCTGTTGCCGTGGTTCTGCTGAAATTCCCTGCTATGCCGTGCTGCTCCCTGCGCTACTACAACTACTATTTCTAGTCACTGTTTCATTATCTATACTGTGATGCACCCCAACGGCACGTCAGACACCTCCTACCAAGAGCCTGGATCTGTCCCAGGTTTTATCTTCCTCGCCACTGTTGCACTAGTGCTTGCTCTTGGGGGAATTGTTGGGTCTTTGTAAATTATAGAGTGTGGTCTAGACCTACTCTATCTGTAAAGTGTCTAGAGATAACTCCTGTTATGATTTGATACTATAAATAAAATTGAATAGAAATTGAAATTGTTCACTGTTGAAGTAATATTACAGTCAGGTTGACATGTGGTGAAGCTAATTTGCCCTCAAAGAAAGTTCGGTATGGTTCTGCCATCACTTTTGAGAATGCATATAGTGTGAAGATTATGACCCGTGAAACAAGCCCTCAAACCAAAAAAGTGAGGAAAAAAAGTGAGAAAAAAAGTGAGGAAAGAAAGTGAGAAAAAAAGTGAGGAAATGAAGTGAGAAAAAAAAGTGAGGAAAAAAAGTGAGGAAAATAAGTGAGGAAAAAAAGTGAGGAAAAAAAGTGAGAAAAAAAAGTGAGGAAAAAAAGTGAGGAAAAAACGGGAGAAAAAAAACGTGAGAAAAAAAAGTGAGAAAAAAAAGTGAGAAAAAAAAGTGAGGACAAAAAGTGAGAAAAAAAACGTGAGAAAAAAAAGTGAGAAAGAAAAGTGAGGAAAAAAAGTGAGGAAAAAAAGTGAGGAAAATAAGTGAGAAAAAAAAGTGAGGAAAAAAAGTGAGAAAAAAAAGTGAGGAAAAAAAGTGAGGAAAAAACGGGAGAAAAAAAACGTGAGAAAAAAAAGTGAGAAAAAAAAGTGAGGACAAAAAGTGAGAAAAAAAACGTGAGAAAAAAAAGTGAGAAAGAAAAGTGAGGAAAAAAAGTGAGGAAAAAAAGTGAGGAAAAAAAGTGAGAAAAAAAACGTGAGAAAAAAAAGTGAGAAAAAAAAGTGAGAAAAAAAAGTGAGAAAAAAAAGTGAGGAAAAAAAGTGAGGAAAAAAAGTGAGAAAAAAAACGTGAGGAAAAAAAGTGAGAAAAAAAACGTGAGGAAAAAAAAGTGAGAAAAAAAAGTGAGGAAAAAAAGTGAGGAAAAAAAGTGAGAAAAAAAACGTGAGAAAAAAAAGTGAGGAAAAAAAGTGAGGAAAAAAAGTGAGGAAAAAAAGTGAGGAAAAAAAGTGAGAAAAAAAACGTGAGGAAAAAAAGTGAGGAAAAAAAGTGAGGAAAAAAAGTGAGGAAAAAAAGTGAGAAAAAAAACGTGAGGAAAAAAAACGTGAAAAAAAACGTGAGAAAAAAAGTGAGGAAAAAAAAGTGAGAAAAAAAACGTGAGGAAAAAAAACGTGAAAAAAAACGTGAGAAAAAAAGTGAGGAAAAAAAAGTGAGGAAAAAAAACGTGAAAAAAAAAGTGAGAAAAAAAGTGAGAAAAAAAGTGAGGAAAAAAAAGTGAGGAAAAAAGAGGAAAAAAAGTGAGAAAAAAAGTGAGGAAAAAAAAGTGAGGAAAAAAGAGGAAAAAAAGTGAGAAAAAAACGTGAGGAAAAAAAGTGAGGAAAAAAGAGGAAAAAAAGTGAGAAAAAAGTGAGGGAAAAAAAGTGAGAAAAAAAACGTGAGGAAAAAAAACGTGAAAAAAAAACGTGAGAAAAAAAGTGAGAAAAAAAAGTGAGAAAAAAAACGTGGAAAAAAAAGTGAGAAAAAAAACGTGAGGAAAAAAAACGTGAAAAAAAAAACGTGAGAAAAAAAGTGAGGAAAAAAAAGTGAGGAAAAAAGAGGAAAAAAAGTGAGAAAAAAGTGAGGGAAAAAAAGTGAGAAAAAAACGTGAGGAAAAAAAACGTGAGGAAAAAAAAGTGAGGAAAAAAAAGTGAGGAAAAAAAGTGAGAAAAAAAACGGGAGAAAAAAAACGTGAGGAAACAAAAATTCTCACAGAAAAAAACAAAAAAAAATTGCACCTGTCAGCGATCTGGATATTGCACTATCCCATGTTGCGATTTCGATAAAATTGCGATTAATTGTGCCGCCCTAGCCAAAATGCAGCTCAAAGTGGGCGGCTCCCGTGGCTTCGGCTTTCGCCATCTTGGCAGACGCTAATCCCGTTGTCATGAAGGCTAAACTTAGCTTAGAGACCAAAGGCGTTTATTGCACCAGGCTGTACACTCGTTTTACTCTGCTGGGAAGTTGGGCATTTTAACACGGGGGTCTATGGGGATCAGAGGTATGAGCTGTTTTTATGAGTCTACAAGGACAGAAAGTGCAGTTTAGAAATCCATCTCCCTGCCAGTGTGCAGTGTGGTTAAAAATAAAATACATTGTGTTCAATGGGAAAAAAAGTAGTTTTTTACCCATTCAAAATAATGCATTTATAGCTGTAATTGCAATACCGTAATACCATCATACTGTCAGAATCTCATAGCGGCCCATGCCTAGTGGCCACTCAATGAACTGCAGTTTTTGGCACTTGGGCTTCATTTTTTAGAACCGGAGGTTGCGGTTTGGTCTGAAAACACCAACAGCACAGACAGACTGGGACATAAATCCCTTGCCTGGAGTTATGAGGATTGTCTCTGCGCTTCGTCGTGAGTCAGGACCTGGCACTGTTCTGCACACTGTGTTCTTGGCACAGAGGCAACATTTATACTTTGCCACATGGATAATTGCAATCAAATGCAAAAAAAAAAAAGGCAAATTGTACTCAGCTGCAAACTTTTATGGGCGTTTTGGCTCGGCAACATCTTTTGTGAATCAGACCTTGAGACGAGGCAGATAGCGGCTGCAAGTGATGCACAATTCATGCTGCTATCAGCGTCTGTCATCTACTCTTTAGTGAATTCCCCTGGGAGTATTTAGAGCAGCGGGACGGTGTATGTGGGATTGACTCAAAATACACTACAGTACGGTAATGAACATGAACATGTCACCCAGTGCAATAATGTGAAGTATTGAAGTAACTTTGATAGTTTGAAGCTCTATAATAAATAAATTCATTAATTATTTTCGTCTTTTTATGAGATTTGTCTATATTAAGAAAAAAAAAAAAACAATGTTGCTACTCTTATCTTTTAATGCCAAAACTAAAACTGAGCTCAAATTTAAAAAAAATCACTCCACCAATGGAGCAAACAGAGGCTGGATACACAATGTGTGTAAATAATCAAGCGGCAAGAAAGAATGAAATGTGGAAGTAAGAAGGCATTTGAGTCCATCACAGTTTACAGGAAATATGGCTTCTGCTAAAGAACACAGGGAACATTAAATTAGAAAGTCTGTTTCCTCAACAACCCTCAAAACACTGGAACAACTCGCCATCTAAGCCACAATCAAAAGTAATCGCTCTGTACTTATCAGTGGAATGTAGACAACGAGTCTCCTTATAAATATCCCCGCTTATTTTGAAACATGATCAAAAATTCTATTCTGGTCTGAGAGTATGTGATGTTTAGAGAGAGAGAGAGACAGAGAGAAAGAGATAGAGAGAGAGAGACAGAGAGAGAGAGAGAGAGAGACAGAGAGAGAGAGATAGAGAGAGAGAGAGAGAGACTGAAAGAGAGAGAGAGAGAGAGAGCGAGAGAGAGAGAGACTGAGAGAGAGAGAGAGAGAGAGAGAGAGAGAGAGACTGAGAGAGAGAGAGAGACTGAGAGAGAGAGAGAGAGACTGAGAGAGAGAGAGAGACTGAGAGACTGAGAGAGAGAGAGAGAGAGAGAGAGAGACTGAGAGAGAGAGAGACTGAGAGAGAGAGAGAGACTGAGAGAGAGAGAGAGAGAGAGAGAGAGAGAGAGAGACTGAGAGAGAGAGACTGAGAGAGAGAGAGAGACTGAGAGAGAGAGAGAGACTGAGAGAGAGAGAGAGTACATATTTTTACAAAGTTTGTAGAAGAATGTGGGAATGCTGGGAAGGAAAACGTCTTTGCTACTGTATGTGAGGATGACAGAGGAGAGACAGAAGTGGTGGGATTTCAGAGCTACGTGCTCGTCATGTCCCTTTTCTCTTATGCGATGCTAGCTGTCGTCATGGCAACTATGTCACCTCTAGGTCAGCAGGAAGTCACGTCCCCCAGTGGAGCTATCATGAGATTGCCTGGCATACATCTGTACAGAGGAAACATGCGCATATAAGGTAAGAAGACGTGACGATGCAGCATCATTTATGTCTGATCTGAACTACAGCAGGATGACACACAGCGCGCCTTTCGTTTCATTTCAGTACGTCCATAACAAGCATCTGTAGCTCATCTGCCAAATCATTTATAAAAATTTTTTTTTTTTTAAAGGTATAGTGGAGGATTTTCTTTTTCCGGGTGGATCATCAAGACTATTGGTCCTCCTAGTTGTCAATCATTCTGGGATATGTTTACGTACGTGCTGTGACCAATACATCCATGGCCGTGACAGGTCAGCGAGCAGACGGCCACGGCCTCCGACCATAGACAGTATATAAAAGCCTCCGACCTCTGCCCCCCCCCGCTCTCGGCGATAGCTTGTTTGTTGGCCTGTAGCGTGCTAACGTTAGCTATAGAGATGCTCGTCCTAAATAGATTTCCACTTACCGGTGGCAAGTCTGACGTAGTGGAAAAAGTGCAAATCTTCTTTTGGAAAGTCGGCTTGTAGAGCCATGCCGACAGCAACTTGTAAACAGAGCGTGCACGAGGAGAACTAGGCTCGTGCACGCTCTCTCGTGCACACGTTTAATAGGCGTTCCCTCTCGGGAGCATTTTTTCAAAAAAAGTGGAGAGGACACTAAATATCGTACACACTGGAACACAGTGTACTGTATTCATTTGCACTTCTCAAAGCTGATATGTGATGAGTTGCAATACATAATTGTCCCATTAGATCATTTATGAGAACCCAATGCCATACGAGACCTGGAACCATGACAACTGTATGCAACTAGCAATGTCAACGTCTGACTGATCAAGTAAGGTCCACAGTCGTCTGAATTCCGGTGTTAAGCCTTAATCCTTTCCTGAGTGGCCTGCTTGAGAGAAAACACAAGACCTGCTAATCTGGGCTGCTTTATAGACTCTTTAGGAAGTGCAGAACAATTCTCCTCATGTTGATTTACACACACACACACACACACACACACACACACACACACACACACACACACACACACACACACACACACACACACACACACACACGCCTGCTGCAGGGGCCTGGGTGTTCACAGTGGATGTGATTAATCACACGCTGAGGAGGGTGTTGTCTCTTATGTTGCCACGCCGCTTATGAAGAAAACTTTTCATGGTTGGAGCAAACCGCAGGCAGCATAACCGCGGAGAACGGAGCGACCTGCATGTAAAACACTGTCGCCGTGGTGCTTTCATGTCAGCTGGGTGGTTGTGTTAGTGGACGGGCATGTGGGCTGCACAGTAGCTTGGCAACGCAGCCCTCAGATGTTGGGCTGTCTGCTAAGAGGAGTGAGCAGATCAAACAACAGGCGTGTAGGACTCACCCACCAAGGGGGAAACACCTCGTCGCTGCCAAAGGGAGTGCCTGCCTGCGTGCGTGGGTATGATCAATGACAAAGAAGAGTACACATGTGTATTGCTATATTGAGTCAGAGAGCTCTTTACTTGAGTTTGAGCGTGTGTCTGTGTGTGTGTGTGTGTGTGTGTGTGTGTGTGTGTTAAAAAGAGATGAAGTTATGAAAGAGCGGCTTAAATCACAGGGCAATGATCTGCTCAATTAGGGAGTGGCAGCCGCTAATTTCCCATCTGGCTGAAGGTCTTTTAAAGCAGGTGGTTCACACACACACACACACACACACACACACACACACACACACACACACACACACACACACACACACACACACACACACACACACACACACACACACACACACACACACACACACACACACACAGAGGTAACAATGCTTTTATGTACTTTCTAAAAGTCACAATACAGCATTTCATAATAAAGCGATCACACGCTAAGGAGTCACATTTTTCTCTTTTTCATTTCAGATACCTAGATTCTCCCAGACCACGTCTGATTCATGACCGCAGCATTAGCAGCAGCAAAAAAGAAAATGTTCACGTTTGATGCTAACCCAGGGCTCGCTCTTTGATACTGTTCCTCGTGATTTGTGTTTCACCTCGCTGTCGTCTACTATTAGCTGGACTATCAGACTCTCTGAATTTCGCTTTGATCCTATGTAATTACAGTGCTGTATGTTTGCAAGAGTGTGTTAGTGTGTGTGTGTGTGTGTGTGTGTGTGTGTGTGTCTGTGTGTGTGTGTGTGTGTGTGTGTGTGTGTGTGTGTGTGTGTGTATCATAATTCCGGTGGTTACAGTGTTACACAAGCGTGGTTTTGAGGTAAATCAGTGAAATTTGGCAACGTGCAAAGAATGCCACCAACTCCAGACAAAGACAAAATTACAACTCTGCACGCAATGCAACATGAGTCCCCTTCACATGGGATGGAGAGGGGGAACAGGAGGGGAGAAGAGTGTGTGTGTGTGTGTGTGCGTGTGTGTGTGTACAACAGTGTGTGTTATAGTGGGATGTTAAACAAACTCTATTCCACATCAGTTCTACTGTGGCTGTCTGGCTGACTGGATATACAGTGTTTGCTCTTGTGTCTCATACAGTTCCTCCTGGTTACATAACTGCATCCCAGAGAAACACCAGGTGCTCCTGCAGCCGACTGATCGCATACACGCCAAGTAATGCATACAAATGTTGCACTCACACTGTGCTTGTGTGCATATTAACGCTGTCACCATGGAGATGATTTGGCAATGACAATGCTAACATGCTGATGCTGTGCAGCTGTAATCTGTACCATTATCACCATCTTACTTCAGTGTGTTAGCATGCTAACACTAGCTAATTAGTACTAAACACAATGTACAGCTGAGGCTGATGGGAATGTCAATAGTTTTGCAGGTATTTAGCCAAATAATTGTTTACCTGATGATGCATATTTTTTACATATGTAGGCCTATGATACGTATGGTGTGTACAATTAAAATTACATTAAGTCCTCCATTCAGCGCAGTATTTTAGAAGCAGAATGATGGTGCTAAAGGATTATGATGGCGCAGCCCCATTGCGTCATTCTTCAAACCCGCATTCATTGGTTTTCGGCCATTTGGGTGCAGTGGAAACAAGCTGTAAAACACAACACTGACATATCACCATGAAAAGTTGTAATGCTCAGAGTTAACACATGCACTTGCCTATATATAAAACAGGTATGGAGTAATATTAACATTCTTTTGAAGTCGTGTTTCTGTCCACCTGCCATATGCGAGTCCAATTTTCAGTCCTTTTAGCTGCTTTTGGTCTACACTAACGGTTAAGGGAAATATCTGGCTCTTCAGCTGATAGAAGCGATGTACCGAGGCCAAAAATGACGCTATGAGAGTGAACAAAAACAGTAAAAGGGCCGCAGAGCCGAGGCAAACTGCCCAGTTTGGTAATAGGTTTCACAGGGTTCTTGACTACGAGCAACAATTTTCACATTATACATTTCATCCATCCATTATTGGCTATAAATGACATTGTGTTTTTTATGTTTTAGCACATTTACTACAAATTGCATATATTTAACCCTCCTGTCAAATTTGACCCATTTTCAAAAAGTAAAAAAAAGCTTTTTATAAGTAAAATAAATGATCAGTTGACTACTTTCATTGAATTTGGGTGTTTTATTCTATTTTATAGAATATGACGGGAAAAAAAAACATAAAGTAATGTTGAAAAAAGTGACAAAAATGTCGGAAAAATATAAAAAATAAATGTGGGGAAAACAACACAAAAACGTCAAAAGGCGCAGAAAAAAAACATAGACAAAGACATCAAAAAAAGTGACATAAACGTCGAGGGAAAAGCGACAAATGGGTCGAAAAAGACGACCGAAAGATATCTGAAGTGTAACAATCTGAGTTGTGTAATTATCCCAGCTCAAACTAAGTCAATCTGACATTATTTTTGTCAAAGACACATCATCATTAAGATGGATTTTTGGATTTATTTTGGATTTTTTTTTTTTATTCACAAATACCAAAGTCATTGGAACAAAACCAAATGGGTATGATGAATGTTCCCCCCCCCCCCTCCCCCCCAAAGAAGCTAGAGAAGCTTATGGGTGGGGGCCCGTAATTTTACAAGAGAAAGGTGGTACAGTAAAGGTACATGATCACCACCTGTTACCAGACGATGATGACAGAGCACACAAGAAAAAACGCACAAGGACATACACACAGTACATACACATACATTCATGCTCATATATCCCAGTAGTCCATGAGATAGCAGTTATATATTAAATATAAGTTGATAAATAATATTTTTTTTTGTTGTTTTTTAAGATGCAATGCAGTACTTTAAATACATACAAAAAATGTAGTGCAAGTAATCTACTGGTAAGAATAAAAAGCTGGTAGAACGTGTGCAGAACACGTTTTGTAATGCAGGAGCTCAAACACACGGGGGATGTCCTTCAAGCAAAGCTCTGAAAAGTATACATGCTCTTGTGTACTTAGTAGGGGGGGGGGGGGGGCGGTCTGAGTTCATATAGCGTCACGAGGTGCTTATCGGGCTAGTCTGCAGGATTTAAGTTTCTGTTGGTTGACATGGCAACCCAATACTTTCACATAGACGGAAAAGACTGTGTGCACAGAATACACACAGCATGGCTCATACAACCTCAGGATCCCTCTCTTTGTGTCTGTGTGCATTAAACTGTGTCAGTATGTGTGCAAATACAGTGTGTGTGTGTATGTGTGTGTGTGTGTGTGTGTGTGTGTGTCTTGCATTTTTTCCACTGGCTTTTCCTGCTATGTGAAATAGGAGAGCTTTAATTAACAGCGAGCGTTCAGGGAGATTTTTTGACATTGTAGGAGCAAAAGGTATTTTATTATGCAATTGGCTGGCCATAAAAATGTTATGCAATGAAGAAGAAGGGAAAAAAAAAAAAAAACTAGCACCTCTTACATACATATTCCAAAAATATAAATGTGACCTTGTCTGCAAAAAGTGAAAATTCACATTCAAGAGTATTTTTTTATGAATCCCACATCGCCATCTCCTTTTACTACTTTGTTGAGGACTTTATTGTATAATAACTGCAAAAGCAACAGTTCCTTGACCCATAACGTTACAGCAACACAGCCACAGTGCCGTGAGCACGGCATGGGGAACTTTCTTCAGTACAGAACCTTAAAGTACTGAAAACTTTATCAAACACTGAAGCTCATTCTTTTATTCATACATGTCGTCAATCCAAAAACCATTCAAATAACAACGTGGCATCATGACTTCGCGTAAACATACACGCCCACTTTCTAAAGCCAGGTGGCGTGTTATCTGTACGCATTTTGAGCTATCCGCGTGTATGTCTACGCCGTACACAGTGGATGTAAATACCGTAAAACTTCAAATAATAGCCGAGTCCCAAATAGACGCCTGTCTCTTTTAAACGCCTGGTGTGACGACAGATTTGGGTCTCAAATAGAGGCCTGGTCTGTCTTTTGGGTTGTATTTGATCTTTTAAAACCCGTCGGATCGTTTGTTCTGTTTTGATTTGATTTCACGTGACAGACGCGACCGTTCATAAACGACTCATCGCTATGGCAACATAACAAACAGGTTAACGAACTTTCTTTTAGTTCTTCAGTTTTTCTTAATTCTCTCAATACCACCATGGAGACAAAAAGGAAAAAAGTATGATTTGACATTTAAGCCGACGGTTGTCAAATTTGCCGAACAAAATTCGGGAGAAGCGGCGGCGAGACATTTCTCGATCGATCCCGAGAGAGCGCGAGAACGGCGTAAACGTAAAGCAGAACTGCAACAACGTCTGTCCGAGGAAGACGACCAAAGGGCCAGACCGCGAGGCGGAGGGAGGAAGAAGGTCAGTGAAGAGCTGGAGGTGAGCGTGTGTGATGGATCCACAGCATGCGGGCAAAGCATCGTCAATTAAAGGCCCGTCTCTTATAGACGCCTGTCTCAAATACACGCCGGGGCATTTAGGCTATTTGGGTAAATAGAAGCCCGGGATATTATTTGAAGTTTTACGGTATACAAGCCACGTGGCGTGTTATCGCGAGAAGAAAGCTACGGCTGGGTTTAGGAAAAGAAAAACGGGGGATACACAAATAAAAGAGCGAGGAAACGCCACACGCGATCCCCCGTCTCCTGGGTGAAAGTCCTGTGTTGTATGACCCGTCCACCCCCCCCCCCCCCCCCCCCCCGACCAACCTCCCTATGCGGATTTTCCCCCTTTCATACTACTCGCTACGGCGTCAATTCACACGCAATTGCAAGGTAATGTAAGTCAATGGAGGCCAAACAGGGTTGATAAACACGCTAAAAAGCAAATATGCGTCTTTATAACAAGTCAATAATGGCATAAGAATTGCCGTGTCATACATACGCCACTTCATGAGATCAGCGTGCAAATAACCTCTCACTTAGGGAAGAAAACACCTCTCTCCAGTCGGCCAGGCACTGAACCTAGCTGAACCTGCAGAGTGCTGTTACCCAATCGTACCTGCATGTGTGTGGAAGAATGTCATTAGCACTGTGATGACTGAGTGCGTGTATCTGCCAAGCCAGGACAGACAGTGCTTTTTTTAATTTGGTAAAATATGCGCTGGTGGGTGCGCACTCACATTTTTGGCGGTGTGCACAAACTTTGAATGCTGTCTCCTAACTGGTAAAGGGACACTTTTCATCACTCCTCAATTCAAGATCATTCCTGAGGCGGGGCGTCAGCGGCTGCAGACATCAGGCCACTCCACACAGAAAGTGCTCACAGGGAGATAATCATGCTGAGCTGACCAGCTCCCTCTGTAACTCAAAGAAAGGTGGTGGGCCCTTCAGTGCTTCTGGAAAAACTGGAAGTAGAGTATGAGCCAGCAGGGTTATTCTGCCCCCTACAGGACAAGAGGGACAGTGCAGACAGTGAACTGTCTGCAGCATATAGGATGTACTAAATGGCAGCTTGTTTTGCAGTCAGAATTCAGCTGAATGAATAGTGTGTAGTATAGCTGCAGAACTGCATTTACTTCAGTTTAAACAGAATACCACTTTACACAGTCTGTTACTGCGGTGGAATGTAACCGTAAATGTAAGTACATTTACTCAAGTTCTGTACTTTAGTACAAATGTTGAGGTACTTTACTTGAGTCTTTTCTTTTCATGCCACTTTCTACTTCTACTCCGCTGCATTTCAGAGAGAAACATTGTACTTTTGACTCCACTACATTCATCTGACAGCTTTTAGTTACTAGTTACTGTACATATTAAGATTTTTTTCACACAAAACAAATGTAGTTTATAAAATATGTTTTATTATAAATGAAACTACCCAACAATATATAGACCTACAAGTCCAGCTGAGATGATTAGCAGATTAAACTCTTAGTTGATTGACAGAACTATGAGGAGGTTTCTGCATTACCTTTAAAAACTTTAAGTACATTTTCCTGATGATACTTGTTTTTTTACTAAAGTAACATTTTCAATGCAGGACTTGTACTTGTAACAGAGTATTCTTTTTACAGTGTGTGGTAGGCTATAAGTAATTTTAGTTAAGTAAAGGATCTGAATACTTCTTCCACCACTGTGTGACTAGTACATGTTGTTCTATTGGCAGAGAGCCCTCTGCTGGTCAAAGGCAACCAGCACATAGCAAAGGCTCTTATCTGCCACTGTAATGGTCACGTGTGTGTGTGTGTGTCAGATGTTTGTTGGGTGACTGTACAGATGTTTTTTATGTTTGTGTTTTTTAATGTTATCTGTTGCAGTGTGAACAGACAATAACGTTTTATCTCGACTATTTAACATGTGTATTGGGCAAGTGCAGCTCAGGTTGTAGAGCTATTAGTCCTAATGTTAGTGGTTTGATCCACAGCTCAACATGTCGCTCCGGCCTTGACCAAGAACACAATTTTCACGTGTGGAATTACACGACTATTACCTGTAATGTGTATATGTCATTAATTAATCAGTCCCTCCAGAAAAACGCAGAGTTTTTTTGTTATTGTTGCGGGCAAAAATCCTTGATTATGCGGCACGTTTTCTTAAAAAATGCGATGGAATATGCGGGATATTTATGCCATTTTATGCATAAATGGCGGGAACTTGCAAAAACTGCGGTTTGATGAAAAAGAGAAAAAAAAGTGATTTCCCAACACCGTGTTCTCACTAGGCGATATTACATCACTTCATAACGTTCCCATGGCAACAGGGAAAAATGGCTGCTCTTGTGTGAAGTAAACGCAACATTTTTCATCTTTCTGCTGAGATATGTATGACTTTTTTGCAACGAAAATGCGGGGATTATGAAATCATGCAAGCCCCGCATATTTTGCGCGGAAATCGGCAATTTATGCGGCGAAAGTGCGGCGTATTTAAAAAAATGCGGCCCCCGCATAAATATGCGGACTTTGGCTGATTATGCGTTGAATTCTGCGATCGCATAATGGCGTTTTTCTGGAGGGACTGATTAATACGTCCACATGTGCGTTAAAGGACACTATAATGCAAAAACTAGCAGAAGAAAAACAACTGTCACAGGTCAGAGATGCTCTGTTAATCTGCTACTGACAGTCGTCAGGTTGTAGCTGGTTGACAACGCCAATAAAGACGTGCACAGCACCCGAGCAGCAGCACTCATGACACAAACACTGAATTTTTTTTTAACACAATCAGCAGCCATAAGCTGCAATGGCACCGTCCTTTTAATTATCAGTCACTGTTGGTAAAAGCTACGGCAAGATTTCAGCTTTTACAACCAATAACATTTGAATATTGCCATTGCACGATGGGACCGACTGCTTGTTTGAGAGAAAAAGAGAAGAACTTATTTGTGTGATTGATATAAATCGGGGCTTCTCAAAGTCAATCCGGACCCAGCACTCATGTTATGAGTACAATACATTATGAAGTGTAACATTTTCTATTTTAAAATACATTTTCTATCGATCAATAAGGTATCAGGGACGTTGAATATACACGAAAAAAATCAACGTCAAAAAATAAAAATAAAAAACGTTGAAGAAAAGGTGAAACAAATCGACAAAAATGTAAAAAAAAAAAGCACAAAAAATGCTGAAATTAATTAAATTAAAACGTTTGAGAACCGCTGATATAAATCATTTCACCACACATTTATGAAAATAGTAGAAACAAGTTTTTTATGACTCCGAATGCTGTTACTAAACAGGTTTTTCATGTGAATATACATCTATTCTTTATCCTAGGGAACACACACACACATTATGTCATCATTAAAAACCACCTGTGTTTCTGTACTAGCCTGCGAATAATGTGAATGAGGGTTTTTCTTTCTGACGTCATCTTGAGGTCTGAACATCTGTATCAGCGTGTATATGATATCAAAATCAACATGATGGTAACTGGTTAAATGTCTCAACACTTTCTGAACCAATGCGACCTAAATGACCCAAATGTCTCGGAGGGTCAAAAGGTCTAAAAAAAAAAAAAAGGGAGGTCAAAAACAAGGTTTAAAATGAGTAAACAAGGACTTCCTCCCCGAGGGTAAAATCTGCACCTGGACTTCTCGTTACTGCTGCGCTCTGAGGACGGCTCAGCACCGAAGAACACATGTGGCCCAGAGGAAAGAAGCTCACACACACACACACACGCACACACACACACACACACAAACACACACGCACGCACACACACACACACACACACACACACGCACACACACACACACAGAGACACACACACACACACACACACACACACACACACACACACACACACACACACACACACACACACACACACACACACACACACACACACAGAGACACACACACACACACACACACACACAGTGTGTTTCACTATCTTTGTGGGGACCCGTCATTGACATAATGCATTCCCTAGCCCCTTACCCTAACCTTAACCATCACAACTAAATGCCTAACCTAACCCTTACCATTACCCTAACCATAACCTCATTCTAACCCTAATCCTAAAACCAAGTCTTAACCCTCAAACAGCCCTTTAACCATGTGGGGTCCAGCATTTTGGCCCCACAAAGCTGTCCGGACCCCACAAGTATACTGTATTCCCGGTTTTTGGACCCCACGAATGTAGTTAAACAAGAACACACACACACACACACACACACACACACACACACACACACACACACACACACACACACACACACACACACACACACACACACACACACACACACACACACACACACACACACACACAAATACTACTGAGTATTGGCCAATAGGGGTTCAATAAACCACCTCCCAAGTTTTCATGAGTAACCATAGTGGCATTGCCTTCTGTTGAAGTATCGAGAGTATTGAAAAATCCATACACAGCTGCACGCACGCACGCACGCACGCACGCACGCACGCACGCACGCACGCACGCACGCACGCACGCACGCACGCACGCACGCACGCACGCACGTTGATCCTCTTCAATTTCACAGCTCAAACAGCTTGTTTGCTTCCCCTCTGCTCCGACTGTCACATTCATCTCCCACTATCAGCGGCGATAGAAACGACTTGCCTGTTTTTTTCTGTGCCAGTATGCGCTTTCGTTTCACGTCTTATATTGCGCTTTTATGTGCAAGACAGATGCGTATGTCATGTTAGAATAACCCGTGTTATCATCATTATAAAGACAAATGTTTGGCCTATAACATGCGAAAAGAAGCAAATGGGATAGCGCTCTTTCTTTATGTGTTTCTCTTATGTTTCTCCATTGCCGTCTCCCTGAGGTCTTCACCTGGGGGCCCTTCAAGGCTCTGCGGGGAGCAAGACATTAATCAAAGGAGGAGAGGGTGGCAGGGGTGTCCTGCTCTCACACCATGTTTTCTCCAATCCCCTCCCTCCCTTTTCAGCATTTTAAATCTCTCACAGTCTGAGGAATCATCACCCTCAAAGCCCCTCCCCCTGTTCTCCACAAGAGTAATGGATGGCTATGGCGTTATTTTTTAGTCAAAAGTTATGAGCGTGTAACACACGCTCACGAGCACATTATGTTATTTCACACGCGCAAAAATGAACCTTCAGCTGGCATGATAAAAGTACTCGCGCACAAATTCAACAACCGAGAGGTGTAGGTGGCTGCGAGCGAGCGCCTGGCTACTCTTACTCTGCTTGTACAGTGGAATCCTGCTCGCGCGCAGCGGCCTTCTGCTCGCGGAGTGCTGTTTTGCTCGCAGAGAGGATTTCTGCTCGCTCGAGTACATGACTTTTGACAATTTGGAGGCGGAAACCAAGGAGGGCACTGACCCTCTTACGATTGGTCACTTTCACACAGGGACATCCTTGATTGACAGCTCTCATTACAGGAAGCACGGAGTCACAGTATCTGACGGAGTTCAGTCATTCAGTTAACACTGCACAGTGGACGGAATGGCGGCGACACCTGAAGATGTAGATGTAGGCGTAAGTGATATTGATGATATGGTGGGGGCTGTGTGTTTGACAGTGTTATAGCAATTTAATCTGAAATTTGTTGAGAATAAACTCATTAAATATTGAGAATAAAGTCGCTGTGTTTCGAGAAAAAACTCATTAAATATTGAGAAAAAAACTTGAAATACAACGACTTTATTCTCAATATTTAATGAGTTTATTCTCAACAAATTTCAGATTAAATTGCTATAACAATGTCAAACACACAGCCCCCACCATATCATCAATATCACTTACGCCTACATCTTCAGGTGTCGCCGCCATTCCGTCCACTGTGCAGTGTTAACTGAATGACTGAACTCCGTCAGATACTGTGACTCCGTGCTTCCTGTAATGAGAGCTGTCAATCAAGGATGTCCCTGTGTGAAAGTGACCAATCGTAAGAGGGTCAGTGCCCTCCTTGGTTTCCGCCCCCAAATTGTCAAAAGTCATGTACTCGAGCGAGCAGAAATCCTCTCTGCGAGCAAAACAGCACTCCGCGAGCAGAAGGCCGCTGCGCGCGAGCAGGATTCCACTGTACAAGCAGAGTAAGAGTAGCCAGGCGCTCGCTCGCAGCTACCTACACCTTTCGGTTGTTGAATTTGTGCGCGAGTACTTTTATCATGCCAGCTGAAGGTTCATTTTTGCGCGTGTGAAATAACATAATGTGCTCGTGAGCATGTCTTACACGCTCATAACTTTTGACTAAAAAATAACGCCATAGATGGCTGAGACGCACATAAAAATAGGACTGCACAATTAATCGCAATTGTATCGAACTCGCAATATCCAAATCACAGCGATATTTGTTAAAGGCAAAATATGTGTCAAACCATTCTTAATGAAGTATTGTGGCGCTGCAGAGACGTCCGGCCACCACAGACTAAAGAAAAAACTACTTTTCAATGAAAATGAGAATAATGATACACAAATGATCATTCCCTCCAATATCGGGAATCATATCGCAATACCAGTCAAAAATAATCGCAATCACATGACCATCGCAAAACGGGTTATCCTTAAGGAATGGAAGTCAGCTTCCCCTCCTTGTTTCAAGTGGTGGCTTAATGATATGGTTTCCTGTTTATACCTTGAAGAAATTCGGTTTTCTACGTCTAACTCTCGAGATAAATTCAAGAAGATTTGGCGTCCTTTCATAGACTACATCAGAAAGAAGAGACCACAAACTGGGACCTAATGTATTAATATTTTTTTTGTTTTTTCATTTTTATCCTTACTGAGACCCTCTGGCCCAGGCTTCCTAGACTCAATCTGTGGACGTTTTAGGGCATCTGCTCAGTGAATGGACATGTATATGTATACTTTTTCTTTTTTATATAATGTGTGATTGCTGGCTGTTTGTGTTTTTTTTTTATTTTTTTTATTTTTATTATGTATATAAAAAATCTGCATAAATACAATTATTAAAAAAATAAAAAATAAACGCAATCAGATATTTTCCTCCTATTGTGCAGCCCTTCATACAAACACACATAAAAACAGACTCACACGTAAACTTAACATAAATGCAAGTTAAAAAAAAACAAAAAAAAAAACCCCTGCACAACATTTTATTTTTTTAAATAGTGATCACCTGCTTATGAAGAAAGAGAGTCACTGTTGGAGGAGAGGTCCAAAGGGGGCCAGCTCTTATTTTGACAGCCCCCCCCCCCCCCCTCCTGTCCTGTAGAAAATGGCCTCTGTTCTGTTTGTTTTCCCGAGGAGAAACATCTGAACATCTGTGGTGTTCCTCGGAGCAACATGCTGGGCTAGAGTTACAAGCTGCACCGGTGCACAACAACGCATTAAACACATGTGCACAGTCGGACACATAAACATGCACACACGCACGCGCATGAGGACGGAGACAAACACACAAATGTAAGGCTGTTAAACTGAGAATGATGCACTCTATCTCTGCTGTGACATATTATTTATTTTATTCTTAATAAGTAATGTAAAATACACGTTTTATTACCAGACGAACACTTCAAAGGCAGTCTGAGGAATGTCGCCTAATGCCGGGACTGTTGGGGCACAGCACTGGGAGTGTGTATGGAAGTGTGTGTGGCAGATATAAGCTTGTTCTCAAGTGTAGAGCAATAGCTGGATGGATAACTTCATTGCTTTCTGGCTGTATCTGCAGTTTGTGTTGTCTTACTATGTATTGAACCGAGAAATCCAAGCCTCAAAAACAACTCTAAAGCAAATATTGTGTAAGCGCTAACATATTTCACTTGGCAAAGAACATCTGGCCTTTGTCATAGGCCTCCCTTTTTCCAATAAAAAAAGAAGGCGTCATGCCCTTTTTTTGCTATGAGAAGTGATAAGAGTATGGGGAACAGCGATGGCGCTGTTTTAAGAACTTCACCGCGGCCGTGGAGGTACTTGTTTTCTCAGAGAGATACTTTGATTGCAGAGAGGAGATCTGAGCTTATGTGCGCTCACACAATCTCGGCTGATGCAGATCTGGACACGGTCACTAGGGGGCACTGTTACACTGCTCTCTCACACACACACACACACACACACACACACACACACACACACACACACACACACACACACACACACACACACACACACACACACACACACACACACACACACACACACACACACACACACACACACACACACACACACTCTTAAACACACTGCTGCCACGACTGAGCTGTTTTCTCTCGTTCTCCTGAGACAGATCAACCTTTTTTTGTGGTGTGTTTTTGACTGTGTCCAACCTCTCCGTCTCAGATAATACTGCGAGGTTGTGGCCCAGATGTGAGGCACCAACTCGAAACCTGCTAAAAAAAAAAAAAAACCACAGTCACTTTCCCTTCTCCTCTGATCCACATGTGTTTTCCAAAGAACCACAAAAAAACAGAAGTTAAACACTGTGTGGAGCTAAGTACTAATATATTTCAGGTTTTGCAGTTTAAAAAAAGAAACACAGCCCACATATACATGTACATGTACATGTACGTATAAGTAACTGCAACCTAAGTTGGAATAGAGAAAAACAACACTAAAGCTGAGGCAACCCATCGACAACAAACATATAATTTCAGTGTTTCCCTTTCAGTTTAAGTGTGCAGTGCAGTGACACGGACCCAGAATGTATACAATGATGCCTTTAACTTCCTGATGCTCCTCTGTTATGATACCAGACTTTTGCATGTTTGCTTTCAAACCCACTTCTCAGGGGGGGCAATTTACAGCGGTCCAATACGTAGGTGTGTGTGACATGTAGAATTGTCAAAGTACAGCATTCTTCAAACCACAGCTGGGAGGGGCTGTGTCTTACATAGAAATTGCGACCTGTAAACTGGCAATGATGGTTGGAAAAATAAGAGGCCTGAGCTGCCTTGCAATAGCATATGCAGCACTAATAGACTACCATACTGGACACAGGTTGACATTTGAGGGAGACACTGAGGCTTAACAGCTGGACCCAACCCTGCGACATAAAGACAAGGTACAGCGTAATATGCAGGATCAAAGACAAATGCCACGCTGTTATACAGATATTTAAAGATGCCATATTCTGCTCATTTTCAGGTTCATAATTGTATTTTAAGGTTGTACCAGAATATGTTGACATGGTTTAATATATTGTTGTTGTACAGCACATCTCTCAGTCCCTCCAGAAAAACGCGATTATGCGATCGCATAATTCAATGCATAATCAGCCAAAGTCCGCATATTTATGCGGGGGGCGCATTTTTTCAAATACGCCGCACTTTCGCCGCATAAATTGCAGATTTCCGCTCAAAAATATGCGGGGCTTGCATGATTTCATAATCCCCGCATTTTCGTTGCAAAAAAGTCACATATATCTCAGCAGAAAGTTGAAAAATGTTGCGTTTACTTCGCACAAGAGCAGCCATTTTCCCCTGTTGCCATGGGAACGTTATGAAGTGACGTCATTTCACCTACTGAGAACACGGTGTTGGGGGAATCACTTTTTTTTCTCTTTTTCATCAAACCGCAGTTTTTGCAAGTTCCCGCATTTTCATCTCATAAAACTGCATAAATATCCCGCATATTCCATCACATTTTTTAAGAAAACGTGCCGCATAATCAAGGATTTTTGCCCGCAACAATCACAAAAAACTCCGCGTTTTTCTGGAGGGACTGATCTCTCTCTCACTGCTGCAGCTCCTCTTTTCACCTTGTGTTCAGATCTCTGTTTTAGCTACAGAGTGAATCATCTTTCCTTCTGTACTATCTTTGATTCCACTCTGCACATGCTCAGTAGCTCAGATGGTAGATCATGTCAGTTAGCTCCACAGACAGTAAAAGAAAGGTTGTTTCTCCAACTTTGGTCAGTTACAAGGCAGGATTAGCCGGGAGACTTCTTCTAAAGGAGGGCGCACATGGAAGTACTTCTTCTGGAGATTATGGTGAACTTGTGTGTGTTGTAGCAGCGCTTTGCCATTGAGAACGAGCTAGCATGCTAACGCTAGCGCTAGCACGCTAATGGTTGTGTTTAGCCCGTCGTTTCGGCTAGTTACGTAACAAGCCCTGCAGATTTTGACCAGCTCACCCAGAGACTGAAGGCAGTACACATTCAGAAACCGTATCTCACTCAGAACAACATGGACAGATTTTTTTCAAAGTTTGTATGTGTGTGGAAGCACCAGAGACACAAATTAACACCCCAAATCCCAGAAAAGGTGTTTTTTTTTCATAATATGGGCACTTTAAAATGTGAATCTTAATCAAATTCAAGCAAAAAAAAATCTGCAGAGTAATGTTTTTATGAGTGACATCCTGTGTAGTTTGTGTTGTGCACACGCACGAGCACGCCACTGACGGTTCCACGCCACTGCAATGGTCAGTAGTTGCACAGAAGCGCAGCAACGTGCCGACAAATGCAGCGAAGAGAAAGACTGCAAGCTAGCAAACATGGATGCTAATGCCAAATTTAAATTATTTACGAGGAACCGTAAATGCGTTGAAGATGTTTTTTAGGCCGTAAGGATACACACGATGCCTCCTGCTGAGAAACACTGAATGCATCATAACTTTGTTTACAAGAAAACTCCATATGGCATCTTACTTCAACTTCTACATTTTGGGAAATACTCTTATTTGGTTTCTTGCTGACAGTTAGATGAGAAGATGAATACCATTCTCAGGCATGAGTCTAGGTAAGCGTCCTCTATTTAATCACACCTGTACTATCAAGAGACAATTAAAACCATGCTGCAAAATCTACTAATCCAACATATGGTTGAGCCGGAGGAGCCGTTACAGACACAGGTACGTTACAGAAAGTACACATTGTGTTTAACAGAGAAAACGAGCAGCCATCCACAGGAGAGCAGACTGGTAGCATGGGGGGGGAAACAGAATTTATTACCTTCTATATATAGGCTCTGTCTGACATGTTTGCCAAAATTGAGCTAGTTAGGTAAATATACTCTATAAGGGCCTGTTAGTGTCAAGAAATATTTGTGTCACAATTTCTTAAAAAAAACATCCCTTCCCTATTCAACTCACTGGATTCTGAACACTTAGAGGATCAGTTTCCTAAAACTTGAAAATATAAAAAATTAAACTTGTACACAGTATACTAATTGACCCATTGTGGCCAATTGACAGGCTATGATCCAACATATTTTATTCCACAACATAGGCTATTGTTTGCTGTTCTTTGCTGCACAATAACAATAGATCTGGCATTTTAAACACAAAATGCAAATATTCCACACTACACTACAGCTATGTAGGCTCTTAAGTCATCCAAACACCCTACAAGTGTGCGTCAGGTCAGTGGGGCTGAAAGTGCTTAAAAGCCTGATGGCAAATGTTCAATCCCACACACTAGGAAGCATGATGATGTGATAATGTGCATGACAGCCCTGAGTGCAGCCTGGCTGCTCCAAGCCCACACCACCATGCTAACCGAGAGCTGGAGGAGAGGCACGGCTCCGGGCCAACCACACTACTGGGGTTAGCGCTAATGAACTATGGAGCACGGGTGCTGTAATTCATCTCCTCTGCCAAGGCTGCTTGATTTTCCGATGAAAATTAACCAGATGCAACTGAAAACATCCATACAACAAACAATCTTGGATGTAACTCCCTGTGGTTTGTGGTTATACACATAACATATGACATAATCAATCAGTCAATTATAATATTTTAGCACAAAGATGCTAAATTATATGATATGCGGACAGAAATGAGACAAATCGTGGATCAAATGCTACTCTCTTCCCCGCGAAAACACGCTCCCATATGTTGTTTGTTCAAGCAGCATTTACAACCTCTAGTGGCCGTAGTAATTATGACGGGAGCAAAGCAGAAAGTGGTGTGACAAAGTATAAGAGCGCCAAGTTCTGCGTAAGAAACTAGGTTGGAGGAGTTGGATGTGTCAGACAAGCGCAGGACTTTCACCCGGGAGACCGCGGTTGCTTTCCCGTTTGAAAATAAAAGTAATCGGCAAGTTACGTCACTAGCTGCGTGAGCTACTTCACGTTCACGTGCGTAACCAGAAGTGAAGTAACTGCAGATCAGTCACGGTGTTCAGTATATGTTGAGCCGTTGTGGGTGCCGTACCAGTAGGAAGTTGTTCCCACAGCCCTGTGTTCCCACATTTCTAGGATTGTTTTCAAAATTAAGCCCTATGTTCACACAGTTCCTTTTTCATACATTTGTATCAGATTTTATCTCACTAACCCCTAACCCTAAAACATGTTATGGGAGGATAGGGCTTAAATTGAAGGGACATGTAGGAAAACAAGACCTTATTTTGAAAATGTCCTAGAAATGTGGGACCATTGGGCTGTGGGACCATTGAGCTGTGGGACCATTGAGCTGTGGGACCATTGGGCTGTGGGACCATTGGGCTGTGGGACCATTGGGCTGTGGGACCATTGGACTCTGGGACCATTGGGCTGTGGGAACATAGGGCTGTGGGACCATAGGGGTGTGGGACCATAGGGCTGTGGGAACATAGGGCTGTGGGACCATTGGACCATTGGGCTGTTGGACCATTGAGCTGTGGGACCATTGGGCTGTGGGACCATTGGGCTGTGGGACCATTGGGCTGTTGGACCATTGGGCTGTGGGACCATTGGGCTGTGGGACTATTGAGCTGTGGGACCATTGGGCTGTGGGACTATTGAGCTGTGGGACCATTGAGCTGTGGGACAATTGGGCTGTGGGACCATTGGGCTGTTGGACCATTGGGCCGTGGGACCATTGAGCTGTGGGACCATTGAGCTGTGGGACCATTGAGCTGTGGGACTATTGAGCTGTGGGACAATTGGGCTGTGGGACCATTGGGCTGTTGGACCATAGGGCTGTGGGACCATTGGGCTGTGGGACCATTGGGCTGTGGGACTATTGAGCTGTGGGACAATTGGGCTGTGGGACCATTGGGCTGTTGGACCATTGGGCTGTGGGACCATTGGGCTGTTGGACCATAGGGCTGTGGGACCATTGAGCTGTGGGACCATTGAGCTGTGGGACCATTGAGCTGTGGGACCATTGAGCTGTGGGACCATTGGGCTGTGGGACCATAGAGCTGTGGGACCATTGGGCTGTGGGACCATTGAGCTGTGGGACCATTGAGCTGTGGGACCATTGAGCTGTGGGACCATTGGGCTGTGGGACCATTGGGCTGTGGGACCATTGGGCTGTGGGACCATTGGGCTGTGGGACCATTGGGCTGTGGGACCATTGAGCTGTGGGACCATTGAGCTGTGGGACCATTGGGCTGTGGGACCATTGAGCTGTGGGACCATTGAGCTGTGGGACCATTGAGCTGTGGGACCACTGGGCAGTATATGAGTCGCTGCGGGTGCCGTACTAGTAGGAAGTTGTCCTGCGACTGCGTGCTACTCTGTAGGCTGGCTGGACGTGTAGCTCCAGTTGTGTGAGGGCCGTTCTGTTATGTTGCATCCTCGATGGTCATTAAACCAAGTTTGAAGTAAGACAACTTGTTTCCATTCGTGCAAACGTCCAACAGCAACGTCCGATACCCAAACCATGTTTTTTGTTTCTAAACTTAAGTAGTTTTTGAGCCTAAACATAACCAAACTGCGACCTTTTCACAACGTTAACGACATGTTCTCTGGTTTAGATATGAGGACGGAAAGCGCTCCTGTGGTTGGTATTAGAGGGTAGGACCGATATCGTCGTATGGTTTGTGGGGACTTGTTGTAAAATGCAGTTAATTCTCAAAGTAAATGTTAAAGACATTACAGTTAAACACTTCATAAATGAATACATTGCTAGAATTAAATCGTTAGTACACTTGCCTCATATTCTCAACTCCTCACCAAATTATGCATCATTTATTTTGCATTCGTTTTTACAAGCGCACTGCCTGAAGTGCAAGTCTGGAAACTCCCTAGCAGAGGAATAGTTATACATATCCAAATATCCACCCATGAATTGAGGTAATTATGTTTAAAAATGAATGTCAGGAAAGGAGGGCAGAAAGACAACGCAGAAGCAAAAATCAAGAAAGCCAGAAGCCAACTCATATTCACAGCATTATTTCAGAACAGGCGGACTCTTCAAGGGCCAGCGGTCAGGCTGCAGGACCACATCGTTCCCAACTAGAGAAAACCATGTCTTTTAACTATCAGATACCTAAAGCATATGGGCCTTGAAAATCATACGTTTGTTTTTGAAGCCATTTTGTGCCTCGGTCCTATTTCAAAAATCTCCATTTGAGGGTGCAGGAGAGGGTTTTCTGTAAATGTACACCTCCTGAATGAATAAGCACTTCCTGTTTCAGTCAGGGTTGGGGTTCACACAGGGGGGGTTAAGACTCTCAATGTCTCGTTCTCTCCCTTGCGCTTTCTTTCCCAACACTAAGAAAAGAAAAAACAATGACTCAAACAGCCAAGAGCAGGATTTTCAGTTCACTTGCAGACTCTTAAACATGAAGCTAAAATCTCACATACTTATCAAATTATAGTAAGGCTCTATTACACAGACTTTATTGGAGCGTACATCAAATTAATAGCCAATTTACAACTACAACAGAAACACTTGGTTCCCATTAAATCACCCAATGTAAACGGAGAAATGTTTCATAAGTAAAGAGGAGATGGAGAGATAGAAGAAAACAATGGGAGAGGAGGACTGGACTGTTTATTTACCGAGTGCAAAGCAAAAAAAAAAAGAAAAAAGTTGCTTCCAATAGTGAGGACAGAAATGCTCCCACAACCGCAGTACAGTGCAGTACTGCTTGTACACATGTATGCACTACACACACACACACACACACACACACACACACACACACACACACACACACACACACACACACACACACACACACACACACACACACACACACCGTTAGACAGGAGGAGGACAGATAGATGAGAGGGTGGTGTAGCTGATGAAAAGACATGATTAACCTTTGAGCTCCTCTCTGTATCGTGTGTGTGTGTGTGTGTGTGTGTGTGTGTGTGTGTGTGTTTTGGAAAGTATGAGCGAGAATGTGTTACGAGAGAAGAGAGAGAGTGTGTGTGTGTGTGTCTGTCGATTGATAACCATGCTCGGCCGCTCCCATGGGAGACAGAGATGGAGTATGTTGACGCTGTTCAGATCCTTTGATAGTGGCTGCAGGGATGGAGCAGGGAGGAGGAGGTCGGTGGCTGTGTGTGTGTGTGTGTGTGTGTGTGTGTGTGAGACTGACATGTTGGTAGGGGTGGTTGTGTAGCCTTTACCCTCTGGTGGTCCCTGGGTGCTGCTGGTCTGAGGGGGACAGAGGGCTGACCTGGGACCAGGGCTGGGTATCGTCCAATGTAACAAGGCTGATTTCTTACCGCAGAGGCCCAGGTTCAAGTCCGACCCCCCAGCCCTTTGCTGCATGTCATCCCCCTCTCTCTCCCCTCTTTATTATATTCAGCTGTCCTATCAAATAAAGGCCAAAGAAAACCCCAAAATCCCCTTATTTTTATTCTGCAGCTCCTTTACACCTATGTGATGCTTACTTACGTCAACCCTCTCAAAAAACAGCAACACACACACACACACACACACACACACACACACACACACACACACACACACACACACACACACACACACACACACACACACACACACACACACACACACACACACACACACACACACACACACACACACACACACACACACACACACACACACGAGCCCCGTCTCGGTGGGTAAGGTAGTTTTCCCTGCATGTCTGTACAATGAGTAGACAGCCCATCACAAACATTATCACATATTGGTACAGTAGAGGCATGCTGCATGCTTATTGGCTCACTGATGAGATTTGATGACAAGGCATTTTTTGATACTCGATACTATGGAGGAAATTCGGTCGGTGCTTAATAGTATCGAAGTTCGGTAGCCAGCCCAACCTGGGACAACGCATGGGAAAGCAGTAGCCTTGTGTGTTATGTACGTATATGTATATATATATATATACGTCAAAGTGAGAGTGAGAGAAAAAGTGAGCAATGATGCACGTGGGAAAAGAAGAGAGAAAATGTGAGTGTGTGTCTGTGGGAAAGCAGAAAAGAGAGATTAGTTTCTATACGCGCTGGACAATGCCTTGTGTATTTGTGCGAACAAGTTCATGCATGACAGTTTGTTGACTCTGCAAAGCCATTACTGCACGGTCAACACCGAGGAAATACACATTTGATTGGGAGAGAGAGAGAGAGAGAGAGAAAGAGAGAGAGAGTTGCGGATTTCATTTGATACCTGAAAGCCAAATAAACAAATCGGGGGCCTGCCAGATCTGAACCCAGAGCAATAAACTCCACTGATATCTGAGCCGCTGGGTCTGTTTACTGGCTCATCAGTCAACACACAGAAAGGGCATGTACACACGGACACGTCCAAACCTGGACGCTTTTTACAATAATCTTTCTTGTAGTAGAACACTGCTGCATCAGATCTACATCTTTAGATATATATTATCTGTGGAGATATTTAGAGCTACCATTGCATGAAACAAGAGAGGACATATTCTGTGTGAAATACAGTTTGTGAAATGACTTGTTTTCAACCACGCAGACGTCTTCAATGGTCGCGAGTCTCTGCGAAGGCTAAAAGAGGGGCGGGACGCAACAGAAAACAGAGATTGGAGCCACATGTTGAGGCGCAGCACAGATTGATTGATTAACCTGGAATGTTTTTTCCTTTTCTCTCTAAAAGTTCCACAGAAACACCAGAGCAGCTGACAATGGACAACTGAGCTGATTCAAGGGATTAATTCTTTCTTCCCCCCCATGTATCTCTTTCATTCTTATACACTCATATGGCGCTTACCCACTGCTAGTACCGGCTCTGCTCCCCCGCGGCGCCCCATCCCCCATTTTCCACTGCAGATTTGGTAAACGCGACACACACACACAGAGCGTGGAAGGCGTGTTGTTTTTGATTCTCGGCGTGTGGCTGTTTGCCAGAAGACACATTTAGTTTCTAAAGAAGCTGGAGGCAGCAAAAAAAAAAAACACAGCTGGCTAAACTATTTAAAAATGGCGGGTTTGTTCAGGACACCCCAGTCTGTCGCTATAGCAATGATGACGCAGTGATTAGTGACGATTCTCTCCGACCAATCAGAAGCCCGCAGGTTTTCACGTCGCCTTTTGGTATCGCCTCAGCTCACTCGGAACCTCGACGGAGGTGGTACTAAATAAAGTTCCTGTTAGCAGGTACCAGGGACGTTTTATCAGAATGGAAAACCAAAAAAGGTTGAGGTGGTTCGGGCATCTGGTAAGGATGCCCCCTGGGCGCCTCCCTAGGGAGGTGTTCCAGGCACGTCCAGCTGGGAGGAGGCCTCGGGGAAGACCCAGGACTAGGTGGAGGGACGTCCAGCTGGGAGGAGGCCTCGGGGAAGACCCAGGACTAGGTGGAGGGACGTCCAGCTGGGAGGAGGCCTCGGGGAAGACCCAGGACTAGGTGGAGGGACGTCCAGCTGGGAGGAGACCTCGGGGAAGACCCAGGACTAGGTGGAGGGACGTCCAGCTGGGAGGAGACCTCGGGGAAGACCCAGGACTAGGTGGAGGGACGTCCAGCTGGGAGGAGGCCTCGGGGAAGACCCAGGACTAGGTGGAGGGATTACATCTCCAACCTGGCCTGGGAACGCCTCGGCATCCCCCAGTCAGAGCTGGTTAATGTGGCTCGGGAAAGGGAAGTTTGGGGTCCCCTGCTGGAGCTGCTCCCCCCGAGACCCGACCGCGGATAAGCGGACGACGATGGATGGATGGATGGAAAACCAAAAAAGGCGAGTAGAGGCGAGGCGAGTCGAGCAGGTACTAGAGCCCGAGCCCGACAAGTACATTTTGATTGACAGCTTTTATAAAAGCCTGAACTCGTTTACAGCCCGACATTATTCAAACGTGCGCACGCACATCAGATCTTTTGCCTTTCCTCAAGAATGAGTCATTTATACATTTTTTAACATCATGTTATTCATGACTAACGTCGGCTATCGGCCACTTGTTGGAACAAAGAAATAAAATAAGTCCTCCGGAGGCCAGCCTCAGTTTCACCTCCTCAGCACCCAATTTCACGCTAATCGAAACGCATCACCTGACCCGAGAAATGATAGAAATTAAGACCCGGAAGGAACACGTCGGGTCCCGTCGGGTTCGGGGCAAAGATCTTCAGCTCTAGCAGGCACCATGTAATGGAAAAACGCCAATACACTTTAACTGTGACTCACACTCATCTACTCAGACACACACTGTTGTGCTTGCGGGATGACTCACATCTCTCTCGCAGGAGAGGGATGAGGTGCTGCCTTCATCTCCGAGTCCCAGTTCTACAAGAGCACAGAAAATCGTATGATCTCAGGCTGTGAGAGTGATATGACGTTCTGATGTCGCTCTAAAGGGACAGTAGCATAAAACAGGGGGGGGGGGAGGGTTGCATCAGTGTGTAATCCCACGGTGAGAAGGAGGCTGCAGAGGGATGAGACAAGTCTTACTCAGAAGTAAAGGGGAAAAGTATAAGATCTTACAGGTTGGGAGAGCATCATGGGAGCTAAAAACACAGCGGCGAGTCACACTCACATACAACTTCAAATACTACCACAGCAGACACTGGGAATACTTCCTATAGTTATTACTGCTCAGGTAGAGAGTTCAAAGACATCACAGGTTATAAGGGACATCATGTTATACACTAAAAACAGGAAAGTAAAAAAACGTGAAAATGTAAAACTGCAAACTTTCTTAAACATTACTGAGACTAAAAGCCAGTTTCTGGGGGGAGGGGTAAGAGGAATCTGACTGACGCAACGCAATTTCTCGTGTAGAAAGGCGATTTCTTGGCCATTCATACCTGTAAGCAGGTTTCTAATAGGCTTTTTACGTGTATTCATGTCAAGACTTTAGACAAAGAAAGTTTTGCTGTGTCAGCCGAGCGGCAGGATGAAGTTAGAGATCATGCCCCAACACCAAAGTATTTTCAATTTGGAAGTCTAATAAAAGTTGCTATAGCTACATATTTGAGTATTAGTAAAACTCAGACATATTCCTATCATAGTGTATCACTAGTACTACTACTTATAATAATGAATGCTTCCAAAATAAGGTTAATGAGTGGGAGGAATGAACTGGGATTACTATCGGACTTTCTTCACACACAGTTTAGTCTGATGTACTGCAGCAGCAGCAACATTCATTTCTTTCCTGTTTGTTGTGTGCTTTTCTATTTCTACTTTTTTTTTTTGAACTTTTCTTTTATTTCTTCTTATTAAGTGCAGTCATACAATATGTCACTAATTAACATTTTGATGATACAGTAAGATGTCAAGGGCAAGTCTACACATATAATAGCAGTCCATAGATGTCTTCCATCCTAACAAAAATGTATGTGATGGGAAAGATCCTTATCTCTGCAATACCATATATACATTTGGTAGATGATACAGAATTTTTCACCATACAAATGACCAAAATAAATGATAAATAAGTCAAATAAAAATAATAAAAATATAGTCTGCATAATAGTCATATCAAATGAAAATGTTGGGCAATGGAAGACCATTTATTTAGGAATACATCTGCATTCAGTTGTAATAATGCTGTTGTATGCTCCATGCCATAAACATCTTGGATTCTTTCCCTCCTATTTCTACTTTTAAGATTGTTTTTTGGCCATTTTTAGGCCTTTGTTGACAGGAAAGCTGAAGACATGAAAGGGGAGAGAGGGGGGGGAGGACATGCAGCAAAGGGCCGCAGGTCGGAGTCAAACTCGGGCTCGCTGCGTTGAGGAGTAAACCTCTATATATGGGCGCCCGCTCTACCAACTGAGCAACCCGGGCGCCCTGCTTTTCTATTTCTGCCAATTTTCTACCATTCTATCTCTTGTTATATATCATAACTATATAATAATGTTGTTGATATCACAATAAGAATGTTGTCTAATGTAATATGGCAGATCTAGGGTTAATCCTTGTCTTCGACTGATGTGTGATCACTTGAGAGCCATGCTCTTCGTTTTAGGAGGAACTGCTTTATAAACGTGTTGTTCACAGTGAGGAGCTTTCTGCTGGGAGACCAGCCCTACAAACTCAACAGTCTGTTGCTGAGTGAGTGAGGGAGGGATATCTGAAATGGTCTTTTTGACTGACAACTGCATACATATCCAGTCTAGCTATTAAATGTTAAAATTGCCACTTGTGCCTTTTAGGGATTTAAAGATATCTTTAAGTTTTGACGAGTACAATCAAAGTAGTAGATATCATGAAATACAATGTCAACTAGCAAAAACATTATTGTGGAAATCTTTTATTACCATTTGGACTCGTGAGAATTCAATTTTGACTAGGAGAAATGCTATTTTTGGATATCCAAAATGTAATTACAGATAGGAGCGTGGTTCGATTACATGTTAAACAGCACGGAGACGTGAAAGGGCCCACGAGGCTCGATAAAGAAATATAATTTACACAAAAAAAAACATGCTGATGTGTGTGTGTTGAGTTAAAACTCAAATAAGATAAACTAGTCAAACATCAGAAAGATCATATTGTGAAGAAAGGAGAAATCGTCTTTAAAATAGAAACATCTGAAAGTAGGAAACGATGCCAGTGTATCGGTGCTCCGCTGCACACAGCAGACAGCTGCTGGCCGTCCAGCAGAGAGGAAATGAACAGTAAAGTTGTCAGGTGGTAGTACATGTTCAGTGTAAGAATTTAGTTTGTCCATTAAGAAATGCTGCTGCTCCTCAATACCAACATTTTATATTATATATGATATATATATATTATTATTTTAGGCTGTAATTCATAATTGTCATAGGCTGCAACCTAGGTCTGGTCTGTTCAACAAACAGAGACAATTTATTAGTCAATAACTTTAGATGTGTAACATTTTTTAAATAGCATGATTATATGTCCTAACTTACTTGTCTAAAACGTATCTCAATCATGTCATGTGATATACTTCTTCAGTACACTTTAATATCCAAGAATACACGGTATAGACACCACCGCTGAGCATCCCTGTAAAGATTTGGCCACAATTAAGGCTCAGTTATACTAGGGCTTTCAACAGTGCGTGCGGAAATCGTGACGTCACGGGACTGCCGTGAGTATTTATACTCGCGCGTGGTGGTCGCGGCACTAGTTGCAGTCTTCTCCTGAACAGCGGTGGCGCTAAGGAGCCAAAGCTACCGATGTTTTTCTTTCTAAGGACTAGAAGAAGAAGAAAAAGATAAACAACGGCAGAACAGGCAGCAACAGTGCCGTCAATGCTTCGATCTGATTGGATGAGCTACTTGGTCAGATAAAGCCTTTCATTCACAAAAAAAGAACTCATCTTAACCCGGTAAGTTTACCAGAGAGACCTGCAGTCAGTCGGCGAGTCCTGGCATCCGGTTTCCCAGGAGCTCGTTCATGCTTTCTGTTTCCGGTTTGTCGGGCGCCGCTGAAAAAAATAGACTGGTGCGCGCCCTGTGCTCGCGCGCTGAAAATCGGACGCGCCGGCCGGAAATTACGTCATTTTGATGTCACGAATGCGCGCGCCACCTCCAACGCGTCAAGCATAAAACGGCCCTTAGACTTCAGTTTGATAAAAATAGGTCCAGGTTATTGCAGTGCATGTAGTCTCGCATTGCCAGACCCTCCTCCACAGCGCTGCGGAGGAGGGTCTGGCTAGTCCACACAGCATTCTGGGATAGGAGAAAAACGTGATCTGGTTTATTGGCATTTCTTAAAACCAATCACAATCGTCTTGGGCGGAGCTAAGCTCCGGACGGAGCCGCGGTGCCTCTGCTAAATAGCCTCTGGAAGGAACTTGTTTTGGTGGAACATGTGTACGTTCAAAAGTAGTTTTAGTCGTGCAACAGAAAACTCAGATTGGACAGATAGTCTAGCTAGCTGTCTGGATTTACCCTGCAGAGATCTGAGGACCAGTTAACCAGAGTCCTCACAAATCAGCCGGAGGTTAGAACGCCAACACAGAGACAGAGGAAGGTGACGGACATCCGGCAGAATTTCAGGCGGCACCTGAACAATCCCGGAAAATCAACGTCGTCAATATAGACTACATTGCATGTAAATGCGTTGTCCAATTTCCTGCGTTACCTGAATTCTCTGAGTAACCCGGTTTCTTGTGTGCATGTAAACATACGATACATATGATAAAAAAACACGTTGCCGTTTTCTTTTTTAAATGTCAATGTTAGTGTAGTGCTGGGCGGTATGACCAAAAATTCATATCACGTTTTTTTTCAAAATTATGCCGGTTTTCGACGTTTTTTTTTTTTCATGCATATTCAGATGTTCAATGCATTTTCTACTCGTTGAGAGAGGAATTACTGCAGTAAATTGACTTAATTGACTCATTCCTCACCACTGTATTAAGCGGGACCGTGTCTTTAGCTCGGTGGTTGGTGATGGAGTTTGTAATCTGCTTTTTCTGTCATAGCGAGTCCCTCTAGCAAACGCGTCTTTAAGTGACATTTGGCTCGACTTTTCTTTTGCTTTCCCCGTGTTACCTGCTGATGTGGAGGGCGCTGAGCCTGCTGACTTTAATTTCATATATTCTTGATATTCCAAGACGTGTTTGCAGCTGAGGTGGTGGAGCAAATTGCTCGTGTTGCCGCCTTTCGCGACTATTTTAGCCCGACAGCACTTGCGTAAAACGGTTGTTTGGTCAACGTCGGATTTTTGGAAACCAAAAAACCTCCAAACAACAGACCCGGCGGCTCCTTTTTTTGGCACAAGTTCGTTTCTACTACTTCTGCAGCATCCATCTTCCGTGTGACGTCCCTCTGGTGCGCTGCTGTTTACCGTCGCTGCTTAGAAGTGCAGCATTTTAAAGGGTCCGTCTAAAACAGCGTCGCGCGGCGCAGCGTAACGTTCGTTCCGGACGTTGTGTTATTAAACACACCGGCATGGCGGTATATTAAAAATGAACATTGTGACGAAAATATACACCGGTTTTCGGTATGAACCGGTATACCGCCCAGCACTAGTCAATGTTCAACATCATTATGAGCACCACTAACTAAACTACACCTCCATTGTAGGTGGAGGCAGATGCATAACTAAATACCACTAGTGGGTAAAGGAGAACATATGGTTTTTGTAATTCATGTGCACTGACCCTTTAACGTGGAAGTTAATATGTGTGACATAAACAGCTGGTATGTCCGGGCAACAGTGAGTGAGTGAAAGAGACAGGAGAGGAATGTAAGAAAAGGCAGTCATTGCCAGATAGTGAGGGGGGGGAGGGGGGGGGGGGGTAGATAAGGTGGGGGAGTCCCACAGACACAGAGGAAGCCTCCTATCACAGGAAGCTCATCTTTGCAAATGTCAGATCCTCCTAATCGCAGCTCTATACTTCCTGTTTCAGTCCCCCGAGCTGGACAGCATCACCCGACGATACCCGCGACCAAACGGGATCATACCTATACTTACCCATCCAGGCAGGCCGTCTACACAAACATCACATCCTGGCGGGGTTAAGGTCCACATCAAAGTGGATTATAGGGTGGATAAAGCCAGCGCTACAGTGACCGCTAGCAGACGTACCACCTTATTATTTCTGACCTTGATATGTCGACGCCGCCCACGGGGTTTTGAGAACGTCTCAAAAACGGTCCGCTTCTTTCCCCCCCCCCCCCACACTTTTGTTCATAACAAACATCATAATAACCGACGGTAATCTCTGCCCAAGAGATGCACTGCTCACAAAAAAAAAATGGGTTAGCGTAACACAAATAACACACAGCAGTCCTGATAACACACAGAAGCGTTACCGAAACACACAAACTTCATAATCTAGTCATTCAAAAATACACAACGGGCTAATCCGTTCCCACACATCGCAACAGAGGGGCTGTCACGGATGGGCCGGGATCAGGAACCCCGCAGCACAGTGCTATCACAACCGAAAAGCTTGCTAGTTTTAGAATTATTTAAGATCAAGTTCAAGTGAAAGTGTGAGCCAGCTGCCCGTGTGTGTGTGTGTGTGTGTGTGTGTGTGTGTGTGTGTGTGTGTGTGTGTGTGTGTGTGTGTGTGTTCAGCCTCTTGACTGGTGCAGTGATGCGAGGAGGCCTACCAGAGGGCGGCTGCTCCCACCTGAGAGACAGATGTTAGTGTCATGTGTGTGTGTCTACACAGGCTAGACCTGCCACAGTCATGCTGTAAAATGCACATTAATGTGTCTAATAGCACTTCGGAAAGAAATAGCACTCCATTTACACGAGCACTTAAGATATTCTGATGATATGATTATTTAAACTCTGTTCATAATTCAACAGGTTGTGCAGTGTGTTTAGCACTCTGTGTGTGATCCATTTCCAACATTGGAATCAGACATCGCAGCACTGATGTCACTGTGTCAACACCCGGGTGACAAATAAGGGAGTGTTTCATTAAATTAGAGAACGCACGCACGCACGCACGCACGCACGCACGCACGCACGCACACAGCAGCAGCGATGTGTGAGGCAGGGAGGCGTGGAGAAGGAAAAGGAGTAAATTAAAACCATACATCCCATCCTGGAAATAACACATTCTCTGCAGTGGATTTTCTTAGGATTTGCGATCGCTACAGTACGGAAGAAGGAAATTAAAGCATGGCCAAAAATAGTTAGTGTTTTCAATGTGGAGACCTGAGTCTGTGTTTTCTGGGTCCAGGGGTGATTGAGAAGGGGCGGTTATATTAGGGTCAGTATACAATATGGGCGCTCTGGCCTTAGGGTGAGGGGCGACAGTTATAAGGGAGGTGTGTGTGTGTGTGTGTATGTGTTCTAATGTGTTTATTTTCTGGGAGTGGGTGGGGTGGGTGGTGGTGGTGGGGGGGGGGGGGGGGGGGGGTTAGTTTACACTGGCCTCTTTGCAGCAATCCTTGCTGCAGACAGTCATTATCGCCGTTTATACACCCACGCTGTGTGGATGGCGGTGATAACGGCAGCTTGACGGCCCTCTCCGCCGAAACGTTTCTCACCATCTGCGAGACTGCAGCGGAAACATCACACACACACACACACACACACACACACACACACACACACACACACACACACACACACACACACACACACACACACACACACACACACACACACACACACACACACACACACACACACACTCAGTTCATCCATCCATCCATCTCTGGCCATCAGAGAGAGAAGTTCACCTGGCCGGACCGAGAGTGGGCTGAGTCGGATGTGATAGTGCGGACACAGTGCAGACGGCAAGCAGCTGTCGGCATCAAAGAACAGTCGAGTGTGTGTGTGTGTGTGTGTGTGTGTGTGTGTGTGTGTGTGTGTGTGTGTGTGTGTGAGTGAATGAGAGAGTGTGAGAGGCAGAAGCAGAAGCAGACAGAAGATAAGATGGTATGATGGAGAGGCAGACAGACAGTGTGATGGAGAAATAAGTTCCATTGATAGTAGGATTTAAGTGATATCTCCCGCAGCAGTCTGTGCTTTATCGGACTAAATCAGCACAGACTAACGGCGACATCTTACATTTACCTCGGCACCCTCCGATATCAGCCTGTAGCACTTGTGTATTGCTACACAAAAATGTATTAAAAAGCGTTGGAAGAAAGAAGAGATTAAACAAATATTAGGAATATTTTTACCTTTGAAACCAAATGACTTCATACTGGGTGTTTTGGTGACGATTTGGCAGACAAGAATACAATGTATTTATTAGAGATTCTACTCCTAATAGCCAAGAAGATGATCACAGTTGCCTTGCTGAGGCCCCCACCCTCCAACAGTAGCACAATGGAAAGAAAGGATGAAAAATGTCTATCTAACGGAGACACTCGCAGCGAGACTCCCGTTAAAAATGGACTATTTCTAGTCAAAGGGTCTCCAATCACACAGAGTTTACCAAGACTGTGCCAAAAATGAGCTGTGCACCTGCCTCTTAACAACCACTTGACTGCTCCTACGTCTTACGTACTAGGTAATGTAGTATTCTCGTATATCTGCATGTATAAATATGGATCTGTATATGCACTGTACACTGTTTGACATGTCACTGATATGAAATTTAAGTATATGTGCGTGCATTAGTAGGTGTATAGATGTGTGTATATATGTATATATATATATATATAAATATATGTACATATGTCCCATTTTATTTACCTTCCTTTTTCTTTTCTCTCTCTTTATCTTACCTCTGAAACATGTCTGAAATGTAAGATCTCAGGGCTGGGAAGTGAAATTGAAGTGTCATAGTTCTGAGAAAACCATTTAATTTGTCGTAACCTGTATGTGCTTTATTTCATTTTGTCATCAGCATTTCAGTATTTCCAGATTTAAATAACTTGTTATGTTAGAAAATGTTAGAGCTGCATCCTGTGTAGGAGAAGTCCTCGTACGGCTGCTTAGTGTCAAGAGAAAATTAAACACAGAGGTATACAGGATGTTCAGCATATTTGTGAAACTGAAGATAGTTTGAACTGCTTGCTCTCATCAAAATGAAATCACAAATCTGAGCAGCAGCGTAAAAAAAACCCAAAACCAATGGAATATTATGTTTTCATGCCAAAGTAGTCCCGAGTATGGAGATCTAAGGGTCATACTTGCGAGTGTTTTTCATTCTTAGCTTAACTGAATTTTCTCTAACCAAATTATGCTTTCAAGCATCAAAACTATGATACATGAGCTACATATGCATGAGTCCAGAACCTAAATGACCACAACGTTTCACCATCCAACACTGGAGATGAAGCACGTAGACCATTGAGTGATTAAGAAAGACATTGCAGAAGAACTCAGCTCAGCCCAACCATTCCCTCTGACTGCACCCCCCCCACCCCTTACTTTGGAGGCCTGTGTCTGGCCAATCTGGGGGTCAGCTGAGAGGGAGGAGCTAGGAGATAAGCCTATCTCCCACTGTGTCCATCACACTACAGGAGATACCAACAGACGCAACAGAAAGTGACCAGACACGCCAGACCGCAAGGCAAAGAAACACTCTTTCCTCCTCATTCCTTGTAATCTCCTTCTATCTATTGGCTGGACCTGCAGTCCTCCGCGGGGACACTTTGATAGCACAGACCATTACCTCTTCATGATTTACGATTGCCTACAGACACTCAGAGAGGAGTATGACATGCACTAAACAAAGCAGGGAGTATGGTATGGACAAAAGAACAGAAACTAAAGGGGGTAAAATGGGGGAGGAGGAGAGAAAAATGTGTATTTCTTTGCCTCTCTGCTAGATGAGGGGGTGTAAGAGGAGAGGGGTTGTTAAAAAAAAAAAAAAGAGGGAGAAAGAGGTAGGGGAGTAAGGGGGGGCGTTCCCGTTGGCTCAGACCTTGATTAACACCAGGCCTCCTGACAGGAAATGACCCGGCCAGCTCATAGCGCCAGGAGAGCTTCCATCTGGTGTCGAGGCCGTGGAGGAATTCTCCACCCAGGAGAACGGAGCCAAAGAACCTCCAAACTGAATGAACACGTTTCAATTTCAGGAGCGCTCGATTGGTCCCACTGCTCGTACAGGACGCGAACACAGAAAAGCATCGTTCTGTTCCTGTTGTTTAAAGGGCGTAGTCGAAAGCCAAAAGCAGTGCTGAGCTGCAGGCTCTAGGCCGCAAAAATCATGAACACGTCACATGATATGTAAACGAATAAAAAGTGGCAGAAATGCTTCTGGTATCCTTTTAACCGCCGGTGCACATGGAAGGGAATAAAGTACACAGGAAGGAAGGAAGAATTATTATTATTATGAAGTCATGTCCAGGCACTCAAGGTTGGTTACAAAAAAGTGATAAAATAAAAAGTGATTTAATTTAGGTATTAAAAGGCTTGAGCCTTCCTCTGGGTTTTTACTCTAGGCCTCAAAAATCATGAACACGTCACAAGATTTTACTGACAGCCGTTTACAGCTAGATGTCCATCGAGAAGTAGGTTAGCGAGTTCCTCACGTTTAAAAAAAAAAATGGAGGAAGTCGAACTGGCTGGGGGGAGGGAAGGGGGTGGAGAGAGAGAGAGAGAGAGAGAGAGAGAGAGAGAGAGAGTGGGAGAGGGGACAGTTTGGGGAGGAAAGCGGGTACATTAGGACAGGTCATCTTTCACTGCTGACTGGAATCCCAAATGTAAACAAGTTCTTCCGCACTAACAGATAAAACGCAGATATACTGTAAAAAAAACTCGCAGGCGCACACACACAGTCAACCAGACGCAGACACTTATCTATGAATGTTGTTTTTGAGCCACGACAGTTGTTTCTATTTGGCCATTTGACTAAAGAAAAACCACAAACAGAGACCCAAACACACTACGCCCGATGGTGTTTTAAGCCCCCACCGTCGACTTCAAGGCACCTAACCCTAACCCTTGCCTAACCCTAGTACCTTCCATGCAGCGCTGCCTGGAAGACGACGTTGGGGGCTTAAAACACCACACACCACACACTTCTTTAAATTCTTTATCTCTCAGTCTAAGCGCTGCACAGACTGCAAAGCAGAAACGTATGTATGCTGATCAGGAGTGATGTCTTCCAAGAGGAGCCAAGGAGCCCGTGCAGAAGACGAGAGAGGCGAGCGGGTAGAGCGTGTTGGCCGGACTCCTCCGCTGACCCCTCCGTCAGAGGGTCAGAGTCTGACCCGCGCCTGCACTGATGCGTGTGCAGGGGCCAGGGGCCGCTGTCTCAGTTCGAGTCCCTCTGGAGCCGGCATGTATCTGCGTTTGGTGTATATTTCTGCCATTGCTTTGTTGAGCGAGTGTGTGTGTGTGGGATCGGGATAGTGTCCTCTTTTTCATACTACAGGCCCGATTCCCAGCGGAGATATAAGTGCTTACGAGCCTTTTATGATGTGCATTTCCTGTCATAAATAACAAGCAGAGGAATTCTCCGCTGAGCGCTAACACACTCCATAAAACAAACAGAGGTGTAAACTACACTCTGGGCCAGCTCTGTGAAATCTAGCCGACAAACCGGGGCTACCACCGACTGCAATGGTTTCACAGATGATGCTTCGGAGTGATAACACCACATATTCCTTTGTTACTGCATACAGTACAGTACTATCTACAGTACAGTTTACTGTAATACATATGCAAATAGATCTCTTTCCCTTCCCGGTCGTTTCTTACTATTTCATTGCATTGGAGCGATATAGTAGGGTTGAAGTTGGACCACTTATCCAAGCGGCGTCGTCACTTCTGTTTCTGGTGTGTTTCAGTTCTTCAGTTTCTGGACGAATGAGATAAATTTACACTGAGTTCTAAAATGTAAAGTGTTTTGATCAGGTACTCACCAAGCATCTAGCAGAGAGCAATACAAGAAGTATATGATTGTTGCCTTGTGCAACTATCCGTTCACGTATCCAGTGGTGGAATGTAACTAAGCACATTTACTCAAGTACTGTACTTCAGAAAAATTTGAGGTACTCGTACTTTACCTGAGTTTTTTCTTTTCATGCCACTTTCTATTAATTATTGTTTTTACTCCACTACATTCATCTGACAGCTTTAGCTACTAGTTACTTCACAAATTGAGGTTTTTGCACACAAAACACACGTAGTTTATAAAATAAGTTTTTTTTATTATAAACTACCCAACAGTATATGGTCCTACAAGTCCAGCTGAAACGATTAGCCCATTAAACACTTAGTTGATTGACAGAACTGTTTGGATCGTTTCCAGTTTCTAAAATATGAGGCTTTTTCTGCATTAAGTACTTTTACTTTTAATACTTCAACTACATTTTCCTAATACTTACATATTTTTACTTAAGTAACATTTTCAATGAAGGACTTTAACTTGTAACAGTGTGGGCTAGCCAGACCCTCCTCCGCAGCGCTGTGGAGGAGGGTCTGGCAAAGCGAGACTACCTTCTGTCTATATTCACTGTCCTGTGGGTCCAAATTAGCCCAACCCTGAGGAGAGGAAAGTAGTAACTGGGATGGATACAAGGAAACAAGGGTAGAGTACTGAGACCCGGCCGCCGTGTGTAAGTGCTGACTGGGGAGCAGACTTGGTGGGGTGCGACTGTGTGTGTGTGTGTGTGTGTGTGTGTGGCCCTGCCTGTTCACCAGGCCTGTCTGGCCCGCCAGTGAGGAGCTGATGAGCTGATGAGCTTCTGTTAATTAAAGCCTGAGCTCCATGTCATCAGCTTATCTGATGAAGTGAGCGAGAGATAACAACGCCACCGGCTGCTTTGTTCACCCCGGGGTTGAGCGGGTTTCACCTCATACATCTATGTGTGGTATGTGCGTGTTTGTGTAACAGAGGAGGAAGTAAAGAAAGACCACCAATTAAAAATAATTGGGACTAATTTCATAAACACAGTGCAACAGGGGAAATATATTTAATCAGGCGCGATCATTAGACCAACTTATGCTCCACTTCCCCCTGCGAACCAGCCCGGTGCTGCAGGGCCTCAGAGAGAGGGAAGAACAAGGAAACAGAGGGATGTAAAAAGAGAGAAAGAAATGGAAAAGGAAATAAAAAATACAAAACAAAACAAAGAAAAGAAAAGTTTGAGGAGTAGGCAGACGGAGAGTTGGTGGCCAGAGTTATGTGTGATCCCTTTCATGTCCCTTGACTGGCCCGTGTTGCCGTGCCAACCCAAACAGCGGCGTTGGGGAGGTCCGACTCTCCCACTGCTCCCCCTCTTCCTCGCCCCGCGCACACCCCTCTGACAGGATGAATAACAAACCCAATGTGTTTCTGAGGCAGAGAGAGAGAGAAGAGCATGACATGAAACCGCTGCAATTTCCAGTTAATATCCACGTCTCGCTCTAAAAAACGTTTTTTTTTTGTGACCTTCTTCCCTTCTTCTGTTGCTGCTGTCAGTAAATCACCATCATCGCCATCTGGGGACTGGGATTTCACATTCTCACTACTGGAGCTGCACACACACACACACGGACATAAGTACAGACAAACTATGATCCATCATTCTGAGCTAGCTAGATGTCCTACGGTGAAGAATTAGGAACATTTGGGTTGGCCGGCTCTCTTTCTCAGCCCACTGCGCCACAACGCTGAGAGAAGGGAAGAAGAAATTAGAAAGGAGAAGAGGGAGGGGGGGTTTGATTCTGCACCAAAAGGCTGACAGGAAACACATCCATAAAGAATTCAGAGGAACACTCATTTGCGCTCAGTTACCAGCATCAGTGCCGTTTTTCTTTTGCCACAACTGAACAAGAGATTAACAGTAACAGCTTGGAGCTGTTTACAACCTGCACACATCACACACACCACAGACTGTCTGGCAACACCCAATCAGACTCCAGGTTTTGGGAGAGCAGTGGGTTCCTTATCCAATCACACACAGTTTTTTGTCTCTAATCGCCGCGTTTGCCTATGACCACGGATCTTTCCACATGCGGTGTTGGCTGTGGCGCGTTTGGTTTAAGAGCTCATTTCCCAGGCTGCAATGAGCGCAATCATTATATTGGATAAATACTGTTCAACCCTTTAATCAACGGCATACCCTAAGACAACAATGCAGATGTATGCTGTATACTGTACAGTCCTGTAGAATATGAATGTTCATTTCACATGCACAGACACATGCAGTGATGAAAAAGTTGCATTATGTACACAAATGCACAGGAAAACTTCTTGAAAAATCAAAACTCTTTATAAAACACGCTATAAAGGACATTTGAAGGGGTCTGTTCAGGCTGCTCTACTCTCCTTCCTCTGGTGTCAAGCTGCAAGACCAAGCACTGTGGTGAGAGACTGTTTATAAAGAGTAAGTCTGTGATATTTCTTTTTGTTTTTGTTTTATTGTCAACAAATTCCACGAAAACCAAGCAACAAATTGATCCTACTAACAAGTATTGCCTGTATAGCTAAAGCCTGATATAGCTATTCTATATAGCTCCATAGTTGTTCAAAAACTACACATTATACACTTTAATGAGCCACAGTGTTGCACAGAGTGACATGTTCCTTTATTACCACGAACATAGGCACAGTAGTTTTTTTATTTTGAGTCAATGTCATATGCGCTGTCCTGTTGCCGTAAATACTCATTCGTGCACCAAATCTGCCGCTGAAAATAGTCCCCAACAAAAACACTATTTACTGATAGTTATTCAATTTTGCTAAAAACTACAGTGCCCAGCAGTTTCAGGAACTTATTTGTGACCCAAGAGTTAGTTAGTTAGTTCTTAAAGGAACACGCCGACTTATTGGGACTTTGTCTTATTCCCCGTACCCCCCAGAGTTAGATAAGTCCAGACATACCCTTCTCATCTTCGTGCGTGTCCTAACTCTGTCTGTCGCACCCAAGCACTGCTACTTGGGCGGAGTGATTAGCGCAACACCTGAAAAGCACCGTTGTTACTCTCTCTGCTCCTCACCACGGGGCTTCTCAGGTGCAAATCACTCCGCCGAAGAAGCAGAAGTAGCAGTGCTTCATCTTCTGAGAATATAGTTCCCAGTTTATATACAGTTAGAAGATGGCTGTGTCTCATGTGACCTTGTTATTTGTACACGCTGTGACTATACAAATCACAACATGGAAATAGGAACATGTTGGCGTTATTTGGTCACTTATTGTGAGCAGTAGGCTAGATGGAGCCGGTTACCTCCAGGATCTGTGCTAAGCTAGGCTAGATGGAGCCTGTTACCTCCAGGATCTGTGCTAAGCTAGGCTAGATGGAGCCGGTTACCTCCAGGATCTGTGCTAAACTAGGCTAGATGGAGCCGGTTACCTCCAGGATCTGTGCTAAGCTAGGCTAGATGGAGCCGGTTACCTCCAGGATCTGTGCTAAACTAGACTAGATGGAGCCGGTTACCTCCAGGATCTGTGCTAAGCTAGGCTAGATGGAGCCGGTTACCTCCAGGATCTGTGCTAAACTAGACTAGTTGGAGCCGGTTACCTCCAGGATCTGTGCTAAGCTAGGCTAGATGGAGCCGGTTACCTCCAGGATCTGTGCTAAACTAGACTAGATGGAGCCGGTTACCTCCAGGATCTGTGCTAAGCTAGGCTAGTTGGAGCCGGTTACCTCCAGGATCTGTGCTAAGCTAGGCTAGATGGAGCCGTTACCTCCAGGATCTGTGCTAAGCTAGGCTAGATGGAGCCGGTTACCTCCAGGATCTGTGCTAAGCTAGGCTAGATGGAGCCGGTTACCTCCAGGATCTGTGCTAAGCTAGGCTAGATGGAGCCGGTTACCTCCAGGATCTGTGCTAAGCTAGGCTAGTTGGAGCCAGTTACCTCCAAGATCTGTGCTAAACTAGGCTAATTGGAGCCGTTTACCTCCAGGATCTGTGCTAAGCTAGGCTAGATGGAGCCGGTTACCTCCAGGATCTGTGCTAAGCTAGGCTAGATGGAGCCGGTTACCTCCAGGATCTGTGCTAAGCTAGGCTAGATGGAGCCGGTTACCTCCAGGATCTGTGCTAAGCTAGGCTAGATGGAGCCGGTGACCTCCAGGATCTGTGCTAAGCTAGGCTAGATGGAGCCGGTTACCTCCAGGATCTGTGCTAAGCTAGGCTAGATGGAGCCGGTTACCTCCAGGATCTGTGCTAAGCTAGGCTAGATGGAGCCGGTTACCTCCAGGATCTGTGCTAAGCTAGGCTAGATGGAGCCGGTGACCTCCAGGATCTGTGCTAAGCTAGGCTAGATGGAGCCGTTACCTCCAGGATCTGTGCTAAGCTAGGCTAGATGGAGCCGGTTACCTCCAGGATCTGTGCTAAGCTAGGCTAGATGGAGCCGGTTACCTCCAGGATCTGTGCTAAGCTAGGCTAACAGTGGGTGCGTCAGACAGAGTTACGACACACAGGGAGATGAGAAGGGTATGTCTGGACTCATCTAACTCTGGGGGATTCGGGGAATAAGACAAAATCCCAATAAGTCGGCGTGTTCCTTTAAGAGTAGTTTAGTGGGACAATTAGAGGAGTAAGAAAGTAGTAAGCCTTAAAAATATCCCTATAAATAAAGGTAAATATCCTCCTCACAGCTTTTGTAACAAACCATTACTTTCTGCTCACAAATGCAAACTGGGAAAACAACTTTTTTAACCCTCTCACCAGCCTTACTGTAAAAAACTACCAGTTCGTGGATGTTTCATGCTGCACCGCAGAAGGTCTACCAGGGCTGACAGGAAACATGGAACAGAAAAACAATCTCCAGTGTGAAGTAGTCTAAGGACACCATTTCCTGAAGATGCTCTTTAATTAAGTTCCCAGAAGGAGGTAGTCAGCGGAGTCGGGGTGTGTTGCATTAGCCTGTCCTGTGTAGAGTCCTAAACTTACTTGTCCTTATTTCTTCTCTTTGTTTCTGCCATTCGTGTGTGTGTGTATATGCTTGTTTGTGTGTGTGTGTGTGTATGTGTGTGTGTGTGTGTGTGTTGTTCTTGTGTTTCTGCATGCGCTGTAGCCAAGGGGAGCAAAATAGAAGAATTTGTAAAAACATTGTTCTCATGGCGACCAGGTTTCATTCAACGTCTGGTTTCAATTTGAGTCTTTTAATTGGAGGAGAATGTCACAATCAGTGTTTAGCTCTGGATGCAGAGAGAGACGACCTCCCGCCTCATGTTACCCCAGCCAAGCACTTCATCGCCTGCCATAAAAAACTCTCACACAGACGCTCGTGCGTGCGCATACACACGCTCACATTTAAAAGAAGGGTGCACGCACTGCTGAATTCCTCTGAACGGGCAAGACACGCGTGTGCACGTGCACGCACACACACACACACACACACACACACACACACACACCTTTTTCTGTCTAAAACGCACCTGGCACACTATGACAGGGTAATTTCCAATGAAGTGTTTATAACAGAGAGTCAGGTTTTTTAACATGAGCCACATCTCTCAGCCTTTGCCTGCCAAGAGGCCCCACAATTCCAAGCTGCACTTAGCCAAGTAGAACAGGAAGAGAGAAAGACAGAGTATGAGAAGGAAAAGAGTGAAAAAGAGCAAGAGGGATCAACAACCTTTATTAGTGCTTTACATAGATCTACCAACCCTATATATGCTGTATGAGCCTATGTGCGATATGAGCTGAAAACCCATACAGCAGCGTATTATTTCAGGGTGTGTGCTAATGTACGGAGTGAGCCAAAACTAAAAGTAGCTCTAATTATGAACTCTGTGGCAGGGGAGGAGACCGTGTGTGTGTGTGTGTGTGTGTGTGTGTGTGTGTGCACAGGCCCAAGGTTAAAGACGCCATTACTCTGGGAGGTACAGCTGGCTGTGGTGTGGAGGTAGACGCTTAATTCATCTCAAGGCCTTGATCTGCTCTACCACACAGTTACCAGCTCAGCTAAACCGGCAATGACTCTGGCGGTGCACAAAGGAACCAAAGGCTGCATCTACATTGCTACATTTTGGTTGAAAAAATATGGGTTACACTTTACTTGAAGGTATCTACATAAGAGTGACATGAGACTGTCATGACTGTGTCATAAACATTATAAACAAGTCGTAAACGTTCATGACATAACCCTTCTTTTAGTATGTGTCATTCGGTTTTTGTCATGACAAGTTATGGTTAGAGTTATGGTTCATGACACCTTCAAGTAAAGTGTTACCAAAAAATGAATAGCTTTTACTACGATTTATAGGCTAAAACGGAGACATTTGGAAACACTGCTGCCCCAGTTTGAATAATAATAATAATAATAATAATAATAATAATAATAATAATAATAATAATAAATTTAATTTGTATAGCGCTTTTCAAGGACTCAAAGTCGCTTATGTTTTAGTTTGAAAACTCTGTAGTTTGTAGTCTAGACGGGGCAGAAACTGAGACCTTACTTTTCGCTGTTGTTTTCCGTATTTTCAACTAATAACAGCCGTGATTTTCAACTGCAGAGTAACATCAGACAATCTGTTTACACCGGCACACGCGTGCCCAGTGGATGCGAATGGTCACGTCATATGTGTTGATGTTTCAATATAGACGTGAGAAGCTTACAATTGTGTGATCGTTTTTGTGTACTAGTGTAGATGTAGCCAAAGAAACCAGTAGACACACACTGGTGCCTATGAACCACACAAACAAAGTGTTCCTATATCTGTCAGCTGGGGGGGGCTGTAGATGTGAAAGTGAAGGGTCATTTCTCCCTCACACTTATCCACATGCACAAAGTTCAGACATTCCTACACCCGACTATCGCCAAGCGGACCAGAAAGCGTGTGTACTGTAGGTGTATGCGTGAAAGAGTGTGATGCAGGATTAGAGAGAAGGATGAGGTGTGAAGACTTTGATACAACTCCTCCCATTAACAGCACTGGAGGCAGACAGAGGAAATAAACAATCAGCTGTTCCCACTCTCCTAAGGCAATTTCTCTCCTTTTCGACCATCAGCAAATTTGGCAACCTGAGCTGTGCTCCTGGAAGCAATCAGGAAAATTGCGATCGCATTAACTCTCTCTCACCGGTGAGTTTCTGGAGCAAGGGGCTGAGTTCCGTCTCTCGGGTGATGACCAGCGTGAGCGCTCCTATCAGCTCCCTCTCCAGCTTCTCCAGCGTGTCCTGGGTATCCTGGGCTGCGGGCTGCGCCTCGTCAGCCAGGGAGTACAGGTAAACCAGCAGGAGGATCAGCTCATCAGGCCCGCATTCATCCTCCCTGGACCTCCACCCCAGGGTGCTGTCCTCGCCTCCGCGGGGCTTCATCAAGGGCAGCAGCTGCCTCAGCACGACGGGGAAATCAGAGTCTCCAAGAGCCTGTCGCACACGCACAGGCACACAGAAAAGAGATGGTTAGTCAGAAGAAAGCAATTTTTTCAACTTCTAGAGACCTGTAAAGGTGCCATAGGTTAGATTTTTACTGCCCACAGCCCAACGTGTCCAGGGGCCGGATATATTAATGGGAGAACTCCAGCGATTACACATGAAAGTCAGGTTTACAGGAGCAGTACGTTCTGAGATTATTCTCCGTATTCTGACTTTAAAACTCAGATTCTTTCACATGTGGCCCTAGTCCTCTTGCGTAGGCTCCAGAGGGAGCTGGGCAAAGTCAGATAAATTATCTCAAGTGATGTCACTTGAGTCAGCATCAGTTGGATCTGAAGACTACAGGTATACAAATGAAAAAAAAAAAATGAAACAAATCTGGATGTGGGGAGTTATAAAGAAGTGATCTTACCAGGACCTCTGTAGTCCGCTGCTCATCTCTACTTGAGGATAGCGGCTCAAGGCTACATTAGCCGCTACTAGCATAGCATAGCGCAGCCGAATCTAAGACCGAACAGTCGGTGGTCAAAAACTACCCACTGTGAGTCTGACAACTTCTAAATCAGTGGAGTACTCTTTTTTTTTGGGAAATCTTTTCAGCTTCCCTGCCGAGGGTTAGACGAGAAGATTGATACCCCGCTCATGTCTGTACGGTAAATATGAAGGCATCAGCCGGTTAGCTTAGCATCAAGACTGGAAACGGCTAATAAACACATTTATTCTTTGTTTAGTTAAGTGTAAACATATGGTTGATTAATTGATTAATCAGCTGAGTCCCCCTGTTGAGTTGCATTATGATTCAAAGATTATTTACATAATTTGATAACACCTATTCATTAGTCTGCAGTCCTATTGGCTGGCGTCCTAATGTGTGTGTGTGTGTGTGTGTGTGTGTGTTATGTAAAATACTGTACATGTTTTAATTGGAGAGCACAGTGTGAGTGAGCTCATCGTTCCATTCGCTAATTTTACAGCTCTGTGAGTGGCTGAGGTAATGCTTAATTTGGTTTCTTTCTTTTGTTCTTTCTTTCTTTCTAACACACACACACACACACACACACACACACACACACACACACACACACACACACACACGTGGAGGGAGACGGTGGAAAACAAAGATATTGAGATATTACAAGAGGAATTAAGTTTCACGTGACAGTATAAAGTAATGGATTGTTGACTGTGGATGAGCTACATATGCCCCCGTGGATATATTTCATTTTAACGAGGGATTCCTCTGTGAAAAGCTTTGTGTTCCTCTCAGTAAGACAAACAGGCCCTGAGAACGAGGGGCTTTGGGCCTTGTGGTGGGCCCACTGGGGGGATCCTGTGTCTGACCCAGAACAACTCTTCACTGAGCCAAAGACGCAATACAATAAGACCCAAAGACGGGGAGCCAAAGCCAGGGAATTGACTGACGGTCTCTCATGAAGTAGTGGCTGAGGAGAATACTTTTGGGGGGAAATGACTGTCCCTGTTTGAGTGTTCACAATACAAGGTCTACATCAGTGACTCTGTTGATGTTAGTGATTTATTTGATCATAAATATAAAGTTATACATTGCTGCATGAACAGACACTGCTGATATTTGCATGGGTCACATCCTCCCAGCATCCCCAGGTATCTCCGGCTTGTCTGTTCCTCCTCCTCCTCCTCTGCCTCAGACCCCGGCCAACCACTCGCCCTGCGGGACCGTTCAACCACAATCTCACCACACAATTTTTCTACTGAAACATTGTGAAATCAAATACCTCTCCGCGTTGCACTCACTTGGAACGGCCAAACAATATTTGGGATCTTTCCCCCCTGGCTCGTTTTTGCTGGTGACGGCAGCGAAGAGAGAAAGACAAAGAACATTAAGGATTTCTTTTTGAAATGCAAATGGCTAAGCACTTTCTCTTTCACCTCTCACTTTAGAATTATTGATCGCCTACACTTCTGTCTGGACATGTTCAGGAGGACATTCATTGGATCCTCAAAGCTGGCCTGAGAAGTACCGTCACAAGCTCTCGGTATGGGTCAGTGTGGAGAGGAGGAGCTCTGGAGGGCCTCTGGACCCCCCACATCATTTGTCAAGAAGTATGTCCATTATTCCTGAACTAGTGCTACGTCCGGGGCCTCTGAGCACAGCAACAGAATATGTTCTCAGTTGTAGGCATCCAGTTTTTGTTTGTATTGTTCTTCAACATGTGGTCCTAACTACTGTTAGTTGGTCAGCGTAGCTGCCAGATTGCTGTTGATTTGATCAAAGTTACCCCAGGTTGTAAACCAGTGGCCTGGAAAGCCAGTTACACGTTTGTGACGATATAACAATCAATTTCATTTTAATTCAATTTCATAAACAAATGTGAATTCACTTGCAACTCAAGTACAATTCCTGTCAGCACTACTCTCTTTTCATATCTTTGTACCACGGTCTACCTTCATTAACCGTGTGTGCAAACTGTGCACTGTGCAGTATGTGTGTATGTTTTCACCTATGAGAGGAAGCGTGCACTGTAACTGGGTCCCTTCAGGAGATCTATAAAAGCTGCTGTCAGCTGCATGCCATGGCGCCAGAGCAGGAAATGGAGGTCTTTGGTACAGAACTGAGACTGAACTGAGTAAAGCTGAGTGGGAAGACTGACTAAAGCTCTTTCCAGCACTGAAGCTAAACTCAACAATGGCCGACTCACAGCGCTGGCACAGAGGCTTACTGGAAAGGTAGTGGACTGTACACCTCTGGGAACAGAATGGAGCAGAATACAGCATGCTTTCCACGCCAGCACAATCAGAGCATTGCCCTCAGATTATATTCTTAGAAGAATAAGCATTTATAAAACACAGGGGCAAAACTATTACATCTGGAACACTGTTTCTACAGTTTCACAGATTAATGCATTATTAATTAAAATCTTGAAAACAAGAGGCAGTTCAAGTACATTTTAGCTGTTAATACCAGTTTTATCTAAGTCAACTTTTTAAGGACCTCTTTCCACCACAGCATTAATCTCACTTTCAAAAAAACGCATACCATTTTCCCCCAGGAAACGTTATAAAAATACTCTCAATGACAGACTCTTAAAGAATGCTGCTAAACTCATGTGGCGTTTAAAGATTTCGGGGCAGTGCTCATGGCCTGCTCTACAGAATTACTGCAGTAATAACAGGAAGCTAACGGTATTATTACACACCATTACTGAATGTATGTAATGCCCTGCTGCCTTGCTCTAATGTGACTATTACACACAATTACAGAACAACAATGGCATTGCGCTGTCAAAACAATGCTAATTTTAGGGCTTGCAATTGCTCAAATAAAGTCATTACTTTAAATTACTCAAGAGTTTATTTATTATGATAAAATATTCCCCAAAGATTAACTGACTTTGGATAAAAATACAGAACATAACGCTTCTTTGTCCTCTGAATATGCTCAGCAGATTTTCTGATGCTAAATTTGCAGCTGGATTATTGGTGACTGAAGCATCGCTGGCTTCTTGCTCGCGCCTTTGCACCAATCGTACGCTCTCTCTTGCATTATGGTTTGAATCCCAGTGATTGACAGATTACCGTTTGGCAATTCCAACCATCCTGGGGTCCATAAAGCCTCAATCTCGCCCAATCACAGAGCCAGGGCCAAACTCCGCCCCTGCCCAGCGCAGCCTGAACAGGAAACCAGCTCCAGATGCAAGCCCTGGAGGAAGGTGAGTGTTTCAGATGCAGCACAACGCGCTAACCAGAACCAGGCCTCACTTGCCTCGCTCACTGCCTGCACAATGAACCTTTTTTTGGGCCCGAGGGCAGGAGGGGGGGGAGGGGAGAGTATTGGAGGCGGGGGTCCTTCTGGGAGTATGAACAAAGTTTGCTATAGGTCAGTTGTTGTAGTCAAACAAAGACACTCTGGACAGCAGTCACCTTACATGGATGTCTGACAGTGCATCATTTCCATAGCAACACCAAAAAAAAAGTGCATTCCTTTGCAAATGCACACATGCACTTCATTTGAAAATATGTAATCACATCAAATTTGCATTCATGAATAACAACACGCAAAGCTGGAAGGGATACAAGCAAACTTCCAACAACAAAATACATCAATCTTGAAGTTAGACGACAGCACATAAACCTAGACTCTGAACGACGTACAGCGAGCTTGCTTTTGATTTGTAGTAGAAGAGCTGGAAAACAAACAAGTACGTCTTCACCCTCAGAGAGGCTGGCAGGATTTCGAAAACAACACGAAAAAAAAAACTCAGCTCACAAATGCTTTTGACAGTGAACGAGCGTGTCTTATCTGAGCCTGCCGGTGCACTCGCACACACAGAGCATCTCAGCAGGGACACATGCTCTTTGTCTCTTTGTCACCTGTGGCCACGAGACAATGATGGATCGAAGAACGGGTTCACCGGAAAATGTCTGTTTATTAAAAGACGGAAATTTGCCTTAAGTTCAACCGGGGAATGGAAAAAAAAAAAAATAAAGTTTATCTCTGGATCTCTTTTCTTACAACCATTATTCTGTTTTGTGTGAAAGGTGCGGACGACGGATCAGCTCTTTAACAAGGAGAGCGGAAATGTGACTCTAAACACAAAGAAGAGCAAGTCCGCACACAGGATCATACATACACTCAACAGGTAGAGTTACCAGTGAATCCATTCTCATCTTTTCCGTTGTTAACCAGCTCAAACAACAGAATCACATTTGGATTTGATCAAATTGTTTTACTATAAATGTAGGGAATGAGTCCTTACCCCAAGTGAAGGAGTTTAAGTACCTTGGGGTCTTGTTCGCGAGTGAGGGGACAATGGAGCTGGAGATTGGTCGGAGACTCGGCGCAGCGTGGGCGGTATTACATTTAGTTTATCGCACCGTTGTGACGAAAAGAGAGCTGAGCCAGAAGGCAAAGCTCTCGATCTACCGGTCAGTTTTCGTTCCTACCCTCACCTATGGTCATGAAGGCTGGGTCATGACCGAAAGAACGAGATCCAGGGTACAAGCGGCGGAAATGGGTTTCCTCAGGAGGGGGGCTGGCGTCTCCCTTAGAGATGATGAGGGTGAGAAGCTCAGTCATCCGTGAGGAGCTCGGAGTAGAGCCGCTGCTCCTTCACGTCGAAAGGAGCCAGTTGAGGTGGTTCGGGCATCTGGTAAGGATGCCCCCTGGGCGCCTCCCTAGGGAGGTGTTCCAGGCACGTCCAGCTGAGAGGAGACCTTGAGGAAGACCCAGGACTAGGTGGAGGGATTACATCTCCAACCTGGCCTGGGAAGGCCTCGGTTAATGTGGCTCGGGAAAGGGAAGTTTGGGGTCCCCTGCTGGAGCTGCTCCCCCTGCGACCCGACCACGGATAAGCGGACGACGATGGATGGATGGATGGATGTGACAGCTGTGACTTTTCAGGCTTAAATACAAGATGAGATATTTGAATTGCGGCCAAATGTCAGCACCTCTTCTATATCCTGTGCAGTGTTATCAGCTTTATGATTTTTTTGTTGTTGTTTACCATTTCCATTAAAGCAATCTTTTTCATACTAATATTCTTTCAATGTATTTGCATTGTGTAATAACCTTATCATATATCATTGTCTATAGCTACTAGTGGCGGAGTCCTCCACTCCCGTGCTGGATTAAAATTTCCTACATACTGTATGTGTGAGGGATTCACAGGAAACAATGCGTGCATGTAATCCAAGGTAATTTGATTATTTGTATTCCTCACTGTTATTGCTAATGTCAGCCAAACATTTTCTACCACCGCTGCTTCACAATAAGAGCCTTCAACTGGCGAAACACAGGGAGGCTTTTATTGTGAAGCGGTCACAGAAAACACTGGTTAGCACTGACTGAATGAAGTCCAAAACAAGACAGCAGTTAATTTCAGCATGTTTAGACATTGAATCAGTTTTACATGTTGCCTGGAGTAAGAGAATAAGAGGCAGCAGCCTCAGTGAGCTGTTGGATGCAGACAGGCTGCACACATCCAACTCTTCTGCAAGGTTACTAACTTTACGGTTCCCTGCTGTACTTGTATCGTGTGTGGCATGATATCCGATTGTGTTTGCACTTATTTTTGACTGAAAGTAGCTGCACCAAAGGTATTTGTGTTGTATTAACTTGCTGTGTTACCACCAGTAACAACATGTGCATTATTAAAGGTCCAGTGAGTAACGTTTTTAGTTGTTCATTATCAAAATCTGTGTTGCCCGTCCTAAAACTTGTCCTTTTTCATGAATATTTACCACCACCATCAATTCCAAATATTCCTTTTGGCTTGAACTGGTGTAGACGCTCCATATTCATACATGAACTGGTGAAGAGGCTCCATATTCATACATGAACTGGGGTAGACGCTCCATATTCATACATGAACTGGTGTAGACGCTCCATATTCATACATGAACTGGGTTAGACGCTCCATATTCATACATGAACTGGTGTAGACGCTCCATATTCATACGTGAACTGGTGTAGACGCTCCATATTCATACATGAACTGGTGTAGACGCTCCATATTCATACATGAACTGGTGTAGACGCTCCATATTCATACATGAACTGGTGTAGACGCTCCATATTCATACATGAACTGGGGTAGACGCTCCATATTCATACATGAACTGGTGTAGAGGCTCCATATTCATACATGAACTGGTGTAGAGGCTCCATATTCATACATGAACTGGTGTAGAGGCTCCATATTCATACATGAACTGGGGTAGACGCTCCATATTCATACATGAACTGGTGTAGACGCTCCATATTCATACATGAACTGGTGTAGACGCTCCATATTCATGCATGAACTGGTGTAGATGCTCCATATTCATACATGAACTGGTGTAGACGCTCCATATTCATACATGAACTGGTGTAGACGCTCCATATTCATGCATGAACTGGTGTAGATGCTCCATATTCATGCATGAACTGGTGTAGATGCTCCATATTCATGCATGAACTGGTGTAGATGCTCCATATTCATACATGAACTGGTGTAGACGCTCCATATTCATACATGAACTGGTGTAGACGCTCCATATTCATACATGAACTGGTGTAGACGCTCCATATTCATACATGAACTGGTGTAGACGCTCCATATTCATGCATGAACTGGTGTAGATGCTCCATATTCATACATGAACTGGTGTAGATGCTCCATATTCATACATGAACTGGGGTAGACGCTCCATATTCATGCTCCATCTTGAAATACGGTAGCCGGTGAGGGACATACAGGACGTTCTGCTCCGCCTTTCACGTTTTCTCTGTCACATGATAAACTCACAGCTGCTGCTAACGCTGCTAACGGGTATCGTAGCTTCCCGGCCGCGGCAAGTTAGAAGAAGGAAACACGGAGGACCACACGTATTCAAAATCCTAATTTCTTCTTCTTCGCCCAGAAAAAGAAAAAGGAGATTGAAAAGAGCAAGAGACCGGCTTTTTGAAGCGTGAAGGCTACCGTAGCTGTAACACGTGCTTTGAACTGCGTGGCGCGAGAGAGTTGATTGCGATATATGATCTCAACGCTAGATGGGAGAAATTCCCACACATTCGCTTTAAGTATCGCTTACAACTTACGATGTCTGACACTACTCTCTCCCCCAGAATGATCATCATCCAGACGATATCATGACTAAGCAAAGCGCTGCTTGAATGCAAAAGGAAAACAGACCAGAATTTTCTTAACAACAAATCTATTAGTGCTGTCTGAGTACATTTAGGAATGTTCTGAACGTACTCTGCAGCCCGACCACTACTCTGTGGCTTGTCCATCAGTCGGTTAACTCTTGCACGTCTCAGCTCGGAGACAACACAGACAGAAATATAGCCGAGGAGCCAAGTAAGAAGAAAACACTAAGAAATTGCGAAAGATAAGACCATTTGATTGATTGATTGATTGATTGATTGATTGATTGTTGTGAAGTGAGAGATGGAATGATAGACAGCGCAGTGGATGGAAAAGCTCTTAAAAAAGGTAAGGTGACCCCTGGTCTGGCTCCATCAGCCCGATGGCTGTTATGTTTGTGGGAACACCGAGACATAAATCTTTCCTTTTAAATGAGGCCTGAACTACCACACAGAGTGAGAGGTGGGTCTGTTTTGTTTCTGCACGCTGGACAGTTTGGGAGGGGAAAAATCAACGGAGTCGTACGTGCAAACGGAGACACGCAGCTGAAGGGACGTACGGGCAGCTGCCTCTCCGTCAATACAGGCAACAGTTCTCAATAGCTTTCCACGCCAGTCCTTCTCCCTTTCACCTTTTATCCTCGGTAAGCCGCAGTCTCCACATGCATCTCAGTCTTTTATCTGCATTTTTTTTTTTGTGTGTGTCAAAGGTTGGCTTGGCTCAGAGCTTCAGGGCTATAATTTAGAAGAGACGAAGGACCCGGTGACAGACACAAACACACGGTCCCCGCACACCGCCCTGTCACCGCCAGTCAGCCACATGCTGGTCACTGCGGCTGGACTCGGCACACGACGCCCTGCCTGCTTATCACACTCAGGCTAAGACCTGCAGGTCCCTTGGTGCTCTGCTGGTAGGAAAAGCGAGCGAGCTATGTAATTCTCACTGAGCTATCGATGTGAAAAAAGTTACTCCAAGTGTTTAGAAACAGAAGGCAATTAATGAGGCTTTATTTTTTGCCACATAGGCTGCAACAGATTATGGCGTAATTTACCAGATGAGAGTTGCTCTGCAGCCACAAACCCCGGGGCCATGTTAAACCTCCCGCACTTTTCTCTCACTGTGAGAAACTGAATCATACGCATACATGAGTAGACACACGCACACGCTCACGCACACGCACACACACACAAACATCCCCCTAATACTGCCAAGGACAGTACATTACATCCACTACTAATTGACGCAGGAGGCTCCAGCAGGGAGAAAACATCCTGAGGTAAACAGACGGTTTCTAGACAGAATGAAACGACCGCAGTTTATCCGATGGGATTCAGCAAAGCAAAACAACTGGCTTCGACATTTTGCAGTTGCTCAGTTTCATTTCTCACCGCAGCCAATCAGAAACGTGATACGGACACGATACGACAGTTCACTTTTCTTCTCTGTGTGCCTTCTTTTGTTTCGTTTTTTTTTTATGAAGAAACATGTAGTGTGAAAGATTAAAGGAGCCCATCTGATTCCAGTTTCAGTCTTACACATTGAGAGGAGGGAGCAGAGGTGGTGGTGGTTGGAGGTGGGGGGGGGGGGGGGGGGGTGAAGGCTATTTCAAAATAAGAGTTTGGTTGACTGACTGGGAATAGGCTTGTTGCAAATTATGTTAATGTGATGTGGCAACTTGGTGTGATCCTTTTCTGTTTTTGTCTCTGCTTGATTTATGTGAAAGAAAACACATTTTTTATGTTTATATGAGCATGTTTACATAAGAGGGAGATACAGTTTCTGCACATGAGAGATGCTGTGCTATAACTCAGTTCCAGGGCTTGTTGAGACATTTAAACATTAGGGGGCACCGTTGCACCACGCCGAGCCCAGGGACGCTTGATCTCAGAATCTCTTTCCCTCCAAAACTCCATCCCTCCGTCCTGGAGAAGTCTTCAACAGACGGGAAGACGGACTGGAGTAGAGGTGTTGGATATCTTTAAACTCTTAGCTGTATGCTAGGCGGATCACAGCTGTTTGATTGTGAATTCTGCATCTCTAGCCATGCTGTCATTCCTAACCTGGCCAGGGTGTCATCGCAGCAGAGGCCGCCGTACAGTAGATGCACAGCTCTGTCATGGGTATGTTTCTGTAGTGAAGTTTAAATAAAACATGGAATTCATCATGAATGACACGAGAGCTGCGTCCCTGACTAGTGTTCTGTGATGTGAGTCATTACTTTGAGGCACAGCTGGTACGCTGTCTGTCTCACAGAGGAGGAGGGTTAGCCTATGTATGTAAGTGTAAGTGTAAGTGTGTATGTGTGTTGGTGTGTGTGTGTGTGTGTGTGTGTGTGTGTGTGTGTGGCTTCTTTTCTGAACCCCCACATTAACACGGAGGCCACAGAGGTAACTGCATTTATGGCTAAATGAAAAAGAGGCAATGTGCACATCTGTTTTAAAGAGGCAACGGAGGACTGTGTATTTAGATGTGTACATGTGAGTGTTTGTGTGTTTTTTTTGTGCCTAAGAATGGTCTACATCATAATCTGGACTGTCCCGCCAACCTGTTCGTATCTCTATCATAGGCAATGACAAACACGCCTTCACACGGCTGCTCTTCTCTAAACATAAACAAAATAAAACGCTCATTACAGACACGGGAAATGGAAAACAACTAACCTCCCTCCACTTCCCAGAAAGCGCACATGTGTACACACACCTGGTGAGATATAGAGATTCATTACGCTCAAATAAGCAATAAGAATGTACCGGAACATTTCATAAACAAAACATCCGGAAAGACTAAACACTAAGTAAAAAAAGATAAGAGAAAACAGGGAGAGAGGAAAGATGGGAATAAAGTTTGGGATGATGGGAAGGAAATGTTGAAAGACCTCTGCTGAGAGATGTTATCGGTGCAGTGACGGCGCTGTGAGTGTGCTCCTCCCCGATGACTCCACTTATGATGCGACTCAGACCTACTCTCTATTCACCAGCCAATTATAATCAAGGCGAATATTCACCGTCGGCTAACATGAGAGGTCTTAGTGTCAACAGACATACAAAAACGATTAAATGTGGACCTGTAGTGCTCACACGCACAATAAAATAAAGGCATTATTGAGTAAAGACCGCTTAATCAACAGTTACAGGCATATTCTCCCAATCCTTGTTTTACTGGAAACCCCTTTTCACACAAAAAAGAGACAGTAAAATAGAGTTAGGAACTAGAAGCCACAGTGAGGGATAGTTGTGGCAAGGGGAGGGAACTTTCAAAATAAAAGTTTAGGAGTTAAAAATGTTTTATTTATCACAGATGAGACCTGGTTTTTTTTTCAAAAGCGTTCCTGACATATGCTTACAGAGACAGCCTTGCTGTAAGATCAGATATATATTATTATAACACAGTGACTCGTTGCTCAGTGTATTAGAGCAGCGGGCCGTGGAGAGAACGCTCTTTCTGTGAGTAATCCAAGACTTGAGACAGGGTGGCGTTCTGCACACACAGCAGTCTTCTGTCACATATACTACATGCTAACGCGACAACGCTGGCACGTTGTGTCGAAGCACGCTCGCACACGCACACACACACACACACACACACACACACACACACACACACACACACACAGAGGCAACAGAAGGTATATGTGTTATGCTTGTGTTTACTAAAATGTCATGGGGAGGGCTGGACACAACACACAGGCTAGAATGAAAGAGAGCACAGACGTACAGTGATCCTTCTGCAGACTACATGTCTGCACACCAACACCCTTTGCCCTGCACAAATTCCATCTGTTATAACACTTTCAACATCAGCGGGGTTTACCAGATTCTCTGTATGGCAATTCATCTGAGCACTGAACGCACATTTAAAGAAAGGGGACAAAGACAAAATAGATGCAAACACAGGCCGGGCAAAAACAGAGTTAGGAGTTGGGGGTCAGGATGGAGACATCAGTGATGAGTGAGTGGCTGATTTCTCTTCTTATCTGTATGCATATGCATATGTGTGTGTGTGTGTATGTGGGTGTGTGTGAAAACAAAACACAGTGCTGGTCTGCTCGAAAACACAGACTGAAATAGAACAATACAAACAACATCACCCGGGTTTTGACTGCACAAACATTCCCAGAGCCTTAAGCCCACAGCTCAGCTAAAAACACTACCAGGAGGGGCAACGAGACAGGCTCTCTCCATTAATACAGCCAAACACCTTGTTACTCTCTCCATTATTGTCTCCCATTTTCCCAGCGTTCTTCACCAATACCCCAGTGCATCCCTCTCCCTCCCTCTTGCTTGTGAAAGCATAACTCCGCTTTAGCCAAAAATCACACGCACTCTTACAGTAAATTCTTCTGGCGTGATAAAAACTCCCCCAAAGACTATCATAACTTTGACAGTCATAACTTATTATCTTTGACAAAATCAAACCTCCAGGTGCGAAAACAAATCAAATCAAATAACGGCTCCACTGGGGTTTTGCGAGGCAGTCTTCTATATTGTTTAACTGGGGGCTGAGATAGTGCTGGTGTTGGAGAAGGACCGGGTGCATGGATGGATTGCAACATCAAACTCCATTTCTCCAACGTGGCATCATGACTGTAAGTAAACATACACGCCACTTTCCTAAAGCCAAGTGGCGTGTTATCTGTACACATTTTGAGCTATCTGCGTGTATGACCTACGCTGTATACAGCGAATGTAAACATACACGGCACGTCGCCACATGGTAAGCCACTTGCCGTGTTATCGCGAGAACAACATCACGCGCGTGAAAAAACAAAAAGGTTGGGGGTTAGGAAAGAAATATTGGGGAAGGCTTTAGTAAAACGACAAAAACACAACGGCTGACCAACGTCACACGCTTAGGAAAACATTAAATGGGTTTAGGAAAAGAACAAGAAAACACCACACACCACACGCGGGACGCGATCTCCGCTCGGGTGAAAGTCCTGTCCATCCGCCACCCCAACCAACCTCCTTACGCGGATTTTCGTCCTTATATACTAGTCACCACGGCAACGCAATGGCAACATAACGTAGGGCAATGGACGCCAAACAGCGTCAAAAAACCAAGGGGCCAGGCTTCTCTCCTCAGAGTGAAGCCTCCTATGGCGCCATTTTGATGCTAATAAGCCATCACCCGCCGTTAGCATCCCATTGACTGCCATTCATTTTGGCGTCACTTTGACAGCCAATAACTTTACATCTGAAGCGTTTAAAGACTTCATTTGACCGTTGTTGATTTCTAAAGAAACACGACAATGTATAAAAGGCTCCGTTACCTTGTACCTCACGTTATGGCTCCGTAGCAGACGTTGTTATAAAAATAGGCTAACGGTTGGGTCATAACCACGAGACTTACTGTCTCATAGTAGAGGAATTATCAGTCCCTCCAGAAAAACGCGATTATGCGATCGCAGAATTCAATGCATAATCAGCCAAAGTCCGCATATTTATGCGGGGGGGCCGCATTTTTTCAAATACGCCGCACTTTCACCGCATAAATTGCTGATTTCCGCGCAAAATATGCGGGGCTTGCATGATTTCATAATCCCCGCATTTTCGTTGCAAAAAAGTCACATATATCTCAGCAGAAAGTTGAAAAATCTTGCGTTTATTTCACACAAGAGCAGCCATTTTCCCCTGTTGCCATGGGAACGTTATGAAGTGACGTCATTTCACCTACTGAGAACACAGTGTTGGGGGAATCACTTCTTTTCTCTTTTTTCCTGCAAGTTCCTGCAAGTTCCCGCAATTTTTGCAAGTTCCCGCATTTTCATCGCATAAAACTGCATAAATATCCCGCATATTCCATCGCATTTTTTAAGAAAACGTGCCGCATAATCAAGGATTTTTGCCCGCAACAATCACAAAAAAACTCCGCCTTTTTCTGGAGGGACTGAATTACCGTACAGTACAGGAGAAGCTCGCAGGCAGTTTGGACTTACATCAGCTGTTTAGTTTAATTACTAATGTTAACTAGCATTTTAGTTAGCAATAATTAGCCTGTGCCTATGTTATCTCCTTACATATACCTACGCTCTCCGTCTCTGATAGATTGGGAATGATTGAGATTTCTCTTGGCACAGCTACCAGAAGACTTACAACGTTCAGACACGTTGCTCACGTCACATCTACGTCATCAAGCTCAGTTTGAGGCTGCGCAGTAACGCTCAGCCATCACCGGGAAAGTGCTTTTAATAGACTTCACTGGTCTCCGTCAAAAACAGCGGAGTGACTGGGTCCATATTATATATAGGTCTATGCAAAAAAAACACGCTAAAAAGCGAGTATGCGTCTTAATAACACGCAAATCATGCCATACAAATTGGCGTGTCATATATACGCCATATCAGGAGATCAGTGTGATTTCTCTGCCCTGTTCCATCACGCTTCAATCCTTACCTTATCTCCCCTGGGACCAACGGACCACCTTCACTACCCAGAATCCTTGGGTCACAAACTGTGCTCCCCTCACACATCACAGCATCTTCGCCAACAACTGAAGGTAACAGCTTGAGGACATTTCTCACACTTTCTGACTGTTTGCATGGATAATGTCCCTACAAGTGCGCCTAATGTGTAGGGGGTAGACTCCTTTGAGTCGTCTCTGGGTGTTATATTTTCAGCAGGGGGTTCCTAAATGTTGGCAGCTGTTTCCAATGTGATTATCTCCCTGTCACCTTTGGCGTCCATATCCCAGGCGGGTCTTGTATAATAAAGAAGACAGATTCATTGACAATCCCTGGCCTGTCTTCTAAGTTTAAGGATGACAGTTTGCCACAGAGGGTGCACCCCAATGTTTGACTGGCCTCTCTGATAAGTAATGGTTGACGTCTGGTAGTAAATCCTCAAGACACACCCTCCCACCCTTGCGTTCACGTACACCGTGAAAATGTCTCTCTTCCTCATCCTCTCCCATCACGTCTGTCCTTCCTGAACAGATGGTGAATGCATCACTAATGCCTTGTCTGTCTGTTTGTCTATGCTGTGATGCTGCACAGAGCCGAGTATGCTAAACGACTAAACACATCGCGCTGGCAAAGAGGCACCGCTTCTCCAAACACCGCTAAGACTGTGGGAATGACAACGTCGCTAAGTGCTCAAGTACCCAAAGTACACCACTTAGCTAATATTAACCATTTATGTTTTAGCTTCGCCTTGACTTCATTTTCCCACAACTACTAGTCTGTAGTAGTCTCACGCTGACAGCAGTAGGGGATAGTAACTACATTTACTCCGGTACTGTCCTGAAGTACAATCTTGACGTACTTATACTAATTTCCATCTCAGGGCACTTCATTCTTCTGCTCCACTACATTTATCTGAGTAGTAGTTACTAGTTACGTTACAAAGTAAGATGACATATAAAATAAACTTTTTGATATTAATGAACGTCCGTTACATTCAAGCCGTTGCCAAACGAGTTGCTACAAAGCTGATTAAGACTCTCAGCTCCACACAACTCTCTCTGGATCTCTCAGTGTGACTATGTTCAGAAGATTTGTGGCGTCCGGCGACTTTCCCGCGCAGAAACTTAAAGGTATAGTGGAGGATTTTCTTTTTCCGGGTGGATCATCAAGACTATTGGTCCTCCTAGTTGTCAATCATTCTGGGATATGTTTACGTAAGGCCGTCGTACGTGCTCGTCCCGAGGTAGTTTTAGCTTTCTGCGGCCTCTAGCCCGACCGCCTTCTCCCCGCTCTCGGCTGGTGCTGGCTCTTGCGCCCCCGCCCTGACCTCGTCTCCCTCGGCCTCTAGGCGCACCCCTCCGCCCCCCTCCGCCCCCCTCCGCCCCCCTCCGGGATCTTGGTCGGGATGAACAGGGCTCGTAGTCAATATCAGATCCCACAAGACTCTCTTCTTGAAAGCTCTAAACGCACCAGCAATAAAAAAACAACAACAACTTAGCTGCTAGGCGATAGCTTGTTTGTTGGCCTGTAGCGTGCTAACGTTAGCTATAGAGAGGCTTGTCGTAAATAGATTTCCACTTACCGGTGGCGAGTCTGACATAGTGGAGAAAGTGCAAATCTTCTTTTGGAAACATGAAAACAGAGCGTGCACGAGGAGAACTAGGCTCGTGCACGCTCTCTCGTGCACACGTTTAATAGGCGTTCCCTCTCGGGAGCAGGTAGGGTGTTGCGCATGTGCATTTTTTCAAAAAGTGGAGAGGACGGTTCTTTTCTAAAATTAGGGAAAATCCTCCACTATACGTTTAAGTGAAGATAACGACCTCTTCTGAGGAGTCCATCATGTTTTTTTTTACTCCTCCGTGTCCTCCCTGGCTACTAGCAACTGCGTCGAGGAGGGGTGGGGGTGAAGCGCGATCACGGAAGGCTTGGCTTGATGGTGTTTTAAGCCCCCAACGTCGACTTCAAGGCACCTAATCCTAACCAGCCTGGAAGGCGACGTTGGGGGCTTAAAACACCAAACACAGAAGGCTTGTATCATGTGGATGCGCCGACAGAGTTGTTGTTATTACTTAGAATTCGTCATGGGGGAGACAGAAACTACGCACTATAGCTTTAAGAACTGTTAAAATATGATGCATTATAAAAGAATTAACTACCCAACAGTATATAAATAAACTATTAGTTGATTCGCCAATAATCAGAAAATTTGTGTCAATAACCGATTAATCGTTTAGATCACTTTTAATGCCAAACGTTTCATGGTTGCAGCTTCTCAAAGGTGATCATTTGCTGCGTTTTCTTGGTCTAATATAACAGTGAACAAGGTTTTGACTGTTGGTTGGACAAAACAAGACATTTAAAGATCTCACTTTGTGCTTCTGGTATTTATAATGAGCATTTCTCCTTCTATTGTCAATTAATGGTTTGATCAAACAAATTACCAGATCCATAAAAAAAGCACAAGTTGTAGCCCTATAAAAACACAGTATTATTAAATCAACCAAGTATCCCTTTAACCCTTGTGTGGTGTTCGGGACTGTGGGACCCGTTTTCAATGTTTCCTAAAAGAAAAATGATGCCATTTATTATTTCTTCTAACTCAAACTCATTGGCCTTGGCTCATTTTCTGTGAAGAACATAAAACATAACTTATGTTCAATGACTGCACATGGTTTTTATATAAATTGTTATGGCTGTATTGATTTAAAAGCCTAATAATGTGGTGGGTCCACCAGACCCGAGAACATTGGCTGTGTAACAAAAACATGAACACCACACAAGAATATGAATACAGTACTTATTCCCCCGCTGGCAAACAGAGAGTAAGGTTCTTTCAAAAGGAAGACAAAAAATGTGTTAGAGACAAGGCAACATTTGCGAAATAAGTCAGACATTAGTTTAATGGTTGTCTAATGTCCGCTTAATAACATGTTAATGGGAATAAATGTCAAATTATTTAAACATATAAGGATTTACTGACTTTTATAAAAGCACGATGAGCAAAGATTCTGTACTAAACTAGGTGTTTGTAATAGTTTGGCCAGCTCCACTGATATTAATGTTAGTGGACAGAATATTGCAAACGACTTTCTCTATAATTTGATGCATCACCACGCGCTGCAGCCTCCAAAATGACCACAGAGCTGTGTCAGCACCTCTCAGTCTCAACACAAACTGAATATGCTTCATAAATGTAAGATTTATTGCAGGGCTTCTGTATTGGATAACATGAGAGTTAGCTGGGTGTACCTAACTGGTAACACAGCGTGGCTTAAGGAATTTGTGTTCATTATAACCAATCATGTACAAAAATTGTTTGATTTGGTAATATATTATGGCACATTTGACCAAATGCTTTATAGCAAAAGTTTTGTCTATTCAAAGAAATGAAAAAGAAAACACATTAGAGTATGAGCAGAGTCAGCCAACTGCAGACTGCAGTAACGCAAACTTGCAAAAATCAAAATGGGATTCTGCACTTGGACCTCTGTATTGTTATGTTTGAGACAGGATGTGGAGTAGCGGTTGGTGCAGCGTGAATGAGGACATCTGAACTTGTGATCCTCACCGCCAGATGTGCAGTATGTACTGAATGCGTCACTGGAGTCGACGCTTCGTTTTCTCTACAACAAACACCTGATAACCACAATGAGCAACTGGAAATAAGTTGAAAGCTTATGGCAACTGCAACAAAAAAACATGACCACCCAAAATGAACACACACACGTTCATCAAATCACAAACGGCATAATTCATTATGCCTCTGAAAGACACAACACCCAGCATGTAAAGGGGCCATAAACCTTGTCACTGTCGATAACGCCCCTCGCGTCTGTAGTTATGAGAGGAGAGGAGCTCCGCTGTGATGTTTAGACACACGCCGAGACATCGCGACTGCAAACATGAAAGAGAGAGCGCAAATAACTCAAGAACAGAAGAAAGAAAAACAATGGGGTGGAGAAGATGGAGAGTTAAGGAGCAGGAGATTGGGAGGAGGGGGCACATTGCCGGCGTATGAGAAACCAGTCTCCTCCTCCTGCAGCCCCTCCATCCCTCCTCCCGCTCATAATTAGCGGTTCGGCGTTGGTGCTCGTTTTGGCTTACTTTATTCCTTTTCCCAGTTCCATGAAAACGGGGACAAACAGGCCCACATGTGTCTCCAAGCACACCAAGCTTAGAACAATAGAAGAAGAAAAGTGGGCCACATGAGTTCACTCCAGATGAAAGCTAGAGCGGGAAAACACAGGAATTAGTGAGGTTTTTTTCCCCTCGCATGTTTTCAAATCAAGGTTTGCCCATTGGATAAGATGTAGCGTGGAAGCCTGGAACAGCTTAGTCTGGGCTTCAATACGCCGTGACAGGCAGTGGAAACTTTTCAACAACAGTCAAAAGAGCACTGTTGTACAAGAACCCACATGTTCTAGTTATCTCAACACATTCTACGTACAAATGTCATGTGTAGCCCATTACAAATACATCTTTCTGTGTGCCGTATCGAGCAAAACATGAGGGCAATCATTCTCTATTTGTCATAATTGCACTAAACATATGCAATGTTTTGGCAACTGTTCTGAGGCACTTCTAACAAATCCATTCACAAATAATTTTCCGATGCGTACGCGTTCACATCGGCCGCTCTGGTTTCAGTCTCTTACAGGAGGTTGTGAGCGTGTGGCTACAGACCAGATACACCCTTCTGCTCCAAATCAAGACTGCACAGATATAATGAGACGGATCCACACAAAAGCAATGATATTAATAATGAAAGATAAAAGTGTGGTGAGAAGAAAGACACCATGAATAAAGAAATTCAGACAGAAATACAATACAGAAATACATACAAATACAAATAGAAATAGGGGATGACAGAAGGGTATTTAACTACCTCCAGAGCCCAGCAGAGAGCCTGGGGGGAGGGGGGCATCTCCCTGTTCTCTGCCCCCCCCCCGATGTCAATCACGTTACAAGGTTAGTGGAGTCCGCTCTCTAAAAATCCCCCACAGATGAGTTTCATTTCTAGCTCATACACGATGATTCCAAGAACAACAAAAGAAAACCTTGCCAAAACACACACACACACAAAAAAAAAAAAAAAAAAAAAAAAGACGGGAATCTGTAGGCATTTCTCTCGTCCACACGGCTCCTAACAAACGCAAATACCAGCTCAAGTTGAGAGTGGAGCTCAAAACCAGATACAGCTAACAATGTCACAACCTATAAACATTGAAACATTAAAAGTTAGAGCGGACTGGGGTCTGTTCGCTCTGGGCGATGGGCTGTAGAGACAAAGGTCCCTGAAACATGACATATCCATTTGACACACCACTTTCCAAAAAAAGAAAAACACTGTCAGAGGTGCTGCACTCACTTGGCTGGTAATAAAAGACAACGCTGACCCCGTCACAGACACACACATACGAAACAAGCGCTCCACCCGATCAACCGCTTGGATCCAGCCTCTTGGTTATACATGGAGCGCTGCCCCGGGGTACTATGGGTAATTAATGACAGAGCAAGGGTGGCAGGAGTCTGTCTCCGATTGACCCGGTTTGACCCTCGCTGCTTAGTTACCATGGCGATTGGTCGGCCTCGTTCCCTTTGGGTGACTGGGCGAAATCCCTGGGGGCGACAAGGTGGTCTGCAGGGTGGGCATGAGCGAACGGAGGGGTGGGGGTGGGGGGGTAGAGGATAGAAGGAGGTGCAGAGCTGGGGTTTCAGATGGGTACAATTACACGCTATATAACAAAGGGGAATCCTTGTCCCACCTTTGGTCCACGACCTAAGGGGGTCACTCCTACCTCCCCCACCTTACCCCATTCATCTCTGTTTACAGGATGCAAGGCCTTGCTCAGACTCGGCAGTAGGGGGCACTACTAATCTACCGTGTCCTCTATCTACATCTACGGTGGTGGAATGTAACAACAAGTACATTTACTCAAGTACTGTACTTAAGTACAAATGTTAGGTACTTGTACTACTTTACTTGAGTCTTTTGTTTTCATGCCACCTTCTGTTTCTACTCCACTACATTTCAGAAAGAAATATTAATTGATAAATACTTTTTACTCCATTACATTAATCTGTCAGCTTTAGTTACTAGTTACTTTACAAATGAAGATGTTAAATATAAAACATGATGTTTTATTATAAATTAAACTACCCAACAATCTAACGGCCTACAGGTCCAGCTGAGATGTTCAGCCGATTTAACACAGAACTGTTTGGATCGTTTCCAGTTTCTAAAATCTGAGGATTTTTCTTTGACTTTTAATACTTTAAGTACATTTTCCTGATGATACTTACATACTTTTACTTCTAACTATTTTTTACAGTGTGCCATTAGTACTTTTACTTAAGTAAAGGATCCGAATACTTCTTCCACCACTGGTCCCAAAAGGTCAGCAGGAAACCGGCCAAGTAGTGCTGCAAGGATCCTGATGAGAGTGCGAAAATATGACCACATCACACCCATAAAATAAAATCTATTATTATTATTATTATTATTATTATTATTATTATTATTACTAAGTTCTGAGGGACTACTGTCCACTGGCTCCCCACCAGGCTGAGCATTCATCATCGGTCAACCGAGCATGGAGGGACCGGACTGTCGTGTGTCATCTGCAGCGCTGGAAAAAAAAAAAGCTACCTCTGCGAGTGCCGGCGGTAGAGTTTCTTATTTGTTACCGGTCACTAATATACTCTTCACCCTTAACTGATCAATCACAATGACATCTGCAACCTGGATAAAAACAAAGCTGTAATCTGTCTCTGAGGGGGCAATCAGTATCTAAAGAAGACACATTTAAAAAGGTCCTGGAATGTCTCCATTTCAGATCAGACATACAGACACAAAGACACATGTCCTGTGGGCCGTGACCCTCCCTGGCCTGTGCTCAGCAGGTAGTGACAAATGACCTGATAGCTAATCTGTCCTGAGGTGGAGCTTTTCTACAGGGAACAGAGAGCCTGTTTGTGACAACAGGAAGTTGAGACACTGTTACCAGAATAAGCACATTAAAAGGATGCACACGCATGAATGCATGGATGCTCACATGGCCGCACACACACTTACTTGCAAGCACATCTGGCTATAGTTTCAGATGCAGTACATTGTGGGGAAAAAAAGGAATATGAACAGCAAGCGGTGACAAGTTACGACGAAGTAAGGGGTTGTGTGCCAGTCAGAGGAATATGAAAAGGTATGAAGTGGTTCGTTGGCCAGCTCCGTCTGGGACACTGGGTCATTGTTGGGTCTACTGCAACCACCGCCATCTTCCCTAATGGTTAGCTTTTTCTACGGCCTTCCCTTTTAACAGTCCAAGGGTGAATGCTGGACATTGTGGGATTTTTCCCAGTCTGTGGTGTCTTTTTGGAGCATGCTCAAATGTAGTCTGACGCCAGGAGGCCAAGTCAGCAGACCACACTGACCTGATTCACCGGGGATAGAGAGTGTTAGTGGTCCCCTCTGATCATGTTCCCTAGACCACCTCGCCCCAAACACTGGGAGATGACAATGCAGCTCAGTGAAACAAAGCAGAGGGAGCAGCATGGATGATCTCCAATAAGATCAACCATTTTGATTCTGCTAGTGTGGGTGTGTGCAAGTGTGAGAAGAAAAAAAAAATAAAAACTTTGGCCGAGGCTGTGAAAAACATTCCGTGGAAATCCTGCAGACCCTTCAAACACACATTCGTGAGGGAAAACTCCAGGCCACATGAAAAATCCTCCTGACGAGATGGGTTTTGACTCCACAGTTAAACAGCCGCAGTAAACAATAGAGACCAGGACAAAAAACACCCACAGATGCACATATGCGGCGAATGCAACTCTGACTCAATACGGAACAATGACAGCGGAGAGAAAAGGCCGCTTTAAGTAGAAGAGAAAATGTTTAGTGCATTGAACCCTTAGGAGCCCCTCTTACTCCCTCGGCCTCAACATTCAGAGAGCTGTAGCTCTATAACTCTACAGCTATTAACCCCCGAGCAATTCCTATAAAGTTTCAGTTCAGTGGGCTGAGATATAGATTTAGTAGAAAGATGCTTAGTAGAACATTTAAAATGCAGCACATGCAAATGACTATTGAGCGGAGAAAATGGAGCCACTGAGGTTTATTATGAGGCGACTTGATTGAGCCTCCTTGTGTTCAATCTATTTTCCTCGGGAGACAGATTGAGCACAATCGCAGGTAGCAGGACGGCGAAGGCAATTAGGGATAAATAATGCAGAAAGTGGAGCAAGCCAAGCACCTATGTGCCTGAGAGAAGAGAGGTAATGATAACAGGAAGTGAGATGAGTTGGTCTTGCCCTCTGGCCTACCAGCCCATCTCTATAAAGGTCCCTCTCTATAAACAGGCCTCTCTCTGCCTATTAAACAGATAGTACATTAGGCCTGAGCTGTGCTGAACAATGTAAACACAGCCGTCTCAGGGTACTGCCGCTGAGAGGGGGGGTGCAGCTTCAGATGGGGACTATTCCTGGGTCTTCCTGGGAGTGAACTCCATCACTGCTCCTCTCTCCCACTGTAATCCTCTTCAACTAAACACAGGAAGGAAGAGATAGGTAAATAACCGACTCTTCTGATAAACCCAACTTTCTTCCAGCTCTGCATTTTCCTCCAGTTTTAGAGGGCTTGTTATGCTACAAAATACAGCGGCGTGGACTTCAGCTGAGCACAGGAGTTCATGTTGTATGTGTGTGTATGTTACAGCGAGGCGTATGTTTGGAGAACACATAACAAGAGATACGGGGGTAAGCTTGACATATTTAAATGGAAGTGCAGGATAAAGCGTGGTTTGGAGAAAAGGGATGAAGACGATAGGAGGGAGCCTGGAGAGGCCACTTTGTCAAAAGACAGACAGGAGTTGATCCTGAACCTCCTGTGGCTCGTTCTGTGTTGCTCCAGGGGTTGAGGGGGCTTCAGAAAGGATACACTGGGGCTGTATTATGAGGGGAGTATAAATGGTACTGAAAGTGGATGGATGAGGAGACGGTCAGTCCAGGTCAGTCCAGATGTGAGGCTGTTAAACAGTGGGGAACTGGAGAGGGTCAGTGCTGGACATCTTAGGGCAGTGCCCTGGAGTCATTCACACTAGTTTGTTACAATCTCCAGCAAAACACAGTAACCCCCCCCCCCCCCACACCCTTCCCAACAGGGACACAGCAGAGATAGAGAATAAAGGGGAATGTCTGGGATGTGGGGACAGGCTCCATACCCTGAGGAAAGCCCAATTACAGGCTTAAAGCCCGCCTGTGTCTGTCTGTCTGTCTGTCTGTCTGTCTGTCTGTCTGTCTGTGGCATGCAGCTTAGATAAGATGAAAGTTGCTTAGGACCAATATCAACATTTCTTCTGTCGCCATTAGAAGTGATGCAATCCAGATGTTACATATACGTATAACTGGATGTTAAGTATTCTAGTGGATTGGCGTGCCTTCTTACAGCTTATTGTCAGGCTACTGGCATTCGACAGACCTGCAGGTTTGAGCATCTACAGGTCGCTGTGTGTCCAGGAGGGATAGAGTGATAGAGGTGAAGGGTCATGAGTCTTTAGGGAAGCATATACAGACACTGTACTGGGGGGGGGGGGGGGTAATGGAGTATGTGGGTCACCAGGCTCCAACCTGGCTATGTACTCACTAGAGTTCAACAGATGTGGACACAAAACAGAGCAAAACAAGAGTCTGACAAAAAAAGACTTGGTACTCATCTTGAAGACAGTCAGACTCCATCTGAACTAGGGCTGTAGTCTGACTATCAGCAGACTAATGCTCCATCTTTTCAGATTGAACATCAGTCTGGGGAGTCTGCTCTGTGTTTTCTTCTGCACAAGAGGCGGGACCAACGGGCGTAGTTCACATGACTCTGTACGCAACTAGATAGTCCTTCAACCAATCAGACCAACGATCCGGGTGACGTAGCAGCGACAGCAGCATCAACGGGTCGCTGCGCTTCGGTGGCCGCCGTGTTGAATGTAAATAAAAAGCTGCTCGGTCGCTTCTCTATCGTCATCGTGTTAAACCAGCCAATAGCGCGCCAGGTGGATAAGCCAGTTTGTGATTGGTTCCTGTAAGTAACAAGCGTGCCCGGCCAGTAAATACCTCTAATTGGTTAATTTTCAGAATGATTTATTTGGATTTTTATCTTGTGTGAAGTTAAATAATGAGGGCGAATGAACACTTTTCATTGTATAAATTAGGGCTGCACAATATATCTTTTTTTCATCATCAACTGGCGCAAAATACACATTGCGAAAGGCTGCAACACATCGCGATAGACATAAAATGGATTTTTTTGTGTTAGCTGACAGAAAATATCAGTAGAAAACGTAACGTAAAGTGTAATGTCATTCTTTTTTTTAGTGGTGCCTTTTATAAATCAGTATAATGTTCAATTTGTCCATAAAAGAATGTAGGAAATGATTTCCTTTTATTTGTTTTAAATTCAACAAGCAATTTGTTGAATTTTAGCAGAATACTGAAAGCAGCAGAAATGCTGCTACATTTTTATTTTTGTTTATGTATCGCGAGTACTGTCGTTATCGCGATATTCAACAACATTATTGCAAATCGCATATTTTACTCATATCGTGCAGTCCTAGTATAAATATACAGTATTTTTCCACTTCAGTAAATTAATGTCAAGGTAATTAAAAAGTTCATTCATAGCTTGTTTTTAACTTATATACAGAGTTTTTCAGACTAAAACACAAACACACAGCAGAGACAGAGATAAGGACCAGGCAGGCAATTTGAGTGACTCATGGGAGAAGGGGACAATCGGCCGCGCTGTGGCCAGTAATAACTCGGAGCTTGGCTGTTTGCAGAGGCCTGCCCTGCTAATCCCAGCAGAGTAAAGCAACAGGCCGGGGTGAGAGAGGTTAGCTTCCTCTCTACTGCACTGCTGTCATCACTACTGTGTTCAGTGATGTGACAGGCTAATGAACAGTAGGCTGCACAGCACAAACAAACACTAGCCTTAAAAAAAGTCGGCCATTACAAAAAAAATAAATGCAGTTGCAACTCGTCCCGAGTCAGCTCTCTCTGGGAGGGATGTACAGTAGTAGTGTACGTGTTTACTTCGGTGAGGCGAGGTAGAGGCTCTGGCTGGGCCGTTGATGGGAAGGTAGTGTGTCTGGGATGTTCTGGGAAAAGTGGTGAAAGAGGGAGTCTGTTGAGTTTTTGCCTTGGCTGCACACCCCCCCCCCACTGAACACGTCTAGCATACACATTCTGTGACTGCGGGCTGGAGCTGGACCAAGCCCGCTCAATCTGACCCATTCAGACCGAAACACAGTTACCCGCCAGACAGCTAGGGCAGCGCGGGAGGGGGGGGCGTAGTAGGTGCAGGCAGGCTGGCAGTGCGAGCCAAGAAGATATCTGGCCCTCTCACATAAATATAAGTGCTATATTGAGGAGGCAATCGTTCAAGCAGCGTCTCCGTACAGTCAGTATAAACAGCAAGTAGCAGTCTAACCACATTTAAATCACACTCCAACTAACATGTCAACCTCCATAACCACATCTGTGCCCCTATCTTATTAACCTCCCAGCTGCAATACCCTCACAGGTATATTGCCTTTCAAATAAAGGCCCCCATTACAAACTCTGCAAACGCACAGTTCATTTACGAAGAGCTTTTTATGTAAGTGTATTTAAGCATTACCTCATGAGCAAAAAAATACATTATTACACAGTATTTTATGCAGTAAAGTGTGTGCGTAACCGTTTGGAAAGGCATGAACTAGGCTAGGCCCTGAACTCAATGGCCCTTTGCCTCAGTACAGCTACTGCCCACTCCACGGCTCCACAGAACATCACAGAGTGGTTGGCCTAAATTAACTCCCACGGTCCACCAGCGATGCAGCGTCCGGCGCGGCCCAGTCGTATCCACAGCAGCCCTCACACACTCAGGCAGAGCAAACACGGCCCAACCGCCAGGCCAGAGCTGAAAGGCATTTCATCCCGCCATTTTGTAATGTAATTAACTTCTCTCTGTCCACGTTGAGCCAAAGCAAAAAAAAAAACTCACATGGAAATTAAATAAACAGACGGGGGCACAGAGGACACACAACTCATTTCCCTTAATACCTCAATAAAACTCCGGGCCCGTTTTGATTGCAAACACCAACTCTCGCGTCGCCCTCAAGGCTTGATTGTGAGATTTGATTCTTGAAGAATGTAATTTTCAACCCACGCCAAGTGCTATATATACACTATCCTGATGCTAAATCCAACAGCGAGCCTGTTATTAACAAAGTCATCGTCAGTTTAACGAGACCCAGTTCCAGCTGAGGACTCAAACTACATAAGAGCGGTGAGAAAGTTGTACTATGACCAGTCCAGGTATAGCAGACAACGTATGGATCAAAGCGGAGTCATTAAGTAAATGGATGCTGCGACTATAAGCCCTAAAGTCTTCTTCCTTTATTTAATAAACCAACGACGGCCCCAGCTGAGGACCAAGGTTTATGAGGTTGTTTTCAAATTCCAATTTGGCATGAGGCACTGCTGCAAGCTTGTTTTATTTTTCCGTGATTTAGTCAAATAAGTTCCTAAGTACGCTGCTGTCCTGCAGCTTGCTTTACAGCTGCTGGAATATAAAGCGACTCACTGAAAATAGCAAGTTAACAGGGGGGAGGAAATAAATTTAATATTTGTTAGCGATGCTCTGTGTGTGTGTAAGATCATTGCTAAAGACCTGATGTGCTGACTGGCTGGTCTGGCTTTTGATTCATCCTCACCCTCTCCGCTCTTGTCTCTCCATCAGACTTGCCCTCTGACCTTTTCCACAGTCAAACACACGTGTACATCCGCCTCCGTCCGCCCCCGTAAACTAGACCTCTTCCTCCTCTGAACTAAAAAGCATGTAAACAACATGATGGAAAATCTGGAGTTTTTGCGTTGTGTTTACTGGATTTGAATGTTTTTCTTGCAAACACAACTGACCTTGTTTATGAAAGAGAGGAATCTGCAGGTTTTTTTTCTGTCTCTGTCAGTTTAACACAACATTCTGGCCGCCACCTAGCGAACCACAAGCACCCACTTACCTGCTGAGCATCGGTAATAAAATATTTACCCAAAGGGAAAGATGTGCAAGAATAATGTTCTGCTTTTCTAATTAATTCGGTCAGCGTAACATCATTTTGGATAGAATTTAAAAAACGGGCGTGCATTCTTCAAGTTATATGATCCACATTCCTTTAATATTAAAAAAAGAGAATTGCTTGCATCTGTGCTGGATATCCCATTTTGAGACTTTTCACTTCTCATCGCCTGTAACACATATGGATAATAGGTTTGTGTAAGATGAGTACGGACCTGCAGCAGCAGCCTCTCGAAGGCCAGGCAGGCATCCCAGCGGGGCAGGCTGGGGTGGCCGAGTGTCTGGGCCGTGGCCAGGCCCAGCTGGAGCACCCCACAGTGACTCTCTAGCGCCCCCCAACTGCTCCGGAACAACTGCATGTAGGAGCACAGCTGCTCGGGGGTCACGCGGCCTGAGAGGACGGAAGGAGATCCTGTTATTATCTGGGGAGCCATCACAAATTCATCAATCCATATTGGATCCATCAAAGTACATCGGTACAGTTTTTAAAATCCCATCACCAACTGTACTCTGACTGTTGGTCTTTTGTGTGCAAGGCACGCACGCACACGCACACGCGCGCGCACACTCGGCTTAGGGCAGAAAGGGGAATGAGATGATATCAAGACAGACCATAATATTATCTTAATGAGCAAAAACTGCCCAGGCTGGGAGAAAGCGAGAGCAGAAGTGTGTATGTGTGCATGTGGCTGTCCCAGACAGGAAGCCATATTCTCTATATGTGCCAGCTGTCAGAGTTTTCAGTGAGATGCTTACACGAGTCACAGTATAGGACTCAACATCAATGAGCATGTCTACATATACTGTAGCAGAGGTGCAGGAACACTGATAAGAGCCCTTGAGAACCCGTCTTGTGTGCGACTAGTTAGTGTAAAATCAAGAGGTTTTCTCTCAACATTTATAGAGGCGGCAGAGAGAGAGAGACTGGAGTTAGTCGGCCCCTCCCACGAAGATTCACAGAGACACAGGAAGAGTGAAGTAAAGGGTGTACGGGCTAGAAGGGGGGTGTACGGGGTGGCCTGGAGGTATGAGGGGCTGTGTCAGGGGCTGGGATAGAGAGGGGGCACACATTAAGTCCCCATAAAGCCTACTTCTTCATGTTGATGTTCTGAACCAGCACCAGATGTGGGAGTACTTCACGATGGACTACACGGCCAATGTTTTCTTTAGCGGGGCCAAACACATGACTGGAAAGAAACAGACAGGCAGGATACAAAATGGAGCAGAAACCTCCAGAATACTAGATACTATATCTCAGTCCCTCCAGAAAAACGCAGAGTTTTTTTGTGATTGTTGAGGGCAAAAATCCTTGATTATGCGGCACGTTTTCTTAAAAAATGTGATGGAATATGCGGGATATTTATGCCATTTTATGCAATGAAATTGCGGGAACTTGCAAAAATTGCGGTTTGATGAAAAAGTGAAAAACAAGTGATTCCCCCAACACCGTGTTCTCAGTAGGTGAAATTACGTCACTTCATAACGTTCCCATGGCAACAGGGGAAAATGGCTGCTCATGTGTGAAGTAAACGCAACATTTTTCAACTTCCTGTTGAGATATATGTGACTTTTTTGCAACAAAATGCGGGGATTATGAAATCATGCAAGCCCCTGAAAAAAATGCGGCCCCCGCATAAATATGCAGACTTTGGCTGATTATGCATTGAATTCTGCGATCGCATAATCGCGTTTTTCTGGAGGGACTGTATATGAAGTCTTGCAACACATTTTTTTTTTAAACTTCATTTAACTGGATAACGAAGTCTAGGAGTGTGAAATATTTTCGGAAAGAAATTTGGTGAGAATCATCCAGGGAAGGTCATAACAAAAAAATAATTTTCAGAGCAGCTGATGAGCAAACCTGACAGCCAAATAGATTTCTGTTGAGAAATAAATAAGTATCTTCGTAAGGGCATTAACTTTCGTGCTGAAATTAAAGTATTTTTTAAGAGTGAGCTTCAGTCCAGACATATTCAAAAAACCTGAAAAGCTCTATTGTGAACATATCCAGCCATAAAAACCTGGCAGTATACCCACGGTTCACTGAGTTTGATGTGCCAACCATAATTCTGCACAGAACCAGGAAATATGTCCAAAGCTAGGGCCAAGCATAATTCCTCCAGAGAATAGGCAACCAGAAGAATGGCACACTGTAGGCCAAATATAATCCCACTTTAGATCATAGATCATATGAGACTGAGTGAGAAAATGGTAGACAACAAAGAACTTAAGACAAGAAAGCCACACAAACGCCTGTTCTCCATTACACAATCAAACAGCCCTGGCAAAGCCTTAGCTCTTATCTGTGGCACTAAACGTCCCTCGAAACACTTCTGATTCCTCAGGCATCTTGTTTCCAGATGCAAAATGAAGCTCAGGGAGAAGATCTGTCATCTGAGCTATGGCTTCAGACAAGGGTGTTTCTGCACAAATACCAGGCTCTGACTGAAGACTGTACATGGAAGAATACACTGTACTTGTGCCTTGAATAGTTTTGTTTTTTACATGCCTGCTTTATCATTTGTTTTAACAACAGTTTTCATTAGGCACCGTTTTTCAGGTAATTTGAATGCACTGAAAGATACTCCATTGAGTTCTGGTGTCTGAAAACCACAGCAAGTTTTTATGTTTCAGTAAAAGTTAAACTACGGTCCAGCGTCATGTATATGACATGTTTTCGAATGTAGTCTTAAGTCGATTAGATCATGTGTGCATGAAATATGGACTTATTTCAATTATCAGCAGGTCTGTTTTGTTCACCAGCGGCGCCCTATGGTTTTAGGTACGGTATCTCACAAAAGTGAGTACACCCCTCACATTTGAGTAAATATTTGAAGAAATTACACTTTGCTACAATGTAAAGTATTAAGTGTACAGCTTGTATAACAGTGTAAATGTGCTGTCCCCTCAACATAACTCAACACACAGCCATTCATGTAGCAAAGTGTAATTTCTTCAGTGTTGTCCCATTAAAAGATATAATTAAATATTTACTAAAATGTGAGTGGTGTACTCACTTTTGTGAGATACTGTATATAAAGTACTGTGTCACTCCTTGGATATCACCTAAGAGAGCAGAAGAAACCTGAACCGTTTGGCCATTTTAATGTGCACTCTTCTTTTGTGCACTTATTGCAGATGCAGCCATAAAACAAATCACATTTTCAGTCCCATGCTTTTAGCAGTTTGAGCTGCGGCCCATTTCGGCCGTATGTGCAGAAGTGGCAATTGAGGTTGAGCTCATGATCAAAGTCCTCAACAATGCAGAAAAGCACAGGGGCCAACAATGATTTAGTCCTGTTTCTGGAAGATGACTTGCATTCTAGGTGCACAGGGTTACTCAGAGGCTAAGTGATGTCTGATGTCAGCTTGGTCTCAGCAGCTCGACAGCCTCATAAGTAATTCTACATGGACGGGGGACACAGGAAGGCTGAGAGACTTTTATTTATGCACTCTAAGCTGGTGCTTTTATTTGTGGATGCATGTTGGGGCCCCGTTCAAGAATCTACTGCACAGGAGTGGAGAACACAGGCAGCTTACACCGCCACATTACTCAGGCCTTCTTAAGTGTCTTTGTTGTAACAACACACACCTTTAAAAGGTCCCATATTGTAAAAAACAAAATGAACTTTCCAAGTAATTTCTGATTATAAAGCCGGTCGAGGTGCTATATAAATACTGTGACAGTATCAAAACGCTGAATTTACAGAGAAATACACACAGCCTGTATTCAGAAAGTGAGCCTTCAAAGGAGCCGTCAGGACCTCCGTACGGTTGTGATGTCACAACTATACTGTATATAGGTATAAGGTGCCGCTACAGTGCTGTTACAGTCATTCCCCGGCTGCAATGACGGTGCAGAGACTCCAAAAGCGCAGATGCCGAAACCCCGGACACGCTGACCGGGAAAGGGGGGGCTTAAAGAGATACGCGCTAAAACGGATTGTTTCAAACAAGAGAGGGAATACAGGTGTGTTCAAACACAGTATGAGGAACTCATACTGAACATTACCATAAAACTTCAAATAATAGCCGAGTCCCAAATAGACGCCTGTCTCTTCTAAACGCCTGGTGTGACAACAGATTTGGGTCTCAAATAGAGGCCTGGTCTGTTTTTTGGGTTGTATTTGATCTTTTAAAACCCGTCAGATCGTTTGTTCTGTTTTGATTTGATTTCACGTGACAGACGCGACCGTTCATAAACGACTCATCGCTATGGCAACATAACAAACAGGTTAACGAACTTTCTTTTAGTCTTCAGTTTTTCTTAATTCTCTCAATACCACCATGGAGACAAAAAGGAAAAAAGTATGATTTGACATTTAAGCTGACGGTTGTCAAATTTGCCGACACAAAATTCGGGAGAAGCGGCGGCGAGACATTTCTCGACCGATCCCGAGAGAGAGCGAGAACGGCGTCAACATAAAGCAGAACTGCGACGTCTGTCCGAGGAAGACGACCAAAGGGCCGGACTGCGAGGCGGAGGAAGGAAGAAGGTCAGTGAAGAGCTGGAGGTGAGCGTGTGTGATGGATCCACAGCATGCGGGCAAAGCATCGTCAATTAAAGGCCCGTCTCTTATAGACGCCTGTCTCAAATACACGCCGGGGCATTTCGGCCATTTGGGTAAATAGAAGCCCGGGATATTATTTGAAGTTTTACGGTAAATGTAAACATGTTGTAGTAGGAACCCAAAACACAAGAATGAACCTGAAAATGACCACGATATGGAACCTTTATGGAGTGATTTGGAGATTAAAATATCACATATCAGCAAGTTCGTATGTCGATTATTTTCTTGATTATCGATAAGTTGTTTGGTCTAACAAAAAGCAGAAAATTATGAAAAATGTTGATGAGTGTTTCCCAACACGACGTCCTCAAGTGTTTGTGTGCTCGTGTGATGTGAGGCGTAATCTCGTGAGACTTGGTGCAATTCGAACATGGCAAATTTAAGAAGCTGGAATCAGCGAATATTTCTTTATTTTTTCATAAAGAAAATGACTCGAACCGATTATCAAAATATGTTGCCGATTAATTTCATTCTTAAACTAATCGATTAATCTTTGCAGCTCTAATTCAGAACAGTACTTTGTCTCCAGTCACTGGACTAAGCTGCTGGATCTGTTGTTTTTATTCCTACTGTTTTTTTTTGTGTTATATGCTTAAAAAAACAATAAGAAAAACTTGAGTTCAGCAATGTGTGTGAGAAGGAATAACTAAAAGTGGCACTACTGTAACTGTTGGAAGAGCGGCTACCTGATTTACATCAAACACAGTTGATGATGTTGTCACTGTTGGTTGACTGATTATTGTAAACACTGGTATTTCCACAGCAATAAATGTCCATAACTTGTGATCTACGCTGACATCTTCTTTCATTTGCTTGTACGATGTTGAGATGAAACCTTTTACGACGGAAAATGTGCGTTTTTTTGTCCTAGTAAATTACAGAATTATACTCATTACCAAAATGGAACTAGATGACGTGCAAAGCCTTTTTTGCCATTTAACGAAACACAATGCGATTGTCATTTGAATTAAGATTAGAAAGGGGAGATGATCCTGTTAAACAGGAATATTCGTCTCATTGAAACTATTGTGATATTACACTCTTCGAGATCTCACTGCATGAAAATGATGAACGCCATCGGCTGCACCACAGGAAGAAAGGCCCGGTCAACGCATCTCATTTACACTGCAGTATCGGTGCACACAATATATACACAAACTGTATAACCTTGTGACGCACACATACGCAATGCATAAACACACACACACACACACACACACACACACACACAGATGAATAGATAAACGCACTTTTACGGACGATGAAACCAAAGCTGTCCAACTAATTCCCCGCTATGAGCAAAAACACCCAAGATAAACACTGGACTCTGCACAAGCACATATAATACATACACGCACGCACGCACGCACGCACGCACGCACGCACGCACGCACGCACGCACGCACAAATTTCGTCATCCTAGTGTGCTATGAGAAACCTGATGGGTCATACTCAGGCTCTGAGAAACAGATTATTTTCTCAGCCTCTCTCTGGATGATCCTATCCTGATGAGATGAAAAGAAGCCAAGTTGAGTCCAGTGTGTATGTGAGAATGCAGGGCCTGCAGTATCCTGATACTCCAGTATTTTTCTTCAGTAATCTGCATTAACCCGCCAGAGTGAGAATAAGTTCGGCTGTGAGTGGAAAAATTCTACTCTGCTAGAGAGTGAGTGGGCACCGAGAGAGCAGATAGATATTATATGCTAAGTGTTTTGTATTACTGGGTTAAACTTTGGCCTCATATGAGCAGAGCATGATGGATTGAGATCTCGCCGGTGGTGCTGGTGGGCAGGATGGGAACTTTGTGGGGGGTTGCGCTGGGAGTTCAGGGGGCTTCATGGAGTCTGGTCTTCTGCCAGTGGGGGTATAAAGGTTGAGTGTGTGAGGAGTTGGACAGTGCCCCCTTCTCTCCCCGCTTGTCTCTTATTCTCTCTCAAGAAAGACATTAAGTCAACAGACTGTCAGTCAGCAGGCGGGAGCAGCTTTAATGCAACACCTTCCTCGTACTTTCTTGCGTTTGCTGTCACTCTCGATCTCTTTGTTCCTTCTATTTCTGCAGCTCCGTCTCTTGTTGTTGTGCATTTGTCTAAAATAAATCCATAACGTAGCAGCCATCCAGATTTAGAAGGACTGCTGTTTAGCAAAAATGTGTGAAAGGAAACCACCATGTGTACGCAGATGCTTGGCAGAGTGTGTGCGCATATGTGTGTGTGTGTGACCTCCAACTTATTACAACCTGCTTGTTAAGAGAGACGAGACCTTCTTTACCTCACAGATTACAGGCGCTGAGGGACCACAATGCCCCTCCCATTTAACCCCCTCCCTCTCTGCCAGATGCTAACCTGAATATTAGCACAGTGTGTGTGTGTGTGTGTGTGTGTGTGTGTGTGTGTGTGTGTGTGTGTGTGTGTGTGTGTGAGTGTAGTACATCCATTACCAGTGTGAGTCAGAGGGCAGCGTAAAGGTGAACGTGCACAAGGGCACTGTATACTTGTGCAGGTAATGACTTTATTTTTGCGTGCCTACACATATTTTTATCCCTCACTTCAGCCCCCTTTTGCTTCATTAACAAACAACAAAGTGTGTGCAAGGGAGCGCACGTGTGTGTGTGTGTGTGTGTGTGTGTGTGTGTGTGTGTGTGTGTGTGTGTGTGTGTGTGTGTGTGTAATAGAGCCAACATGTGGTTCAGATTTCCTCTGTGGCCACATGGGCAAATACACGGCAAGACAGAGAAGTTGGATCTCAGTAGGGGGCGCTATGGTCCTGCTCCAAAACACACACTTCTCTCCAAGAATATACATATACACTCATGATGCTTTTACTTTACGTCATGTTTATTCATTTGCATTCTCTGTATTTTGTGTTTTATGTAACGGGAAACAAGATGTGTTCCATCTGTGGCATTCAGTTTCTTACCCATGCTCATCTTGATTGGCAGCTTCTCCTTACTGGCTGTTTCCACTAGTTGCCGACGGACCTCCATCACCCCCTCTTTATGTTTATTGGTCAGCATGGCCTCCCATAGGGACTGTGCTGCAGGTGACCTGGGAGGGAGAAAAAAAAACAATCAAACAGGCCATTTATTCATGAGGAGAAAAGAAAAGAAAATGCACTGTAGTAGAGATGAACAGTATTTTCAGAACTAACAAGCTGAGCTGCTCCTGCCGTTTGTTCAGAGCACGCAGGACTCCGAGTATAAACACAAAAGGGATAACAAGGACGTGACTGAGTGCTCGTCTCAGTGATAGAGAGCCTGCTGGGTCGGGGAGTGGCGACTCCCCTATGGGACACCTCACAGGAAAAAGCTGAAATTAGTCGGGGGGAATGTTCCCAATCCACCTTAAAACGTCTGTGTGCCGACATTCCTCTGGACTGATCGGTGCTGTCTTTACAGCAGTGGCAAAGCAACAAGAGACCAAGGCTCCTCCTGATAACATCTCATTATCCGCTAGGTTATGAAACACACTGATCCACATCTCTAATGGGAGACTGAGGACAGGGCATGTGTGCAAGACTACTACCATCTGCCAGCGAGCAGTGGAAACAGCTTCAAGTCTTTCCATGAAAGAGACAAAGAGTGTCGCAGAGGAGCTTCATCTTCATTAGCTGCCTAGAGAGTGGCGCTTTTTTCTCATGAACTGGGTCCTGTATATGAATTCATGCCACTCCATTGGTCTCCTCTTAGATGTCTTGCCCTGTTAAAAAGGCACTGACACTTTGTTGGCTGGATAAAAATAAGGGCATCATGAGCTTACATCTGTGTCTGTGTATTTGACAGCAAGACAAGCGGACGAGATGGAGGAGAGGAGTGACCAGACACTCAAGAGAGAAAGAGACAAAGAGAGAAAAAGGGCTGAGGACAGAGAGGGGAGGTACGAGAACTCGTTGACAAATCCACTCTGTTTTTCTTTTTTAACTTTTTTCTTCTCTCGCCTTTTTTTCTCCTTTCTTACTGCCATGTGTTTAATATCAGATGTAATCTGTTCCAGACCTTGGGCTGGGGCTGGATGGGGAGGAGAGGGACTCACACTGGGACGCCCGCCATTTTCACACTAGAGCCAGACACAAAGGCCAGCAAACACGACTTAGCCCAGGAGAAGAGTCTAATGTACAGTAAAAACTGATGCTGCAACAACAACAAAAAACAATGACAAGAAACAAGACAATAATTGAGGTAATTAATAAAAAAAACAACCTCTTGGCTTGCTTAAGTTGGGATGACGACATGGATACTGCATTGCAGTTATTGGTCAAGAGTTATGACATGGTGTCATTTCTGGAAAACACTTCTCGTAATCCTTCAGAAAAACGCCTCCCATGAGCTTGATGAAGTATCAGAACTACGAGGATTGCGCAAATAGTCAAGCCCCACATACTTGTCGTGGTTGAAATACCAATAGTGTGACTTGACCATGCCATATGTGAGCAGCCGTGTGTGTGTGTGTTTGAGTGTGTGTGTATAGAACGCATCTGTATATGTTTGCACACAACCCTGTGCATCAGTGTGTGTTCTGGGAAGACGGAGGGCCTCAGTAGAGTGTGGATGAAATATGGTTCTAATTTGGCTCTCTGCCCTCCCAGCACCCCCCACCCACCCGCGGGCCCGATCCCCCTGACGCTTTCCCTGGGCCATTTGGTCTGGTCAGACGGAAGACAGGGGGGTTCGAGCTGGGCCGAGGGGTGAGGGGTGAGGTTTACACTGACAGGTTGTGAGACAGGCTCCATAACCAGCCAGGAACCTTGTTGAGTAACTACTCTACTATGGAAGAGAGAGGGGGGTGGGGGGATGGGGGGGTGGGGGAATGTGGGACGCGTGTCGTTGGCCATCTGCAAACATTAAGTGCAGAGTGTGTGTTGGAAAGGCTGCCCTGATGAAACCTGAGGGGGGCAGTCTTGCTTTTGACTTGTGTACACCATACTGAAGGGCCGCTCTGGCTTGCTTGGACAGGCTGAGTGTGTTTGGTGAGTGAGGAGGGGGGGGCGTTGGTGCCCAAACTAAATTCCACTAAATGTGTAAAGAGTGCCGTTACGTTAAAAGGCAGTTAGGCATCAAATACTGTAACATGGAAAAAAGAAAAGAAAAAAGAAAAGTTGCGTGCGTACCACAAGAAAGAATGAACAAATTTTGCTCATTAAAGTGATGAAATACCTCTGACCGTGTCCAAGTCATTAATGAGTGTGGGGTTGAAGAGGAGGGGGATAGTATTCCTGGAAGTGCATGATGCAGCAGAAAAGAATGGCTCTAACCATTCTGACTCAGGATTTCTTACATTTACTCCCCATCCTGTGGATCCCTCAGCGTTTGGCCGAACACGCGTGTGTATGTGCATACACATTTCAGTGTTTATTTCTTGAATTACTCTGAACCCATAGGGGAGGGGGGGGTTCAGTATTCATAACATGATTCAGAAGTGAGTAATACTACATACAGTACAGTTATATATGACTGATGAAGCCTCCTGGACGGGTGGCACAAAAATCCACATTTTCTCACTTCCTTCTAGTAGTGTCAGGCGTTATCATTTTAGTTGACCACTTTTTCTTTTTGTCATTCACATTTTTATTGCCTTTTATAGAAACAGAGACAAAAACAACAGTGATCTCTCGCTAAACAAAAACATGAGAGATAACAACAAGTGAGCGGATGAAAAGAAAATATACACACATATACATACATACATACATACATACACAGGGTAAGCATTGGTCTAAGTCATCTCCACATCTTTCACGTATCATCACACCAGTAGCATGAATGATGAGTATTCTACCAATATCGACCTGATTGTAAAAATGTGTGCAGGTCCCGGATAGTTGACCACTTTTTGAAATACGTGTCTGAGATTTCATGAAGAATAATTCTAGTGTAGAAAGATTTCCCGATAAAAAAAAATGTGATGTGAATTTATAACCAGACTTGTTTTTTTGTTTCTGTAAAGGGAAATTGCTGTAAATTTTTAAAAAGTATTCTTGGAATGTTCTGAGCACTACGACTGAAACAAGATTGAAGTAAATCTGAAATCTCAGAGAAAAATAGATCTTAAATCTCTGCAAATAAAATCAAAACTCTCTGCATTGTTATACACCGCCAGAGGTAAAAGCAACATGACATCATGACTTCGCGTAAACATACACGCCCACTTTCTTAAGCCAAGTGGCGTGTTATCTGTACGCATTTTGAGCAATCTGCGCGTATATAAACTCAAGAAATTAGACAGCAGCAATGTAAACTAACAGAAAGGCTCTGTGTCAGTCAAATGGTGATCTGACATTTTCACATTATCATAAAATATGATCACTCACACACGTACACTCATTTAGAATTTTGTTGGGCTATGCCACAAGACACCGATCAGCCAGTTAATAGTCTAAGTATTTAAACTCCAAAGGTTGTTTTTGCACTGGTTTATAAAGCTAACGTCACAGCGTAAACATACACGCCCACTTCCTAAAGCCACGTGGCGTGTTATCGCGAGGCTACGGTTGGGTTTAGGAAAAGAACAACCGTGGAAAGGAAACGCCACACGTGGGACACGAAGGAAACATGACACGCGGGACCTGATCCCCGGTCTCCTGGGTGAAAGTCATGTGTTGTTTGACCCGTCCACCCCCCCCGACCGACCTCCCTACGCGGATTCTCCCTCTTTCATACTACTCGCTACGGCGTCAATTCACACCCAATCGCAAGGTAATGTAAGTCAATGGAGGCCAAACAGGGTCGATAAACACGCTAAAAAGCGAGTATGCGTCTTGATAACACGCCAATAATGGCGTACGAACGGGCGCGTCGCACATACGCCACTTCATGAGATCAGTCTGGGTAAATGTGAAGCTCAGGAGTTCTACAAAGCCTGAGAAACTTTATACTAATCAAAGCTCATAAATATCTGAGATATCTTGGTGTTTCTCAGCATCAAGTACCATTCATAAACTACAGTTGCAGATTAAAATGATCAGAAAGCCAGTGCAGATGATCCAGATGATGTGTGTGTGTGGACTTTCCAACAGGTCTCCATGTAACAGCTTCAGTCTGCTAAGTAAGACTGTGCAAGGTCAGGCCCAATCCCTGAGTGAGTTAATTTATGAAGTGTGTTTAATGGGTCAAAACACACTGTCGGTTTCCTGTAAACATCCTCACGTACATGCGAGGGAGGTGGACCAAAACCAGACCTGGCCTTGAGTGTCTGTGTGTCCTGGCAAGAGGGACAAATGACCCGGCAGATTTATATGCAAAGATAAAAGGAGAAGAGGAGTTCTGCAGGAAGTGAGGAGAGGAGGGGAGATACACACTAAGAATGAATGAACTCCAATGAAGAAGTACCTGGAGCTCTCATTGGCCATTCCCATTCAGTGACCACTCCATACATACTTCTGCTACACTCAAAAAAGTAAAATACATCATTGTTAACACCCTTTGCAATTACAATTGATGTTTTTAAATAAAGAAAAAAAAAATCCAAATACAACAGTGGGATTTTTTCTTTAATTAACACTAGAGGTGTGTTGTGTATTATATAGAAGTATATGTATCATTCATAAAGTAGAATTATGTTGTATATGTACAGTGAACACTCCAATAAAGTGATTCAAACATTCATAAAATGTGATGTAGGCTGCATTGGTAAAATGCACATGCGAAATAACGTCAATTATTAAAAGGAAATTTAAAAAAATGTTATCAACTTTTTTATTTTGCAGTGTAGAGAGACTGATGAGAAGGTGAGGAATGAAAGGAGCTTTACGAGGGGGGGGGGGGGGGCGGTGATGCGGGAGTCTCTTCCTCCCCCCATGTGTCTTCACTAGTTTACCATTTCAAATGAAAGCCAACAGCAGGGGCTCTTTGAAAGAGTGGGACTGGAGGATGGCGTCTTTTGGGGGCATTTTCTCATCTTACTGAATAAATGCACGCGCACTCTTTCTTCCAAATAGAAAGTGCGTTCTGCAGTGAATGCCAAATAACAGAGCAGAAGTCGAACAGAATAGGTTATGTTATCGCAGTCTTGAAGGGAACACGGAGTACAAGTTGTTCAGGTTAGAGCAATCTACTTGATTGATGTACTGTGGGTTTCAGGAGGAGATACCTTCTACACCGGGGGAGAACACTGAATTAGGCAGCGGAAGAAACAAAGACACAACATCTGAAATGAGCCAGGGGACATGTCAGCTCACAGAATCCAAAGATATGGCTAAATCCCAGCATCTCCCATAAATAACTACCCAAAAACCAACAGATATGAGCTCCATTTCTCACTGTTTGAGTTATCACTGACCTTTAGGGTAGTCTTGATAAAATCTGTGTGATAAATTAGACGAAACTAAGCACATGGCTCCGAGGGAGAACTGGTCCTCTTCTTTTAAAGTGGTGGGAAAAGACTCCAAGCTATTGAGTTGAGAATACTTTAGTCACAAGCACATCGAAAGCCCGTGGCTGCAATTTCCATCTAGACTAGAGCAAGGATCTAGTCTAAGAAGAAAAAGCACTTTTCTGCGGGCATGACAACCTCTACTTCCTGCGTGGTGTAAAACACACACACACACACACACACACACACACACACACACACACACACACACACACACACACACACACACACACACTCTAACATTTATCATCAGCTGCAGAGTGGAACATGGAAAGCAGTTACTGTACAAATTAAGTTTTCGTCAACGCAACAATGTAAGGAGCCCGATGTTTGGCCAGAATCAATATCCTGAGTACCACCGTTCAACAGAGCGTGTGTTCCTGTTCAAATAAACCTTTTAATTCTAAAAACATAGTCAATAGGCAGGCCTGTACAGGAACTCATACTATACTGTAAGTAATGATGGAGTACAGTTGTTTCTTAAGCCTATAAATCACTTATAGGTCTTAACTTCAAGTAAGGATAAACAATCTCTACCCTACAGGGAACCACCATAGAATGATTATGGCCAGTTTCATTTATTCTTGGTGGGGTAAAAACATGACTTAGCTGCCCTCAGCTGTCTGTCATTTGCTCCCTCCTCTCCACACTCTACTATCACTGCTTGTTTTGTTACTTTGCTCCCATACAGCCTGAACTCAAAAGAAGAGTTCACTGCTTTTTTAATCATGCTCTTATTTCCCAGCTGGGACAGAAATAGGTGTTTCCCCTGCTCCCTGGTGGTGCACATGCACAATGTGCCGGGCAGATTTGAAGGGAGATGGCAGCCTCGCAGTGTTTTCTCATGGCAGGGTGCGGTCGGTTGCTCTGCCTGGCTCAAGCCAGCAGCTCCTGAGGCAGACCCAGAGCACCTTGGCCACCCGTACTCGGTGCTGCCCACAGGCACACACACGCCCACCACAGGATCAAGGTCGAAGGCGGCCAGAATTGCGGGGGTGCAGGGTTCAGTCTGAGACTGAGGGAAACTTGGTGCCCTCTGCCAATGGGGTTCACAAGTCCTGCACAGGATCACACGGGCTGTGCAGCCAAGCACAGCAAATTACACCGACCGGGCTGGAAGGTACCTGACCACAAACACACAAACAAACACACACAGACACACACACGCACGCGCACGCACACGCACAGGCACACACACACACACACACACACACATACACACACACAAAACAACCCACCCACTGCAACTTTCACTCAACATCCTTCTATATACAGCAAATGGCTGGAAGAGAATGTCATAGTACAAGAGCGGAGTAACAAAAAAACAGTGCGTGTGTGTGGTTGTGTGGTTGTGTGTGTGTGTGTGTGTGTGTGTATATGTGTGTGTGTGTGTGTGTGTGTGTGTGTGTGTGTGTGTGTGTGTGTGTGTGTGTGTCCGTGTCCGTGTGCGTGTGTGTGTGTGTGTGCGTGTGTGTGTAGTATACAGCCACACAAAGTGTACTTTCTCCCTGGCATGATTGCTAGAACCACAGAGTGAAAGTCAGGTTGTAGGATAAGGAAAATTCCCACCAGGTTATGAAAGACAATACGACAGTAATTGCAAAGTAAGTGTGGGGTCTTGCCAGGAGAGCTAGAATCAACAACCACCCACAAAATGTTTAAGACACGGTAGTCTGTAAAAATATCCTGGAATTACTGTAGGAAATATCGTACAAAAGGTCCAAATTACCTCCGCACCTAATATTTAAAAAGCTTGAGTTGGTCTACACAACAAAAGCAATCAAAACACACAGTGGTCTGAGCTAAAAATAGCACCTCAAATCATAGGTGTATAAACATCCAGAAGAAGGGAACTTATTGTATAGACAATGAAACCACACAGAGCCAGTAGGGTCTAGTGCTTTGCACAGTTCACATCATGCAGAGAAAACAATCCGTTTTAGAAATGTGTGCTTATGTATCTGTTGTAGAATTAGGAGAGATTAATGCTTAAGAGCAGTAAACCTCGAAAAAACATTGCATCTGCGGAGCCCTGTCTTGAACGTATTAGAGTGACTGACATAAACTCTGCCTGTGGTGAGCTGTGCACTTGAAGGCAGTTAAATAAAGTGGGAACTCTGGGCTTCTTTCTTGCAGTGCTTTCTCGGCAGCTCTTTAATCTCCTAAACATCTGTGATAAGGCTCAACTGGGCCATCTGCTCAGAGATAGCACAGGCACATACACTCCTGCTGACACGTACGCCGCACAAACACAGCCACACTTATTACTTTCAGCTACACTTCTTCCTCTGTCTGTTTGTGTCTGAGCCTCTGCTGGAAGGTGTATACCAATATCTGATTCAGCCAACAAAATGTTTTGAGATAAGGTGTCTGTCTGGTTGAGACTAGGGCTGGCTTAAAGAAAATAGTTGATTTTCTGATTCCAATCGATTTCCATTTGAATGATTCAATATCGATTCATAAAATCCAAATTCGATCTCTGTATCAATGAAACTAGAAGACCTAAGAAACTCACTGGTATTAGGGATAGACCGATTAACGGCCCTGGACGATTATCCGGCCATTTTGTTTTAATCATAATGATACAAAAACAATAATTCCCTCCAATATTGTGAATCATACTGCAATCAAAAGATCAGTCAAAATAGTTGCAAGTGCATATTTTCCTCATATCGTGCAGCCCTATTTGTTGCTGCAGCATGGAGCATTTAATAGAACACCTTTTCGTCCGTCAACAGTGAGACAACTCAGCTGTGTTTGTGCAACCCATGGACTTGAGACCTGCATTTTGTGGGTGTATTATAGGGATCTGTTTGACGTGCCCCAGACTTGCATGCGAGGGTCGGTGCAACCTGCCCCTGCTGTGCTCACATTATCTGCTACAGTACACACTGTCTCAATAGCACTGACTACAAAGATGTAAGACGGGTTCCATTACAACAGAACCTCCCACCTAGTTCACAACGGCCCTCGCTGCATTCACGGTATGTGTAAGCCTGTTCATGAACTCAACACGGCCAGACATACTGCATGACAGCTCCAGCCACAAAACTCTTCTTTTAAGCCAAAGTCTTTTCCTCCTGCAACCACATGAAGCGGCGAAGCGGGAGTGGAACACATGATGGAGGACTAATCCCTGCCATGTACAACAGCCCCACCGCAGGCGCCGAACACGTGCATCTGCACGGCCACGGCAGGAGGCAAGCTTCACTGAACCACTGGCACCCAATGCTGGTCATGTGCCACTCAACCAGCTCAGCGGGGGGGATGGCTCTGGCTGGTGAGCGTGTGTTTGGCCAGGTGGGAAAAGTGTGTAAAACTGTATATTGTGGTTGTGTCAGTGGTAGGGATAGGTTCCAATGGCAAGTTGCAATTTGGATGCAATTCCAAGTTGGAAAAAATACTCGTATTCGTCTTGATTATCCAGCACACAAACTCCATAAAAAGATTAGATGAGGGTTTCAAAACTGGATAAAAAAAATCAGTAAGAAAGGGAACTGCTGTCTGTAAAGTGATGCACCATAGGAAGTCACGAGCCAGACATAATGCTTACCTGTAGCTGACACTACTACACTACTAAGGATTGACTGTTCCACATGTGTGTTTAACATTAAAACATGATTTATAAAATCACGCCAACAATTATTAGGCTATTTATATAGCTTAGTATTCTCTGCAAAAAAAATGTATCTATAAATGCTTTAGGCTGCCCTAACAGTTATTGTAGGACCAGATTAATATGCAAATTCATTTTATACAATATATTTAGTACGGGGTCCCTAACCCGTCTCTCTTTCAGTTAAGGGGTCCTTGGCTTAAAAGACGTTGAAGACCCCTGGTCCAGTTCATTCGAACTACAGATCCGCTACCCGATCTGGCAAACTTGCATAATGTAATGTAATGGACAATTCTGCTTCCAACCTGTAGGGAGACCGAAGCGGGAAAAGTTACATAGTGTTGCTTTAATTGGTCACATTCAAAATCAAAATTTAAAGGTCCCATGACATGGTGCTCTTTGGATGCTTTTATATAGACCTTAGTGGTCCCCTAATACTGTATCTGATGTCTCTTTTATATAGACCTTAGTGGTCCCCTAATACTGTATCTGATGTCTCTTTTATATAGACCTTAGTGGTCCCCTAATACTGTATCTGAAGTCTCTTTTATATAGACCTTAGTGGTCCCCTAATACTGTATCTGAAGTCTCTTTTATATAGACCTTAGTGGTCCCCTAATACTGTATCTGAAGTCTCTTTTATATAGACCTTAGTGGTCCCCTAATACTGTATCTGAAGTCTCTTTTATATAGACCTTAGTGGTCTTCTAATACTGTATCTGAAGTCTCTTTTATATAGGCCTTAGTGGTCCCCTAATACTGTATCTGAAGTCTCTTTTATATAGACCTTAGTGGTCTTCTAATACTGTATCTGAAGTCTCTTTTATATAGGCCTTAGTGGTCCCCTAATACTGTATCTGAAGTCTCTTTTATATAGACCTTAGTGGTCCCCTAATACTGTATCTGAAGTCTCTTTTATATAGACCTTAGTGGTCCCTAATACTGTATCTGAAGTCTCTTTTATATAGACCTTAGTGGTCCCCTAATACTGTATCTGAAGTCTCTTTTATATAGACCTTAGTGGTCCCCTAATACTGTATCTGAAGTCTCTTTTATATAGACCTTAGTGGTCCCCTAATACTGTATCTGATGTCTCTTTTATATAGACCTTAGTGGTCCCCTAATACTGTATCTGAAGTCTCTTTTATATAGACCTTAGTGGTCCCCTAATACTGTATCTGAAGTCTCTTTTATATAGACCTTAGTGGTCCCCTAATACTGTATCTGAAGTCTCTTTTATATAGACCTTAGTGGTCTTCTAATACTGTATCTGAAGTCTCTTTTATATAGGCCTTAGTGGTCCCCTAATACTGTATCTGAAGTCTCTTTTATATAGACCTTAGTGGTCCCCTAATACTGTATCTGAAGTCTCTTTTATATAGACCTTAGTGGTCTTCTAATACTGTATCTGAAGTCTCTTTTATATAGGCCTTAGTGGTCCCCTAATACTGTATCTGAAGTCTCTTTTATATAGACCTTAGTGGTCCCCTAATACTGTATCTGAAGTCTCTTTTATATAGACCTTAGTGGTCCCTAATACTGTATCTGAAGTCTCTTTTATATAGACCTTAGTGGTCCCCTAATACTGTATCTGAAGTCTCTTTTATATAGACCTTAGTGGTCCCCTAATACTGTATCTGAAGTCTCTTTTATATAGACCTTAGTGGTCCCCTAATACTGTATCTGAAGTCTCTTTCCCGAAAGTCAGCCTTGGTGCAGAATTGCAGCCACTAGAGCCAGTCCCACAATGAGCTCAGAATGTGCCATTTCTGTGTCTGTAGCTATTGAGGAGGAAGGGGGGGGGGGGGGGGGGGAGGTGGAGGGTGCGGGCAAGGTGGAGGGTGGGGGTGTAGCCTTGACCAACTGCCAATTTGCTCATTTGAAAGCCATGATGTCTCTCTCTCATGGGTTGGCCAAATTCTCTGGGCGGGCAAAGCAGAATAAGGGGAGGTAACCTCGCTTGTTATGACCTCATAACCAGCAAGATTCCAGAACGGCTCATCTGAGCTTTCATTTTCTCAAAGGCAGAGCAGGATACACAGGGCTCGGTTTACACCTATCACCATTTCAAGCGAATTGGGGACCATAGACAGGCTGGGGGAACTCATATTAATGTTAAAAAACCTCATAAAGTGAAATTTTCATGTCATGGGACCTTTAAAGAAATTGTTTCAAATTATGGCTGAAATGAAATGCGATCAATGATCACTATGAATGACAGTAATTTCAATCCAAGTCTCTCAAGCAGGTGATAATAACAGCTGGCAATTGCTATGAATGAACTACGGTCCAGACTATCATCAGATCATCAGAGATACACTCACCGGGTCTGTGCGAGACAGCCGGGGGCCAGGGTGCTCTGGGAGTGAGGGGTTCGCTGCACACTTGTGAGCTCCAGCATGTCCACTTGTACGTCTGTCACATGGCCAGGTAAATGTTTGAGCACAGTCAGAATCTTCTCCACCAGGTTGTCGCCATGGTGACCAACAGCTCCTGAGAACCAAAAATGACCAAGCATCTACTCAGTATGTAGTTAACAGTCAGTAACATATGTAACAATGTTTTTCGACTGGATTCTGGTCACAGAATCCTCTTTTTGCAGTTTCACCTATAAATACCATAAATAATAACGAGACAGGATCATGACGGTGATGTGATTACAGGGTTTCCCCCACTGGCCTAAGTTGCCCCCCACCAGGCCTAAGCCACTAGGAAAAAACATTTTTAATGTATTTTTAAATGTTTTTTAAACTACAGTTACAATGGGGCAGCTCAGTTGGAAACTTAGACGCAGTAATATTTTCAAATCTCCAGTTAGCTTTTAGCAATGACTTAAAGTGCTCATATTATGCTTTTTGCATGTTATAGGTTTACAAAGTGAAAAATCCCAAAGTCCCCTCCCCCAAAGGGACTTACCATCTCCACCAGAAAACACTGTTCACCAACTGCTCCAAACAGCTCTGTTGTAGTCCAGCCTTTACTTCAGAGACAGAGGTGTAGTGGTAAAAAAAGAGGTGGGTAAACTATAAATCCTGGTGGACCACGACATGGTCACCTGGTAAGGTGGGCCACTGCCTACCGGTGTATGTGTATCCTGATGACATCGCTATAGGCTATCATTTGATGGTACTACCAAGGGTATCACTGGTTGTTTCCTCATCATAGGTCACACAATCACTATTCAATTCATACATTAATCTAAGCTCTTGTTAAAGAGACTCAAGAAGGAATAGGGTTGAAATCTATAAAGTTTACTAAATGACAAAACAGAGAGAACAAAAATATTTAAGAGATAGAGAGGGAGGCTTATATCCAGGGCTGCCAATGCAATGCACTTGTACATAATGATTAGGGATTTGGGATTATTTTCATAGTCGATTATTCTGTTGAATATTTTCTCGATTAATAGATTAGTTGTTTGGTCTACAATATGTCAGAAAAATGTGGATCAGTGTTTCCCAAAAGCCCAGGATGACGTCCTCAAATGTCTCATTTTGTTTCTGCTCCTGTAGAAGCTAGAGGTCTGTATGAAATCAACCTTGTTACTAGAAAAACATGTTTTTAGCCGCAATCTTATGGAGAAAAACTACACTACCCACAGTCCTAAGCTTAACAGCGACGCCTCTGATTGGTTCAACTCGCCGTTTCCATAGAAACGTTTACCGTACCCGCAAAACCGCGAACGGCGATAACATTAACTAGCTAGGTGACTAGCAAAGAGAGCTTGTTGTCACAAACTTCCAGTGGTTTAAATGTCAGAGAATGCATAATTACATCCAGTTATTTATCTGATATTGTATCCTGAATTTTACTTGTAACATGGGCTAATGGGAACAGGTAGAGGTGACTTGTTGAGTCAGTGGCATGAATCTACTGTGAACCAAATTACCCTAAAAAACATGAAGTTTAGTACTGTTTTTCGAGCTCACTCACTGTGGGCTTGTAGCCGAGGCCGTTTGCTTGCATCAGGAGGAGGGCTGCTGTCTTGACGCCGCTTAAAAAATTGCCGGACATCTATTTTTACAATTTATTACATGAGACATGTAGGCTAGTTTGGGCTAGTGACCATGGATGTATTAAGAGAACTGATGAGTCTTGATGCAGTCATAGACAGTATATAAAATGCAGTCTGCTGCTTCCTGCTGGCTACGCAAGAGTTGCTCGATGGTGTTTAAAGCCCCCAACGTTGACTTCAAGGCAGCGCTGCGACCGTTGACTTAGTTCAAGGCACTGTTGCCTAATCCTAGTGCCTTCCAGGCATCGCTGCCTGGAAGGCGACGTTGTGGGCTTTACAAACAAACACCGCAAGAGATTGGTCAACACTGAGAGTAAGCAGCGCAATATGAAAGACTTCGTCTTAGGTTAAACAATCTATGAAACTAATAATGAAAAATATGAAACTAAAACGACATAAGCTTAATTTAAAATACTGTCAGGACACGCCCTCATACTCTGCTTCTGACTGGCTAGTAGTCCTTACCTAGGTACTGTCAGGACACGCCCTCATACTCTGCTTCTGACTGGCTAGTAGTCCTTACCTAGGTACTGTCAGGACACGCCCTCATACTCTGCTTCTGACTGGCTAGTAGTCCTTACCTAGGTACTGTCAGGACACGCCCTCATACTCTGCTTCTGACTGGCTAGTAGTCCTTACCTAGGTACTGTCAGGACACGCCCTCATACTCTGCTTCTGACTGGCTAGTAGTCCTTACCTAGGTACTGTCAGGGCACGCCCTCATACTCTGCTTCTGACTGGCTAGTAGTCCTTACCTAGGTACTGTCAGGACATGCCCTCATACTCTGCTTCTGACTGGCTAGTAGTCCTTACCTAGGTACTGTCGGGACACGCCCTCATACTCTGCTTCTGACTGGCTAGTAGTCCTTACCTAGGTACTGTCGGGGCACGCCGTCATACTCTGCTTCTGACTGGCTAGTAGTCCTTACCTAGGTACTGTCAGGGCACGCCCTCATACTCTGCTTCTGACTGGCTAGTAGTCCTTACCTAGGTACTGTCAGGACACGCCCTCATACTCTGCTCCTGACTGGCTAGTAGTCCTTACCTAGGTACTGTCAGGGCACGCCCTCATACTCTGCTTCTGACTGGCTAGTAGTCCTTACCTAGGTACTGTCAGGACATGCCCTCATACTCTGCTTCTGACTGGCTAGTAGTCCATACCTAGGTACTGTCGGGACACGCCCTCATACTCTGCTTCTGACTGGCTAGTAGTCCTTACCTAGGTACTGTCGGGGCACGCCGTCATACTCTGCTTCTGACTGGCTAGTAGTCCTTACCTAGGTACTGTCAGGGCACGCCCTCATACTCTGCTTCTGACTGGCTAGTAGTCCTTACCTAGCTACTGAGCATGTGCGACTGCCAACAAAGATGGAACAGAAGTGAGATGTCTTACTCTGTAGCTAAAACAGAGCTAAACACACAGGGTGAAAAGAGGAGCTGCAGCAATGTGCAGTACAACAAAAATATGGTGTTTTTTGAAAATTAAACCACATAATCCTATTCTGATATAACCTCTAAATACAATTATGAACCTGAAAATGAGCAGAATATGAGCACTTTAATGTAGGGCACCTATGGAATCTGTCTTATAGCTTTTTTAGATTCTGAATATCACAATTCTGTCCATTATTCTGTTATCACAGAAACTACTGGGCTCTACATTAATGCCGCCATCAGTCTGGGACTGGTCCCGGTGGTCCGAGGTGTCTGGGGGACACCTTGGATTAATACAATCCAAAAAGGAGGGAGCTTTCACCTGTAAGATCCATTGTTCGGTCCACAAAAATGATGGATGCTTTATTCTGGGCTATCTTCCTTCTGTTTTTCGCTTGAGGGTGATTGGCCAGTTCCCCTGCTATGATGCGGCTCATGGGACCCACAGCAAAACTCTCTTCCCTGGTGCCTGTAGCTTCAAACAGTGAATTTAATGCCGCAACCAAGGATTTGATGTCAAGCTGCAGTCCAACGGGGAGAGAGTGCACGTCTACGTCCACCAGGCTTCCAAATCGCTTCTTCTCTGGACGTTTTTCATTCAGGGACTCCAGGTCAGGTGACAGCAGGGGGAACAGGTGTGCAAAGGTGGGTGCGAGGAGCAGCTGCTGTGACACAGGGGCGAAGACCACTGGGACGTGCAGGACTTCAGCAGTGTAGTTCATGTTCCCCATCCACTCACACAGCTTCTCTTCAAACTGCTCGAACACAGGGGTCCCTTCCATATCTGTGGTGACTCTGTTGGCGAGCAGGTGCACGGAGTGAGCAACGCTGGTGCAGACAACACAGTACTGGAAGTGGCTGAGGGATATGATGTCTTTAATCACGTCGGCTGTTCTGCCCTTCAACAGAGTGCTCACCACGAATACGGCTTTCGGCTCATTCACAGCGCCGGCTTCGAAGCTCGAGAACTCCTTTAAGTTTGTGGCTCCAGCCTCCAATAACACGGCAGCACCGCCGCACCAGTGGAGACCTTCTGCACACTTGTCATCCATAAAAACAACCGCTTTCTTTACCTTCGACAGCACTTTTCCCCACATCTGCACCGGGAAGTGCGTGAAATCCTGCGTCGTCAGCATTGTGCCCAGAATTATCAGTGTTAACTTATTAGTATGCTACGAAAACGAAATTAAAGACACATCAGAAATGTCAGCTGAAGTGGCTCCAACAACACAACAACACAAGAGTCTCTTGAAGGTGACGTGGCAATCGCCCGTCCGTCGCAGCATAAAAACGTCATCCGAGCTGGCTTGAACTCGTTGCTATGGCAGTAACCAGAATGACAACATTGAAGTAGTCCAGAGTTATCGATGTATTTCATATACCGGGTCTCTAGGATTCACTGTCATTACTAGCAACGACATGTCAAAAGCTGAAAAGCAAAAAAAAAAAAAAAAAAATGAATGAAAAGAGTAGACTTAATTCTTAAAAACATGTTAAAAAGAAATATCAACCTCTTTGATATCAACGGTTAGGCTACAGTTGGTCAACTCAGCGCGAGACAGCTGTCTGACCAATGACAGCTGGATTTATTTAGGCCCTGTCACTTCCCTTAGCAACGCCTCCTTAGCAACGGCTTGCTGTCAATTTTACTGACACATATATCTAGCTACCACACCCGCATCATCGTTTTCCACGACGTTTAGAACAAAAGCTACATTTTTTTTTAGTTTAAAACTACATTTTCTATGTTAAAATGTCTTCATCGGAGTCAGACTCCAGAGATGTCACCGAAGATAGCGACGAGGGACTAATATATCAATGTAACGTACAATTTAAATAGGCCGACCACCAACCGTTAATGTATGTTAATTGAGAGGTCACGGCTGATGAGCGTTATATTTAGCTACATATGGTCCGGTGAATGTAGCTACTGTAGCACAGCAAAACTACGTTTTGACTCAGACTTAAGTTTGTCCTCTGTGTGTGTGTGTGTGTGTGTGTGTGTGTGTGTGTGTGTGTGTGTGTGTGTGTGTGTGTGTGTGTGTGTGTGTGTGTGTGTGCGCGTGTGCGTGTGCGTGTGTGTGTGTGTGTGTGTGTGTGTGTGTGTGTGTGTGTTTCAGTGATTTATGACATGATCACCACACATGACAAGGAAGAGGAAAAGGTGGAGGTTCAAATCCCATCCAGGTGTGTATTATGTGTGTCATAGGCAGTCACGCAAGTACCGTAACTAAGTAGTCTACATTTACACAGATACTGTAGGCTACAATTTTGAGGTACTTGTACTTTACTGTATTTCCATTATTCGCTACTTTATACTTCTACTCCATCACAGTAACAAATACCGTTGGGAGGATTTCATATGTGACATAGTATTTCCATTATCTGCTACTTTATACTTCTACTCCACTTCAGAGGCAATGTTTATCTTTTGTTGCTTACTTGTAACAGAGTAACTGCTTTTTCTACACTGTGGTATTGCTACATGTGCATACAATATCTACTAAGATGTACTTCTTCCAGCAATGATAGTTCCTTCACTTGTAATCTTCTAATATGAATGCAAAAAAAGGCATAATGCTACATTTAAATACAGCCACAATATAAAATCATGATACTATATGATACAGGTAATGGCCACTTAATTCTCTAATACCTCTTTTACTTTGAACCAGTTCAAAACACACAGGTTAGACGGGCCATTAGTGTCAGCCAGAGAGCGGCGAACAAAGTCAGAGTGAACTGTGCTGGCAGTAATGAAGCATTGAGATATAATACGCTTTTCGCAGTACAGTAATGACAGTGTTGCACAATACGTGTGTGATGGTGTCTGCATTGCCTGACAATTCAAGAAGCCAGTCATGTGCAACATTACGAAGTATTTTGATGCAGCCAGGCCAGCAGTGTTTATTTGTGAGCTAGGAAATGAGGATGTAAGCAATCACACAACTGGAGCACTGACGATGTCTGTGGCCTCCGTTCTCCAGCCTCTTTGCCTCAGAGTAAATGTAGCATAGCTTGGCAATTACAGTAAGGTACTGCAATACACACAGCTTCAACAATAGTCATGGTTTTTGTTTGTGTGAGTTCAGTTTTTTTTCTCTCGCATGTGTGACTTTAACTGAAAAGATAATATTACATTTATTCACGATTGGCCTTTTTTTCAACAGAACATAAGTCATCTCTATACAAAAAAGTGTTTTTAAAGATGATTTGGGCATTTTTAGGCCTTTATTTATATAGGACAGCTGAAGAAATGGGAGAGAGAGAGGGGGAATGACATGCAGCAAAGGGCCGTAGGTCTGAATCAAACCTGCGGCTGTTAGCATCGAGGAGTAAGCCTCTATATACGGGCACCTGCTCTACCAGGTGAGCTACTCAGGCGGCCACCAAAACAAGTGTTTTAAAGGTGTGTCTCTTTTCAGATGGCTTTATCGCATTTGCCTTTGTGCCATGCAGTAACTGCTGTGGAACTGATGTTTTTTTATACATTATATTATGAAGAATCTCTAAAAGTGGACACTTAGCCTGTACTGTAATTAGTCTTGAATAGAGTAGTCTGAGTGAAGCACTCAGCTCAGAATAGCTACACTCACTTTTTTCTCCAGCCTTCATAATCATCTACTGTGCACATTCATTTGCATTTTTTTGTCACAGCTCCTGCCAAATAAACTGCGTTTCGATATGCGAGTGGATATTATCATTATTTTCATGTGTTTCTTTTGTTTTCTGGGGTAATTTTGAAAGCTGTCCAAGATGATGAAGCCAGTGACAATGATAGTGCTGATGAATACAGCAATTTTTGTGTCACCGTGCAGACGTGCATATGAGTTTACTTTCCATCTTTTGACACAATAACGTTAAATCTTTCAGCCTTTTATTGTGTTTGTTTTGCCTGTTGGGCATAATATGAATGTGCTTCATTTGTCAGAAACCCACTTCTGTCAAAATGTAGCTTAAAGATATATTCATTGTTTTTTGTGTGTGATGTATTAGTCTTGAATTCGGAGGTGCCATTGGAAATTAGGTTATTAGCCCTCAACCCAGTGTTCAACGTAATGTGATGATGGAGATAACTTTGTTGATAATGTGCGTGCCTCTTGTTTTGTTGCAGCTCTGAGAACACACCAGTGCATCTGAAAATTGATGCTAAATGGAGAAAACACGCATTCGCGGTGTGCTCTGGCACACCTTCTAGTGATGGCTTAGAAGACGAAACGACACACAACACCATCCACACAACACAAAAGGACCAGGAAGGTATTTGTATTTCTTTTAAATAAGAACAAAGTGTCGCACACTCTGGCTCCATATGCATACAGTATCTCTTTTTTTATTCTGACGACGTTTCCGCCCTCAGGCTTTCTACAAATGAATTCCTTTATTCAACCTTTATTTACCCTTGAGAGATCATTCAGGGGCGACGCTCATTTTCAATGTCATCGAAAGACAATAAACATTCAGAATTGGGTCATGATTTGATAAATGAATTAAGATAATAGGGATGAGTTGATTTTAAGAAAGTGCTGTAATTTGTTCCAGGAGTCTACAACCCTTCAATTTGTATTTCTTTTGTAATTGATTAAGCAAAATATATGCCTAGTTAAACAATTTTAAATAAAAATAATACTTTAAAATAAAAATGCTTTTAGCCTCATCATAATACAGTTTAATTTCAATATAGGTCTTTCATGAAACAGCAAGTTGACAGTTGAGATGGCCCAGGGAGGGATGTACGTTCCTACCACCTTCATCATTAGTTAAAGGTGCTCTAAGCGATGTCACGCATTTTTTGTCACATACAGCAAACATCTCCTCACTATCTGCTAGCTGCCTGTCCCCTGAACACACTGTAAAAAACATCTCCTCACTATCTGCTAGCTGCCTGTCCCCTGAACACACTGTAAAAAACATCTCCTCACTATCTGCTAGCTGCCTGTCCCCTGAACACACTGTAAAAAAACATCTCCTCACTATCTGCTAGCTGCCTGTCCCCTGAACACACTGTAAAAAACATCTCACTATCTGCTAGCTGCCTGTCCCCTGAACACACTGTAAAAAACATCTCCTCACTATCTGCTAGCTGCCTGTCCCCTGAACACACTGTAAAAAACATCTCAATATCTGCTAGCTGCCTGTCCCCTGAACACACTGTAAAAAAACACGGTCTCTGTAGACAGCCCAGGCTCCACAAACACCAACAAAAACAAACTGCGTCAATCTGCACCACACAACATAACAAACAGTGTTCCAGCCAATAAGGAGGAGGGAGGGGCGAGCTAGCCTCCGTTTTGTTTGACAATACTTCAACAAGAACGTCAACAAGAAGTAACGTCACCCAACATCGCTTAGAGCACCTTTAACCTCTTCACTACGCAGACTTTGGCTTCACGACTGCACACCAGCTCAGTTTAATGATTTCTTTATGCTAATAAAACAATGTCTGGTAGCCTTTTATTTATTTGTTTTATTCAAATTAAAAAAGAAAAATGTAAACAGTGTCCTGATTTAACTTTGACATAAAGCAGTAAGTAAGTAAGTAAGTAAGTAAGCAGTATAAGCATACTCAACATACTCTGATCTTAATTATTAGTCAAAATGATTTATATTTTCTGCTTTTTTTTAAACTCAGGAATTAGGTATACTGACACATAAATGAGGATCATTGACCATGAATTCCAAAAAGAAGTGTAAAACTAGAGTAATAAGTTGGAATGAAGTTAGCTAACAAGCTGTAACACAAGCGGGAGATAACTTATACCTAATACTTAATAAAGAGGCAGAACAGACAATACAAGGACAACACAAGGGTTAAAGTCCTTGGCGATAGTGAGTGGTTTGTTTCAGACAGCTTGAATCCTGTTGTATATTTTACAGTTGGTAATACGAAGGGACTAGACATGGATGCATTGGACAATATCCCAGGAATCCCAGTACCAAAGGCTTCAGAGGAAAAGCCGTGGAGGAAAGCTGGTAAGTAGTGGTCTTTGAGCCTGTAGACGTAGGTGATTCTTTGCATCGTGTACTCTCTGTGTCAGTGTTTCTCAAATGGGGGTACGCGTACCCCTAGGGGTACATTGGACTACTGCAGAGTAGAGCTGTAATCACGCCTTAAAAGTTTGGCCCGAGTCCGACAGAATTTGGCCCGAGCCCGACAAGTACATTTTAATTGACAGCTTTTTAAAAGCCCTAACCCGTTTACAGCCCGACTGTACAAAAGGCCGTCTATCAGCAGAGATTGTTAGAGTCCATGTTGGCGAATAGCACGGGCACGCACGCCACTCGGCGGAAAAGGGAGAGAAAGAAAAAAGAGACTGTCCAGAGGACTAACACCGACATTATTCAAATGTGCGCACACAGCTATTTTGCCTTTTGTCAAGAATGAGTCATTTATAAATGTTTTAACATCATATATTCATGACTAACGGAGGCTATAGGCCACTTGGAAGTTGCGACAAAGAAATGAAATAAGTCCTCCAGAGGCCAGCCTCCGTTTCACCTCCTCAGCATCCGTGTAAACTGATAGAACTTAAGGCAAAGATCTTCAGCTCTACTGCAGGGGGGTACATGAGATTTTTGCAAAATGCTAATTAAAAAATATGTCATGCACAATTCTGAAAATAATGATACTATAATAATGAATGATCTTTGTGATGGATTCAAAAAATTTGAAACGTAGCATTTAAATGTTTTTCAGTTACAAGGTTGTTGTTTAGTAAATCTATCACTGCCAGCGCTGTATTGTACCTGTATTGTTTTGCGCTGGTCAGGTTGTACTTAATAAACAATTCATTATTGAGAAAACTTTGAGAACCGCTGCTCTATGTGAACTTTGCTGCAGACTTGTTCAATACTATTTTGCGTTTTGCTTTTAGGTGCTAACGTCTCCGAGTACTTCAACTTTGGTTTCGATGAAGAGAGCTGGACCACCTACTCTACGAAACAGTCGAAATTCCGTAAAGCTAATAGAAAACTATACGCTAAAATCATGGTAAGAAAAGATGATCACTGATGTGATTTAGTCTTCTTTTTTCCCAGACACCAAAAGGGAAAATATGATCTGAAAACATGAATGTAGGGCTGGGCGATATGGTTAAAAATCAAATATCACCACATTTTTGACCAAATACCTCTATATCGATATTGTGGCGATATTGTAGGGTAGACAATTGGTGCTTTCACAAAATATTTACACAACGATATTTGTGATAAATAATTATTAGCAATATGGCTATAATGACTGGGTGGGTAAAGGCAAATAATAGAACAGCTAGAACAGTCTGGAAAGTTCATTAATGTAATGTAATGCAGCCTGTAAAACCAGGAACACTTGTGATGTTACGATATTTTGATATCCAAAATCTAAGACGATATCTATCTCATATCACGTTATCGATATAATATTGATATATTGCCCAGCCCTACATGAATCACAACAGACGCTATTGCTCTAACACTGTTGTAATCCCACTCAGGCCCGCAAGGAAACCGAGTCTTCTCCTGCTCCTCCTTCGTCAGGCAGCACCTCAATACTAGCTTCCAGGTTAGTTACTACATGACTTCTATACCTCCTCTCATTGTCTGTGTCTTCAGTGCACCCCCATATCCCACTCCTTGCTATAACTCCGATCCCAGAGCCTGGCGAGGCTGGCAGCTGCTTGTTTCTGTTTGTTTGTAACACAACAACTATCAGCCTGGTGCCATCTGTTTCCTCTGATCCTAAGATGGGCTCAGCATATTAGGGATGTACTGGCAAGGGATCCCAAAGGGTTGAGGGAAACAGAGACCAATGTTCATCTGTTAAAGGCTCCGAACGGGAAATTTCATAGAATATATTAGGGGCTGCACGATATGAGGAAAATATTTAATTTATTTTTGACTGATATTGCAATTCTAATTGCGATACGAGTCACGATGTTGGAGGGAATTATCCTTTTTGCTAGCCTGGAAATCCAGACCCAAATCAGAAAGATTAAGGGTCTGGCACTGAGTAATGAAAATGGCCCAACTCGAGGGGCGGCACCAAGCGTGCATTTGAAAATCGCACGCAATTGGATAACACTACGACCAATCACAACAATACACAGGGTGACGTATCCAGAGCCCCGTATGCTCAGCTACCAGCGGAGCTAACTGGTAGATTAAACTGTCCTCATCTGTGTAGCTCTCCTCTGGCCCGCCTACATCAGATACACCGATGTGATTGGTGCAGCTCGCCTCTGGCCCGCCTATATCAGATACTCCGATGTGATTGGTGCAGCTCGGCTACAAGGGCATAGTTAATGAGCATCATTACTCAATGCCAGAGAGACTCGCTGAGCAAATTCAAATTGTGCTCTCACGAGAACTCTGGATTTCCAGGGTACCTTTTTGTGTCATTATTGTAATTTTCATTGGAAATTATTGAAAGTAAAAGAAACTAAAATGGTTATAGTGGGATTTTTGCGAGGATCTGTTCCAAACAAAGATTTTTTCTTTAGTCTGTAGGATACGGGACGTCTCTGCAGCACCACATTACTTTATTAAGAAAGGTTGGACACATTTTACGTTTAACAAATATTGCGCAACCCCCTGCAATTTGGATATTGCACTAGTCCGTATTGCGATTTGGATATTTCTTTTTTTTCAGACTTTAAGACCAACTTTTTACATGTATTCATTTTAAGCTTTTTCTGACAAAAATATCTTGCCACCACTTTGCACTCACAGTGTTGGAAAGTAAAGAAGTACTTCATTACAATTTTGACCTACTTGTATTTCCATTGTATGCTACTTTATACTTCTACTTTACTACATTACAGCATAGGAAAGGAGGAAGACATTTTCACTTTTACTCTACTACAATCTAATTTGTAGTAGAGTAAATATTATATATTATATTAGCTAATAAAATATGATGTACACAATTGAGATTAAAATATCGCCTTGACCAGCTGTGACATGGAAATAGGGAAAAGATAGCTCATCAATAGATACATACCTTAAAATGCAAAACTCAAATACAAAACACAGACTAATACAATAAATCACCATAAAACAGGAGCACCACATTATTCATGACCACATGACTGCTGCCTCTTCAAAAAAAGTTTCAGAGGAAGTTTAAAATGATCCCAATCAGGGTAATATTTAATTTGAGTAGGTAACAAATTCCACATATTGATTCCCCGAACAGAAAAGGCCTAAGGTTTGTCCTAATGAGGATTCACGTAAGGGCATCTTACAATTACCGTTGGATGCTCCACGGCACGCAACACATAACCCAAAGCTCTCAAAGGAACCACTTCCTTCTTCCCGTGCATGTGTACAGTCCTCTTCACATTAATGTGAAGCTTTTAGGGGGACGTTTGGAGCCCCAGAACTGGCTGAAGCCTGTGGGAGACACAGCTGTTATAGACTGGGCCCATGGTCATTTACAGCCTCCATCATATATGTATACACTCATGAGCAACAGATGCTTGTCAAGTTGTAAAACGCATCCAGTCCTAGCATGCATTTTGCATTTATTTATAGACGAGGTGCTGTATGCCTTTTGCTCATACACAACAGCGTATTTTCCCTTACGCCCTCTTATTTAGTTACACGGCTGTCGAGGATGCTTACTGGCAGGACTGGCCACTTTATTAAAGGTTTGTCCGTTGATGATGTTCGCCTTCCGTCTGCAAGGTTGCCCCTCAGGGGAGGTCGTGTAGATCTGAGCGCTATGTGGCGTCATGCATCTCCCTGTTTCTGAGTGACAGAGCTGGACGGGAGGGGGAACCAGGAAGTCATACTGTAGCATGCCAGAGAGACAAATACACACACTCTGTTATGTAGTGGCTAGTGGGTGATGAGGCGTTGACACAGCAGCCGTCCCATTCTATATGAGAGTGGGAAAATGTGATGCTCTTGCTGTATTTGTTGATCTGTGTATGATGTTCGCCACTGATATTGCCTACCATGCAATATAGCTGTCCCCTGGGATGTCAGTGGTATTCATTTCAGTCACAATGTCCCCCCCTAGTTTAAATCCATGTATCAGAATGTAAAATAAAGTGATTGTTCTCTAACTACAAAGCTATTGTGTTCAAATTTTTATTTGGGTCGTATTTCAATGCTGAAGCGAGCCGAAGAGACATTCAGGAGCTTCAAGCACTTCCCTGTTGAGCTGCCATTAGATGTAGTTGTTATTCTTTTTTTCTGTACGTTCTTCTCTGCTGCTGATTAACTCCTAGTGACAGAAAGGGGTTATTGCCCCATGTATGTGTGTGTGTGGGTGTGGGTGTATGTGTGTGGATGGATGCTCAATGGGGGGTGGGAGGGGGGGGGGGGGGGGTAGGACTGTAAAGGGCTGTTCTGTGAAGAAGGCAAAATGACCCAGATAAGAAGGTTTAATGCGTTAATGGACCTGCAGTGGGTTGTAGTCGGGACATAGGGAGTGAGATTAGGGCAAAGTAATGCAAAATTGTTATGTAAGTGTAAAAAAAAAGACTAATCTTTAAGAAAGGCTCACCTGCTATTTTTGGCACTGCATCATCATTTTGAATGGATGTGATATGGACTGTTTATCATGTAATGTGATCTTTACTGTGACTATTATTGCCACTGTTCATCACACCCCCAACCGGCACCGTCAGACACCGTAGCCTGGGTCTGTCCCAGGTTTCTGCCTAAAAGGGAGTTTTCCTCGCCACTGTCGCACTGAATGCTTTCTCTTGGGGGAGTTACTGGAATTGTTTGGTCTTGGTAAATTATAGAGTGTGGTCTAGACCTACTCTATCTGTAAAGTGTCCTGAGATAACTCTTGTTATGATTTGATCTTATAAATAAAATTGAATTGAATTGAATTGAATGTAACCTGATCAACAGACAGCCAAGTTCAACCGATAATGCGAATAAAGAACGACGGGGATCCAGAGTAGAAAGGCGCCGACAACTCAGTGATGGAGAAAACCATTCTCAGGTAGTGTGTGTGTGTATGTGTGTGTGTGTGTGTGTGTATGTGTGTGTGTGTGAGAGAGAGAGAGAGAGAGAGAAAAATAAAGACAATGTCACTGAAGCTATTAATAGCTATGTTTACATTGCAGGTGACTACTGAGATGTCCCCCGAGGAAGATAGAAGTACTTCTTATCCGTCCCCTCCATCGAACTTCAATTCTCTATTTGCATATATCCCTCCACCACGTAAGTCACCCTGCCACTGGGAAAAAGCTTTTAAACCAGCTCTGTGTCATCTTAGTGTGGACACTGTGTGATGATTTGGCTTAAAGCTTTAGTGCGTAACTTTTTGATATTAATGAACATCCGTTACATTCAAGCCATTGCCAAATGAGTTGCTACAAAGTCAATTCAGACTATCAGCTCCACACAACTCTCTCTGTTTATCTCAGCGTGACTATGTTCAGAAGATTGGTGTCGTCCGGTGACTTTCACGCCCAGAAACTGAAGTGAAGACAATGACCTCTTCTGAAGAGTCCATCGTGTTTTTTTAATCCTCCGTGTCCTCCTTGGCTACTAGCAACTGCGTGGAGGAGGGGTGTGGGGGCGCATACGCGATCACGGAAGGCTTGTATCATGTGGATGTGCCGACAGTGTTGTTGTCATTACTTAGAATTCCTCATGGGGGAGACAGAAACTACGCACTATAGCTTTAACCCCTGCAGCGCCACAGAGGCCCACACTGAGATGACACAGAGCTGGTTTAAAATCAACTAAATATCTCTTTAATAGGCAAATCTCCTTGCATATTGTTTTTTTTCTCATCTGAAGCTATGATAACAAACAGATGAGTTGTCTTTTAAGAAACTGGGGGAGTAGATTTAAGTGGATATTTCAGGTGGAAAGGGCCCCATGAGAACCCCCTGTGGGCCACATCATGCATCATGCAGCTGCACAAATGACTAATGGCAATCTGACCATGAGTGTTTGTGAAGCTGCAACACATGTCATAATAAATCATCCTGTGGAATTGAAGGACAGAGGTGAACGTGTGCGTGTGTGTGTGTGTGTGTGTGTGTGTGTGTGTGTGTGTGTGTGTGTGTGTGTGTGTGTGTGTGTGTGTGTGTGTGTGTGTGTGTGTGTGTGTGTGTGTGTGTGTGTGTGTGTAAGCAAGAAGAGATCGTATGGATATATGTCTTCCTGCAGGCAGGTGTCCATAGTGCCATCCAGGTGCTGTCAGTCTTCAGACTTCCTCTTGGTCTTTGTAGTGAATCAGATAGAAATCCAGGAAGGCTCCCGGGTCTAAGCACACAGCTGAGCACATGCCATATCTTCATCTTCAAAGATTCAAAAATAGATGCGCTGGTTTAGGGCCCCTTCTTACCCCTCACACACTCCCAGTGAGCCCCATACTGCCCGGTGAACCCGTGCCAGAGCTGCTAATACAACCAAAATATCAAACATCCTGCCGACTGCAGCTTTGAACAGTCAACTCCAGCTTTGAAGTGTATTTGCGTAGCTTTTATCTTAGGCCCCTCCCCTTTATTAAAGTTATAGGCCCAGCCTGCTTTGTGATGCAAATGTGCAACATGATAAAAATAGCCCTTGGTAAAAAAAAAAGAAATATGAAGTGCTGGGCCAGCATATTGTGGCACGAGAAATGTGCTGAACAGGCCGACCGCAGAGGAAAAGAAGTTTTTCTTTTCTTTAATTTTTTGTTTGTTTTTCATTCAGGTCACATTAGATGCCAAGTGTGTTTGATCGGTGCAGATTTTGGAGTGGAACCGTGTCATTGCAGGGTTGTTCCCATGTCATCTATCAGTGCAGAATAGCGCACAGCCAAGGTGAGGCTGACTGCTGCTGTGCGCTGCAGCTAGTGCTTTCTACAGCCGGTTAGTGGGTCATTACAGTCAGTGTTGCAACACAGCTTGTATGTGAGTGTCCTTCCATTTGGCATTGATACATCGACTGAGGATCATAGCCGAGCAGATGTCCAGTTCTTTTTCAATTGGCCATACCATTACCAGATGCCCTCAGATCAGAGGTTATTGATGAGAACTACTGACCCCTGATAGTGCTTATCATTCCAATCGAAACAAGGACTATCAGCAGGAACATATGTTACAACGCTAATACGACGTAGTCATCATTTCCAAGAAAACTAATTCAATTACGTCAAAAGTCTGAGCCCACTCAATATTGATTTTAAGGTCTGCAGTTGAGAAAGATTGTTTTTTCCTTCAGGAAGCTTTAGACCAGCAGCTAATGGCTTTGCTCTTTACAGGCGGCAGGGCAATGACAGGACACTGTCACTGCACGAGGGATTGTGCACATCTGTCCTTCGCTGCGTCTCAGAGTGCGGGAGACAGTAGCCTTTACCTAAGAAAAAGAAAACTCCGACCTCTGCTGTAGTGCAGAACGGACAGCATGTGGCTCGATGTGAAATATCAGCTCCATCTAAAAGCCTGCAGCCTGTAGCTCTGTGAAACATTAGCATGAGAGAGAAAGCCACGCAAGCACAAACGGCGGCAATTAGCCCTCAGCCATTAGCTCTCTCATATGCTGCCAAGCATGGAACCCCAGCCCCCATCAAACACTCACTTGCGATCCCCACAGGTAGAAACAATTACTCACTCACGCTAACATCGATGGTATGTGTGTGGACGAGCTGGTGTTTACTGTGAGCGCATGTGTGTCTACAGTTTGTGTATGCATATGCACGACACAGCACAATTACTGTGGGAATCACTTTTTATTACCTACTTCTAGTATTTTCTGTAGTTACTAGGGCCGGGACGACATGCTTTCAATCCCGATTTGATTCGTTCACGATACATGGGTGCCCATTCGATATATATTGCGATTATCATTTATTCAATTCTAGAAGTATTGCGATTCGATAGTGTTGAATATTGCTATTTTCTTTTCTTTCTTGAACAAAAAAAAGTTAATTAATACACTTTTAGAGACAATGTATCATGAAACATTTCTGAGAAGAATGCACATCACATGTCAGTCAGTCAGTAAAGAAGAACCTAACATGGATTTTCTGCATTTTCTGCGTCCGCTCTGTTTTGCTGGAAACAGATATGATGTAGTCGCCGTCGGCGGTACCGTGTAAACGGAAAATATTTAGGTAAATCAATGGTAAAAAAATGAATAAGAAAAATATTGATCCTGGGGAAAAGAATCGATTTTAGAAATGTTCACACAAAAAAATCACTATACATACGTGAATCGATTTCCCGCCCACCCCTAATAGTTTTTGATTTGATAATCTCCTGGTGTTGTGTCAATCTATTTGATATTATATATATATATATATATATATATATATATATATATATATATATATATATATATATATATATATATATATATATGTATATATGTTATGCATCTTTATCTCGGGTGTTTGCATGCAGCACGCAGTTCCTGATGAATACACAATGTCTTTTGGTTTGTTTTCTTATTTGAATCCAGTCCTCAGCACTATGCTTCCTTCTTTTCCCAAGCCTGGTAGTTTATGTGTGTATGTCTGTGTGTGTCTGTCTGTGTGTGTGTGTGTGTGTGTGTGTGTGTGTGTGTGTGTGTGTGTGTGTGTGTGTGTGTGTGTGTGTGTGTGTGTGTCTGTCTGTGTGTGTGTGTGTGTGTGTGTGTGTGTGTGTGCGCGTGTGTGTGTGTGTGTGTGTGTGTGTGTGTGTGTGTGTGTGTGTGTGTGTGTGTGTGTGTCTGTCTGTGTGTGTGTGTGTGTGTGTGTGTGTGTGCGCGCGTGTGTGTGTGTGTGTGTGTGTGTGTCTTCCCTTGGGTGTCCAGGTGTCTGAAGTACCAAAGGCCTTTGCTGGGTCAGTATAGTGAGCAGTTCAGGCCCTCTCAACTCTGTGGGACGATATTTAAAAGGGCAGGAAGATGTTCTACATTTCACTCACATACAGGGAACCCTGTCCTCCCTTTTCATATTCAAGCATGAACTTCCTACAGCTCTTATTATTCTTCCTCCTGTTTCAACCATTTTTTTGTGTGTTCTGTACGCTGTTGAAAACTGCCCTGAGCCACTCTCACGTTAGGGGTCTTTATGGAAAAAAGAAGGGGATGGTATCCAGATGTGAATGTGTGTTTTTGCCTTGGGTCTTCAAAGACATCCCTATGTGTGTGTGTGTGTGTGTGTGTGTGTGTGTGTGTGTGTGTGTGTGTGTGTGTGTGTGTGAGTGTGTACTCAGTGCAGACTAAGTGTGTGATTTAGAACTGATTGTATTGCTTGGTCATGTAAAATGTGAGCATTATTACAAGTGGGACCATTAACTGTGCACCCAAGCGTTTGACTCGTTCTGTTTTATCGATGGAGGAAAAGGAAAGTAGGACCTGACACACGTTCTCGCTCTGACATTTTGAGGCTGATCTAATTTCTCTACCTTCAAATGAGTAGCGCCATAAATTATTAGTTTATGTTGTTGGTAATGGGAGATGTTTTTTGAATTAGTGTCTTGCGTTCCTGTTATTTGTTCCACTTTATTATTGTTGACACATTGATTTTTCCACACTTAATGTGTCTTCCTAATATTTCTATACACATCCAACTGAAATAGTTGTTCTTTGTTGGACCAGATTCGCCTAACTTTTGTACATAGCTTTTCTCTATTATTATGTTAACTCCCCTCTCTCTCTCTCATGGATAGTTTGGATTATTAAGGAAGTAAAGTAAAAGGCAAATTATTGAAAGCTCAGTTGATCTGATTTAAGAAATTGCATTATAGAACAACATATGTTTTGAATGTTCTGCTTTTGCTTAAATGTATTGCTTACAGATTATACTACAAGTAATTTAAGCACACAGTATTAAGTAACATTAGCCAAATGAAGGTATAGTAAATACCCCGGCTTAATCGCCTATTAAACCCTGGCTCTGTATTACTGTGCCAACGTCTGAACTGTCAAACTGTCTGCTGAATCTTTTCCTTAAATTGAGAAGCAAAGGCATCTTCAGCAAAGGCAGAAATCCAGTTAACAAGCTTGAAAAAGTAGTAGTGGTAATACCAAAATGATGTTGTGTGTTGTTAATGTCAACTCCCTCTCCAGGCTAACAGTCAAAATGACTGCATTGCATTGGGAATTGGACATTTGAAATTGGGGAGAAAACCAGGGCAGAAAAAAACAGAATCAAGCCCCCATTGCATGAGGCATACATTGCACATGTGTTTTCATTGTAGTACAGGTGAATGGCGTTTGATCTGCCTACTTGTCTCAGACCATGACCATCATAGACTATAGAGCTTTAACTTGCCAATTCAAAGTCTATAGTCAGCAACGGTTCATTTACTGGATAGTTCCGGGGGATGTCCATTACTTTCCGCTTTCTTTGAGTTAACTTTAAACTCCGGTCGGATCGAGCAACATTAACCAGAACCTCAAGTGGCAAGTTCTAAGGAAAATATAGATCGTACAACAAGGCAGGCCTGCTTGGTTCATTTAAGGAATGATTGTAAAGATTTACAAAGAATATGTTTATGGCATGTACTCTCCAACTGGGACGTTTTGGGACCTATTGGCGGGGATTTGCTTAGCACCGCCCAAGACGATTGTGATTGGTTTACAGAAATTCCAACGAACCAGAGCACATTTTTCTCCCATCCAGGAATGTTGTGTGGACTAGCCAGACCCTCCTCCGCAGCGCTGTGGAGGAAGGTCTGGCAATGCAAGACTAGCTAACTTATGAGTTTTTATACATGTTTATGACATACTATACTATGACTTTTTATGACATGCTATACTATGACTTTTTTGACATACTATGACTTTTTATAAATTTTTATGACATACTATTTTATTACTTTTTATGACATACTATCACTTTTTTTACATGCTATACTATGACTTTATGAAAATTTATGAAATGCTATACTATGACTTTTTATACATTTTTATAACCTACTATACTATTATTTTTAATGACATGCTATACTATGACTTTTGTTTTTACATACTATGACTTTTCATACATTTTTATGACATAATATACTATGACTTTCAGTCAGTAGAGCATGTCTGCCACAGCTCTGCCCCAGTGTGTCCATCCAATAACACTCCTCACAGATGATGATGGTTACCCAGTGTAGTTGTTGCCATTTTCGCAAATATAACATAAAGAAGAAAAGATATAGCCATGTTTCAGCATTGACCACAATATTTTAGAAAACAAAAAAACATCTGAAAAGTATAGATGGAAGTTAATCTGGATTAATGGTCTCTGTTTGAAGAGGTTTACAGTCTGAGGTTGGGTGTAGATGAGATGCAGTCTGAGATAATTTTATATACCATTGCATGTAAACCTGGTCACTGTCCGCATCCTGCCTCACAGTTTTGTCTTCTTCTCCACGAAGCTTTCCTTTTCCGATCAGAGAGTGGATCAGGACCCCTGTCTGCCTCCGCGTTTGCTGCTTTGGATGGGTGAGTCCATGTATTCGTCATCATATATGTCTGGTACCACAGAGGTCTGAATGTAGTGGCTGCAGTATTAGGAGCAGGAGAAAAGGATGGAGGAGGGATGGAGACACTGTCCGAGAAACAGCACACTGATCTTCTCACAGGGAGGGTTTGACTCAGGTGCAGTAAGAAACAAATTCAGCAGAAATGTGGGAAGAAAAGAAAAACATTAGTCACAGACTGGCACAGAGATCATTTGTAAAAGGTGCATTAGTGCTGAACATTTAAAACAGAATAATTGCTGTTGGAAGCAGTTTCCTCATTTCTGAGGCAGACTTAAGTGGCTCCTATGTGACACCAAAGAACAACCCGTGTTCGGGTTTTCTGACATTTTCATTCCGAGCTGGATCCGTTTTATCACTGTGCTCTGTTGCTGATCTTGCAGTTTGTACCAATGGCCAAATAAGGTAGAAAGCAAGACAGCAAGCTTGTTTGTGGCTGTTTATCAGTATCCAAGGCATCCCCCACTCCCCTCTTCCGATCTATGTCACAACCTGTCTGCAAACTCCCACATTTCAGTTCTAATTTACAGTACTTACTACAGGCGTGATTTACAGGGGTGATGGGGGGGTTACAACCTGCATAATAATCAAAACTGGCCAGTGCAACGCCTTCCCCCAAAAAACTATTATAATTTCCTTCCTTTACATAAATAAAGACATTTACAACATAAATTGTTGCAGAAAATTCACCAGAATGCAGAAATATATATGCTCAAAAGATCTCATGGAGATCTCAACCCCCCCCCATGTTGAAACTAAAGTTACGCCCTTGCTACTTACATCACAAGTGGGCCACGTTGTACCCCAGGCTCTCCTGCATTTTCTTCCAAGGCCCGTCAATGCAGCTCCACTCCCTTTTTTGTTTGCTGCTGAGCTTGTTTCTCTTGGATGTTGTCTATATCCAGCCTGTCTCATTTCATCTCTTGTCTGTTTGTCTGTCTCTCTAGCTTCCTGTGCCTTTCATCTTTTTTTCCTCTTTTCTCAATCCTACTCTTTCCCTTTCTCTTAATTTGCTGTGTGTGTGTGTGTGTGTGTGTGTGTGTGTGTGTGTGTGTGTGTGTGTGTGTGTGTGTGTGTGTGTGTGTGTGTGTGTGTGTGTGTCTGAATTGACTCGGTGCTCTGTCCTAAAGGATGTTTTTTTCTCACATCTCAGTCCATCTGCCAAATCCTCACATCCTTCAGGGACTTGCTGTTCCTATGAACTCTGCCAGCCATCTTCCGTACGCTTTATGAATCATTTCCTTTTTTTTAAACTTTTCTCCAACACACACGTGTAGTTTCTACACAGATATTCCCCGCCTCACTGTTTCTACTCTCTTGGGGATATTAGGAACAGCAGGTACTCCTGGCATGATCTGGGCCCTGGCTCCCCGTGCTGTGTGCAGGGCCAAGGGTCCATAAGGCTCCCAACGTCCGTATTTAGTATTTAAACAAGGATTGGGCTAATTTCCCTATGATGTGCCTTTATAGGGAGATCTTTATAGGGAGTCTTTCACATTCTCACTGTCTAAATGTAATGTATTTGTTGAATGAAATGAAAAATTGAGTGCAATCATCTTTGGGAAAAGCACTGCTGAACAAGTCAAGCCAATGAAAACAATATGTGTTGGCATGCTGTTTAATCAAAAAGCCAACAATACTGTACTGTTCATAGAAAACTCTTTCCAGGTACAAGAATGGTGTACTGTATGGGTTTATTGTGACATAGACACAGGGAGTGTTGAATGATAATCATTGGCAGTAGTTTGAAGGGAATCTAGGTAGTTTAAAAATCTTTATTTGGACATGTTAACCTATTTGTTTTGGTGTATTAGTTTCACACAATGTGACTGGTGTCTTAATCTGACAACACACAACAAAATAGCAGAATAACTAAAACAATGCCAGAAGCAGACATTCACTCAACAGTCTAATATTGCAGCACAATTTTGGAAATGACAAACCAGAAACATTGAAATTCAGCTTGAGCTGATTTGAATAATTCTTCTCCAATTATGCGATTTTTTTTTTGGGTTGTGTTCGTTATTTTAAATCTGACTGTTATTGTTTTACGCAGGATTATACAGTATTTCCTTTAATAGTCCAAACTGAGTGCTATATAGATGCCAATTGGGATAAATATTTCAGTAAAATAGCCTTATGCGACAGATGACAGTAACATCTAAATCAATAGAGCAATATGGATTGTTATACTGCCTAAACAAGATCGGTTTACCATGTCACCCACTTCATTTTAGCACATCATATCTTTTCTAGTTGACATTAACAACACACAACATCATTTTGGTATTACCACTACTACTTTTTCAAGCTTGTTAACTGGATTTCTGCCTTTGCTGAAGATGCCTTTGCTTCTCAATTTAAGGAAAAGATTCAGCAGACAGTTTGACAGTTCAGACGTTGGCACAGTAATACAGATCTTATTTTTTTACTCCTCTCTTTGACCGATGTGTCAAAACTATGATATATATTATTGACCATTTAAGGAACTTGTGGTGCATTTTAGAATCATCAGTGGTGTAAGCACTGAGTGTGGTGCAGAGTGTTTTGATGAACCACTGAGCATACTGTGATTATTACCCTGTTAGGGCCGCGCCAGCAGACTCACTCTTCCATTCACTCACTCTGTCTCCATTCATAAACAAGCCTCTCTATATCTCTATGCCTCTGTTACAGCAAAATACTAATTGTAGCGAGAGAAAACTGTCCGGGTCAGTGCTGATGTAGCACAGCGAATGATGGACCTGCTTACTAGGGGATTTATGGCCCAGTGTGTTTGGATGAACTTCATACACACCTTCAGCACACTCGGAAGTTTTCAATTGGAAGCGGGTGTGGGTCCAGGCCACGTGGACGGGCAGAAGATCCAGATTTTAGCAGAAGTATGCCCTCCATGCGTTCCTCGTGGCTTGGCGAGCTCACACTGCGTTTTGACAGTCAGCCAGTCACTTCAAACACTTGGAAAACACAGCCGTGCATTTGGAAAAGTGCTTTGATCACGCTGTAGAGTAGTCCACTATTTTTTCATTCATTGATTCATTTATACATTTGTTGGCAATCTTAGGATGAATTGACGAGCATGATATCAAGTTGAATGATAACTGGCACTATATCCATGCCTGGAATAGATATTCAACAAGAAGTTTGAGAAATACTATAACATGTTGACTTCAGATGTCACCACAAATATTACGACGGCATATTAAGGCCATTGTAGGGAAAAGAAGAAGAAATTATGGATCGGGGGGAGGGGGTAATATTCCAAGAAAAAACTCCAAGATTTACAAGATTTAAGTCTTAAATTTATGAGAACAAAGCTGATATTCTCTGAGTGGCGACGTCTGTAGTGCTTATAGTGTGTTATTTTTTTACATTTTTTTTTATAGTTATATATATTTGTATTGTGATGACTCTATGGACCTCTGTGTCTGGAATAAAGTTGATTGATTGATTGATTATCCCAAATTAGTTGACTTTACTAGACGTTTGCGTGGTAACTCATTGCCTTAACCCGTCTAAGTTTTTCCACAGGGTGAAACTTAACAGGTCAAGTTGTATCAACACAGATTGGTGAGTTGATGCAGTAGACAAATCAAGTTACATTAGTAGTCATTACTAAAAATCATTAGTAAACTTACTTTACTTTTGTTCCAATATAATAAATATGAAGTAGCATGCTGTACTTATCAAACCTACAGAAATATATCATCCTTATAAAAATGTTTTTATCTTTGTTACAGAATAGTTTTAAGAACAATGTATTCTATACATTAGCTCCATTAAAACAGAAAGGAGAACAACTCAAAGATTGTAATTTCCACCGTACTCTGCATGAATGTGATTGGCTGTATTCTCCCTCACTGCCCAGACCCCATCAACCCCCCCCCGGGTCTCGGTCATGGTGCAACAATAAATGTAGATGAACATGAACACTAAATCAACCATTCTAAACTAAAACCCAGATAACATGAATACACACCCAAAACAATAACAGAAAATTATTATAACACACTTTAACTAGGACAGAAACCGTTCAGGACGTATGTTTTTTCCCATGAGCCTTTGCAACAGTTCCAATGACCTCCCAGTAAGTTTCCCATACAGACACTTACCATCCTTAGTTATCTCTGCTTAATATGATCTGTCGCTGCATACTTAGGCTGATTATTACAAACATCTAATGTCATTTAGTTATGAATGTGGTTTTTAACAAAACATGAAAGAATAAGTAGTGACCACTAAAAAGTTTAATTACAACTAAATCTGGGTTTACAGTGTTTGATGAGTTGATCCAGTCTTACAAAGTTAGGAGATGTGGTTCCTTAACAAAAAATATATTAACAAATAAATTTGTGACTTTAATCTAAGAGAATTTCTGTTTTTTCTCTAGGAAATGTATGATTTTATAATCACAGAGAAATTAAAATGTGTGAGTTTTTTCTCCTGAATTTACCACTTTATTCTCAGAGAATATCCATCTTGGTAATTTTATGACTTAACCTTGGAAATAGGTTCCATATTTTTAAAACATTTCTTTTAACCTATAATTGCCCTAATACGGCATCATACCACAAATACAGTAGAACAAACTGCATTATTTCAACCATGCTCAGTCGCACTTCTATGACTGGCTGGTTTGAGCAACCCCTCGACTCTGCGTTGTGTGTAGAATGACGAATGACGAGCGGAAGACTAGTTGATCTTTACGCCGCGATGGGCCCGTTTATTATCTGAATAAGAACAGAGTATGTACTGGTCAGTCATACAGTTGGCTCACAGTAGCGTACACACAGCACACTACAAAAGAATAGCATGTTATTTTAGCACAGAGGCTAGCTAGAAAGTGCATTATGCCGCAATTTTAACATTCTGGCACTTGAAAAAAGGTACAACAATCCACTTGTAACTCTTATTATTAATATGTTCATAAATCACAGTGCACATATGTTCATACAATGAATATACGGACATAAATACACAATATTTGTACTCCGTGCTGCACTCGGCAACTCACCTTAGCCACATCTCTCATAACAATTAATTAGCAATTAATACACAACAGACAGTGGCATTTAACTACTGCAGAGAGAGGGTGCCCTTGAGCCAATAAGTGGAAAAATGGCATAATATATAAACCCTGTTACATATTGAACTAGGATGTGGATTCATGTAGAGATGTTATGTGTGTATTGTGACTGTTCACTTTCTGTTTCCATTTTCAGTGGATACTCCAAAGGCTTTGATGGCCCCTCAACTTCAGGGCACCCATGTTCATCAGGTACATGTCTACTTCTGTAAATGTCCAGAATGCATAATGTTTCATAAGAATGACTTATGTACTGAACATACTATGTCATGATGACTTTACATACAGTTTATCAATGGAAGATTGAATATAAGTGTGTTCATGGATTCCTGGAGTCAGTCGTTCTAGGAATATTCTCACTTGTCTTTGAATACTGATACATTTCCATCACGGGCAATGAAAATATGTGATTTTACCCTATAAACCTACGAGCCTTTTAGACAGATCAATATAGATTTATAGCATTTTGATAGTTTGATATTTTCTTTTTGTACCCAGCTTATAGACTCTGTTCGAACTTCCAGTGAGTTTACATAAAAGAGTGTTATTGTTGAAGTGTTGCCATTAGAGGTTACATTTATCATACATAAGTATTGTTTGTGAGGAACTTTAACTTCTACTGTAAAGAGGCGGCAGGTGCTGCTCTGAATACGGTGTTTTGGTGAATGCTAAGTTTATACGTTGAGGAAATGAAAACTGAAGCAGTTTCCGGCTGCTGCTGTTTTTGGTCCTCTCCAGTCAGCTGTCTGGCGTGGCTCTGCTTTTTCTCTTAGGTGTATCATCGTTAATCCCAAGGAGTATGTCCTCCGAAGCTGGAGAGATTGACACAGCCAAGGCCTGGGAATGCTACAAACGGCAGGAAAAGCGTGACAAGGACAGAGACAGATCCAGAGAGCACGGCCATGATAAAGACTCTACTAGAGGCAGAAATAGGGACAGGGAGAGCTGTTCCTCTTCACACAGGTGAGTCTCAGTGACTTGAAGTTATAATACAAATTCATGATAAAATTACCCTAGCTCAGTGTACTTAATGAATGTAATTGTCAAGTCTGTTTCCCTTTTGTACATCATGTTGATCAAGCACAAGACACAGTGGGCCCTCTTCCATCATATAATAATAAAAATAACTTGGTGGTCTAATAACAGTGGCGCTGGCAGGATTTTATTTCATAGTACGCATATGAAAAACGTTTACACAATCATCATTGCAGAAGAGTCATGCAGACGGCCAAGTACACCACAAAATAATGTAGTCATATCTGTAGTGACTTTCAACAAAATGTATATATCTAAATAAGCCAGTGAGGGACAGTTGAATATGTTTTAGGTGCATTTTCTGGGCTAAAAATAAACTAATGTCCAGTGCGCTGTATAATTTTGGATATGGCGACCCATTTATTCAGTTTATTCAGCTTTACACGCTCACTGTAATTTTCCACTTGCAAGTCGGAGACAAGAGCAAAGTTCTTCTTTATTAAAGCACTCAAAACAGTACCAAGACAACTAACAGATGTGTCGCAGGGTCTCACAGAAAACAGCGCTCTCACTCAACAGTCCCTGTATAAACAACAACAGAAATCATGTTTTTAGCAGGCCAGACCTGCCTCCACTCTGCTCCACCGAACACCAGCAAGCACACCGACCATGCATGTGCCATTTGTTGGCAGAGAGATGGGAGATAATAGACTGGCTCTGCTAATCCAGAACTCCCAACTGTATGATCATCATCATTCAAAAAATAAAATATGCACAGTGCGTAGAATTGCGTTGTTGGAGTCAAACGAGAAATAAATCTGGGAGCCGTCAGCAAGAAAACGGAAACTGATGTTGTACATAGATTAATAAAGGGCCAAGTACTGAGCCTTGAGGCACTCCATGGGAAACATGAGAGGTGGACACAGCATTTCTTATTAGAAAGATCATAATTACCAGGAACTAGCAACTATATTTATATATTTTTTCATGTCCCTGTTTTCATTCTTGGATGCCTCTGTAGTAGATAAATGCGAGTGCCTGTTGAGCAGCTGTGGCCTTTTGGACTGGGTAACATTTAGTAAATTGCTTCTGGTCCAGATATCCAGTCTGTTTTGGGCTCCTTCATGTGTGGATTTGCAGCTTGCCTCTCTGTTTCTGTCTCTCTTTTCCCCTCACATTTACACACACACACACACACACACACACACACACACACACACACACACACACACACACACACACACACACACACACACACACACACACACACACACACACACACACACACACACACGTACAGTTCATGTGTGTAAAGCAAGCAAGATTTGCTTTAGAGTGATTGAAAACTTCAAAGGAAAGACAAAAACAGAACAAAGAATGAGGAGGAGGAAACGGTCTGTTTGCCAGGTGAGACCAGAGATGAGTGCCTAGTATAGTATTGGCATCAGTGCTGCGTGATAGATCAGAATGACTGTATAGTCAATCCTTACTTTACATACAACTAAACTGCATTCTGAATTACGTTTTGAGGGAAATGTATTTTCTCCCGGATTACCAAGTTTGAACTTTTAAACTTTTGAAACAAAACTACTTGTTAAGGTTGAGGAAAATATCATGGTTTGTGTTAAAATAAGTACATTTGTACGTACATAAATTAAGTACGTTATGTAAATTAAGAATGTCACGTAAGCCAACGTTGACCTGGTTTCACACTGGACATGGACAGCGGTCTCCTGGGTGAAAGTCCAGTGTTTGTTTGACTCATCCGCCCTACGCAGACTTTGAACGTGGACATTGATTCGAAACATATTTGTGATGCATCAAAAACATACATAATCTGGCACAAAATACGTTTCCCTCAAAACAGCAGTTTCGAGGGGGGGGGGGGGGGGGGGGGGGTTGCAGCTGAGGTTGCGTTGTTCCTCTCTCATATTTCAAGTAATATAAACAGCGATGACTGTTGTGAGAAAATGCACAGCTGTTGTAAAGAAATCCACACTATTGCAAAAAGAGCGTAAGTACATTTGTAAATATGCAGAAATAGTTTTTATTTTTGTTCTGGTGCAGTGAGACAGGCCAGGGTGCCGTCTAGATGAGGGAATAACTCGCTGTGTTTGCCAGCTTCTGCCAGGAAATAATTTAGTGTACAGGACACTCCTCCCTGTTGCTCACGGTTGATAAAAGCCAATCTGATATCTCTACCGCACCAAATTTCACATAGTGCCCTACTACCCTACAGACTGACAGCCAGAGTGCTGCCGTATTTGTACTCAAACACTCATGCTCACATGCATGCACCAGCCAAATCCTGCCCTGAATTTTCTCTACACTCTCAGTGTTGACCGTTTGCCAAATGTCTATTTAATTACCATCAACTCAGGCAGCTGCCAACTAGAATACACACATGCACATCTTTCCTTCTTCTCACATTCTCACATTCTCCTCAGCTGACCTAAGGCTCAAACTGTATGAAAGGATGAGTGTGACATTTCGCTGTGACAGAGCAGTCCTCACTAAAACATGTACAGAACATTCTGCCTAGAGACAACAATAACTAAATCTGATTAGATAACTCTATTTTTAAGGTTTTAGGACACTGACACTAAAATATTAAATATATTGATATATTGGACCTTCTCCGAAGTATATACCTGTATTCCTGTCTTTCTTAAACGCTCCTTTTAAGCTTAGCCTTCTCTGATTGGCTTGCTGCACCTTTGCCAAGGTAGTTCTCAAGCTGTGGGTGGAAATACTAATGAGCCCGCATGTGACATAGTAATTGGAGCCACCGAGGGGACCAGGTCTTTTCAGTCTGTTGCTCCCAGACTGTGGAACGCCCTGCCCCTGTCCGTGCGTCTGGCTGACTCTGTTGTCTCTTTTAAAAAGGATCTGAAAACTTGCTTAATTAGGAAAGCTTTTGGTTGATGGGTTCTCACTAGCGTCCCTTTCTTTTGATATATGTATATGCATTTTATACTGTTTGTTCTACCTATTCTGTTGTACAGCACTTTGTGATTTTATCTGTGAAAAGCGCTTTATAAATAAATTTTACTTACTTACTTACTTACTTACATTTGAAGGGCTTGTTAAATCCCATGTTGACTGATCTAGGTAGCCCACAATAAACTGACTGGGTTGGTAGGCACTCCATATACCCAAATATATGTGCACAAGCACTGAAAAAGTGTTTTTTTCATGATATGTCCCCTATAAGGGGAACTATGCCATTTTCTTAGCTTAATTTACCTTAACTGAACAGCTTCAGAGTCATTGGAATGGTTATATGACTTTTTTCTGGTTGAATGGTGGTCGTCTCGCTCCCCCCTAGCGCCTGTGAGCTGAAAAACCACCCTTGAAACTTTCGGCAGGCGAGCCGCCGGCCTCAGCGTCAGGAAGTATGGCGTGATATCAGGTCTCGCGATCTAACAAACTGCTTCACGGCACCGCACACATACGGCCGTTCAGGAACCGGTAGAGATGGAGTTAGAGATGGAGTTTTTCACACTATCGTCACGGCTGAACTGGCATAAAAGAAGCAGACAGCTAGGAGGAACAGAGAAAGAGGAAACGGCAGACTGACCGAGAGAGGAGTCAGACACGAGTAAACATAGCAGCTGCCAAATATCTATTCTGAAGCTGTAGGGAGACACCTGCCAGCAAAAACACAGGAAACAAGAAATGGACTTAACTGCATAGTGCCCCTTTAAAACTACAACTACATGCAGTACAGCAGAAATTTGGACTCATTTCTCTGTCTGTGATTGCAAAAACTGTAATGCTGTTGATAACAATGAATTCCTGTGTCAGCTAGTGTTGGAGCTTCACTGATAATAAACGCATGGAAATAAGTGCGAAATAACAAAAATGACAAACTGAAGTATCTCTTACCGCACTGTGTGCTCAGTTAAAATAATCCCCATACGCTGTTGTGCCTTTCAGCACTTCTTCTACTTAAAGTGGTTTGCTGGAGTGTTTGTGTGCGTCACATTCAGGTTTTGTATATAAAGCTCAGAACAGCCTTGTGGGTCAAATGAGGGAAGTGGGACATGGGGACAGCTGGGAAGCTGTAGGCTAACTGCAGAAGATAGGAAGTTTAGGAATCACATGTGCGTGACAGACACGCAGCGAATGCACAGGAGGTTGGGTATTCACGTCATAGTTTTGTTGTAATGGACTGTTCCTGTGGCCCAGCTGCTCTCAGCACTTCTGGGCTCTGTCAATGTGTGTTGCCCTACATTCTGCCCACATGATCAGGCTTCACATGTGTCACACACACACACACACACACGCTCATATGTATGGGTTATGTGTTTTCTGTTACAGTGATTTATGACTGTGCTATTTTTAGACTGGAACCTGAGAGATTCATTGTTAGTGTCTGTGTGGGTAGTGTGTGTGTGTGCGTGTGTGTGTGTGTGTGTGTGTGTGTGTGTGTGTGTGTGTGTGTGTGTGTGTGTGTGTGTGTGTGTGTGTGTGTGTGTGTGTGTGAAAGAGAGAGAGAAACAGATGGAGCCTTCCGTAGCTTTGTTGCTAGCCTCCCTTGTTCATTGGTGAGGTCCGTGTGAGTGTTACCAGTGTTCTGGAGTAACACATGTTACGGCGTTATGTAATTTAATTACCATATAAAGCTAACTGTAATCTGTTACAGTCACTGGTGAAAACGTGGAGTTAAATTACAGTTACCTATGCAACTATTCATGATTACTTTTGGGGGGGGGGGTCACATCTGAATATTTTCTGTAGCCGGCTGGCTACGAGCTCCATGACGCAGAGCGGCAGTTGATCAGAGCTTTGTGACGCCGGCTAGAGACCTCCGTTGCATCAGCGGTCGTCGGTGATTCAGTTACCCAAAAATAGGTGACTTTGAGCCGGATAAAAAGCACCGTGAGCTGCCGGTCATTTCGGAGGACATTACGGTTAAATTTAGCCCACAAAATATGAGTGTTTTGCCGCGACGAAAGTTAAGATTAGGCACCAAAACGACAGAGTAACCCGAGTTAAGATTACGATCGTGGTTCGGATTAAAACACTCCTAAGGAACATGCATAATATATGTTCTTAAAAATTGTATTCTTATAATCTTAATTCATGTGATTTAAAAAAAGGAGTGTGACAGTAGTCAGTGCTGAGTGAGAAAACATTCATTTTTGAAATTTGAAAAGTAATCAAAAAGTAATTAAGTGTAATACATTAAAACAATTGTAATAGTTACACTATTATTACGTTTTAAATAGGGTAACCTTGGTAACCGGTAAATCGGTAACATTTCCAAAGTAACCTTCCCAACACTGTTGTGTTAGATCAGGTAAAGTAAAGTTCATAGACATGCTTTTATTTAAGAGAAAAGTCAAATATTTTTGACCGTATTATTGTATGTCTTATAAAGTCTTCTCACTTACAGTTTGGTCGACATAAAGTCCTAAAAAAGTCAGAAAAAAGTTCCTTATTGATCATAGAAAAACTAAACAGAAAAAGGTAGCAAAAGCGACAAAAACATCGGAAGAAAAAAAACATCAGAAAAAGCCCCCCAAAAAGCCAGAAAAGCACCAAAAAACCCTCAGAAAAAGTGGCAAAAACGTAGAAAAAAGCGACAAAACATTAAAAAAAAGCAACAAAAACTCGGTGGGCCAAAATTTATTGAGGACCTAAATTGATATGCGGGCCGGATCAAAATATGCGAAGGGCCGGATTTGGCCCTCAGGCCTTGAGTTTGACACATGTTGATGGTGCATTTGGGCAGGCGCTGTGGTTGGTAGCCCACATGTCCCGTGCTGAGTCACACAGGCCGAGTCACACACAGGCCGAGTGTGGCAGGGCAGCCCTCTAAACATCAGCTACTGGTTACCAGCTGTGGTCGGGACCGCACGCATCAGATTCACAGCCACCACTAATAGATTCCATTAGCTTAACACTCCCATGTACAGTGTTTTCCCTCGCTTTATAAAAGACTTAGGTACACGTGTGTGTATGTGTGTGTGTGTGTGTGTGTGTGTGTGTGTGTTTAAAAATAAAAAAGAAGCAGTTTGATGATCATTTTGGAGTGTTATTATTACCATATCTGTGTCAATAAGATTGCAAAAGCTAGAGCAGATAATAAATAAATAAATAAATAACACTCAAAAAGCTCAAAGACAAAGAAGTCCACCGAGGACCAACTACTACCATTAGATGTGAGGAAAGTATTTTTGTTAGTTTTGACGTTCAGATTGATTTAACATTAATTTTGGCTGAGGTGCGGCCCAAACGGCTCGGGAGCTGCACCTAAAAATGATAACGGTAGGGAAAAGCCTGCATGTATTCATCCAGTGGGTGATATACTGTGTGTTTCTGTCTCCGACCGCCTCAGTGGGTGTCGGCTGCTAGCAGCTGATTGGCCCTGACTGCCAATCACATCTCTGCATGATAAATGTTCCTCTCATCTCATCACCTCTTTCATGTGCACATGTGCATTGTTTCCATGGCTTACACATGGCATCGCACGCTCAAAGAAATGTAAATGTTATTGAAATACCCCCCCTCCCCCCGGCTGGTTTGATCATTGGTCGATAGAAAAGCTTGCACACATTAGCCGGTAAGTTCAATGCATAATAAATGAGAGGAGAAGTCCCAGGGTGATAAAGAAATGAAAATGACGGGCACATGGGTCGCTCACTTGGTAGAGCGCGAGCCCATATGTAGAGGTTTTCTCCTCGACACAGCGGCCGTGGGTTCGACTCTGACCGGCGGCCCTTTGCCGCATGTCATTCCCCCTTTCTCTCCCCTTTCATGACTTCAGCTGTCCTATAAAGATAAAGGCCTAAGACTTCCCAAAAAAAGAAAAGAAATGAAAATGATATTGTCTTCCTGCTTAAACTTTCACAGAGTGCTTTATTATGAAACGCTGTGAGGCTAGTCTCGGTGTTAACAAAGGGTTTAGCTGACTCCGAATATGGAACAGGAACTGGTAATTGAGAAAAGGCAGCTGTAATACAATGCAATGAAACCAAATTAGAGCATCGCTAATTCAGAACAGCACAGCAAAAGCATGGCAATAACGTTTAACAGCCTCAAAGTAATTTGCACCAGTCAAAAATCACAGTCTTATTTAATTTGCATAATAGTGCTTCCCTTTCTTAGCTGAAAACATTTGGAGAGTTACATTTTCATAACTTCATAAGTCTTGCCTGAATCCTCAAAGCAACTTTGATGGCAGCCTTGTGTTTTTGGAGGAACTGCTCCGTCTTTCTTCCAGCTTTTTGTTTTAAATTTAGACATAGCAAGATCCAAATTGCCTTCTACCGTAGGCAGAGAGGGGCACAGTTAAATCGGTCTTTTACTTGATTTTTCTAAGCTGGATTTGTGCCTGGTGCCACTTTTATCCTGGCTTCAGGGTCTAACTTGGGGCCTGTATATATTCTTCCACCGACATCTGTTTTTATTTTCCCCCCTACCCAACTTACTTTAATGTGACATACTTTCTGTCTTTCTGACTCAACTCCATGCATGAAACTCATTTATTTCCAGAGCAAATCTCAGGGTCTGTACCTAATCAAATTGAATGTTCCTTCTACAGTGCTCGCTTGTACTTGCATTCAATGCGACTTTCTGTATTTATTCATTAAACATAGCTTTACATATACACATAGCTGCCATACATACATTCCTCCGCATTTGCTTCTTCTTCTTCCTGCCACTAACAGCAAGTAACACACGCTCACTTGCCAGCTTTGTACGGGTTAAATCTCTCTTCCCAAGGGCTCTGCACACCGGTAATCTTTTACAAAACATGTTTGTTTCTCACACACTCAGCTGCAGTTTCCACTTCTTTTCTTTTGTAGGTTTAAATTGGCCCGAGACCCCAATTTCATTCGATTTTACGCTCACCCTCCGGCGGAAACATTGGCTTCTTAGTAGCATCTTTGTTGTGTCTGGAGTAAACTGATTGGCATTGGCGTCTTTACACAACCATGGTCCATCAATAACCTGATTAAATGCTGGTCCATTTGGCCAAATCAAACAATCCTCCTTACTGTGTGGCCGGGTGCTCGCTGTCCAAATAACTGAAACAAATGGTTTTGAGGTGGTTCATCTGTTCAGATTATTTTGTTCTTGTTTTTGTCCAAACGGGTTGATTTGTTAAAGCCGACCGTGTTGAACATGGACACTGAGGGATGCAAATTGAATTTCTATAATGAATAATGTATAAAAATGAAGAGGGCGGGGGGGGTAGGACTTCCTTGAACATGAACAATATTATTTGAGTTGCTTATTTGTTGTTTATATGTTGCTTTTTCTTTTTTATTGCTCATAAGTTTTACTTTGTGTTTGAAATTCTTTTTTAACATGTTCAATAAATTGACAAAAAAATAGAAGAAGGTAAAACTTGTTTTGGTGCTGATGTGACACACAGCGCTTTGGGATGTGTCAGAGTTACCAAATAAGGTCATTAGTAGAATCTACATATTAATCGGATCTAATATCTAAATATCAAGCATGATTATTACATTACATTGCATGTCATTTAGCTGACGCTTTTATCCAAAGCGACTTACAATTGCTATGTATCAGAGGTCGCACGCCTCTGGAGCAACTAGGGGTGAAGTGTCTTGCTCAGGGACACATTGGTTGATGGGTCATGGTGGGAATCGAACCCAGGTCTCCCACACCAAAGGCATGTGTTCTAACCACTGCGCCATCACCACACAGATTATATTAGTACGTAAGAGCACGAGAGAGGAGAGCTAAAGGTTGAGACAGGAAAAGCCAAATAAGGTCACGTTAAAGGTCCAGTGTGTGTTTTTAGTTGTTCATTATTAAAATCTGTGTTGCCCGTTCACAAACGTGTTCTTTTTTCATGAATATTTACCACCACCATCAAATCAAAGTATTCCTTTTGGCTTGAAATTTTACATGCATTTGTATGAACTGGGGTAGACGCTCCATATTCATACATGAACTGGGGTAGACGCTCCATATTCATACATGAACTGGTGTAGACGCTCCATATTCATACATGAACTGGTGTAGACGCTCCATATTCATACATGAACTGGTGTAGACGCTCCATATTCATGCTCCATCTTGAAATACGGTAGCCGGTGAGGGACATACAGGACATACTGCTCCGCCTTTCACGTTTTCGCTGTCACATGATAAACTCACAGCTGCTGCTAATGCTGCTAACGGGTATCGTAGCTTCTCGGCCCCGACAAGTTAGAAGAAGGAAACATGGAGGACCACACGTATTCAAAATCCAAATTTCAGGAACAGGAGTCTTCTTCTTCTTCTTCGCCCAGAAAAAGAAAAAGGAGATTGAAAAGAGCAAGAGACCGGCTTTTTGAAGCGTTAAGGCTACCGTAGCTGTAACACGTACTTTGAACTGCGTGGCGCGAGAGAGTTGATTGCGATATATGATCTCAACGCTAGATGGGAGAAATTCCCACACATTGGACCTTTAAGTTATTAAGATTTTGTCTGAAAAAAAAGGTTATTATACTGTATAATCTTTGAGAGAACACACATTTTGCGTTACAGAAAAGCTGGCTTGTTGTTGACCCCAAACTACTGCCACAGACTGGATAATATGGTATATAATGGTTCTGAAATAACAACATCTCCTGCTCCGTTACATTCTATCCCTCCACTCACAGCTGCTATTTATTCTTGTGGATATGACTTTCATGTTAATTGTGCCAATCATAAATTGTGTTTTATATCCGCCGTGTGGCTGACTGAATCATCGGGGCTTCTCAGTTGAACGACTGCAGGGATGGGGGTGAACAAAATTACACGGCGACAGGCTCAGGCGTTCTATGAAATCTGTGCTACTGCCCGCCCTCACAGGCCCGGGCCCTGCTGGTGAATAAAATCCACAAATTGTAAAAACAAATCCCGAGGCTTCCATGCTGTAATTTTCTCGTTCTAAAACTGCCTCCTTGGGAACCGTTGACTGTGTTGTTGGCGTTATGTGAGGCGGTTGTTTCTGTGTTAAAGCTAATGGCTCTGAGCAAGAACAAATGTGGGCCTTGGGTCCTAATCCCCGCTGCTAACACAAGAGCTGTCTCCAAATATTGAATATATTTAGCTTTGTACTTGCAACAACTATGCCCCTTAAGGCTCTCTCTCTCTCTCTCTCTCTCCTCTGTGTTGAGTAAGTGGATGGTAATAATTACTCCAGCCATGTGTGAGCTGTTTGCCTTAGCAGTGCAGCAGCTGTACTTTTCCTACAGACCTTTTTGAGCAAGATGATACTTTTATAGTCACGAAGAGAAATGCCTTCAGCAAGATGATTCTTAAAGGTCAGGGTGATTATTTTAAAACTGTAAGCTGTGCCAAGATGTCTTCTGTTGAGGCGAGGGAGTGTGTGAGAGAGAAAATGTATACACACACTACAGATTCCCCGTTGGCAGACAGTACGGTCTTCTCTTTAATCTAACAAACAATCCACAATGTCATCCGTGTTCAGTGTATTCTGTAAGACTCCTCTTCTATACCTGACTTATTATGACAAGCCAATCTGAATAAGCATCACCTCTTTCCACATATGTGTGCACTGTGTAGTACTGTATACAGAGGCATCATGGGAAAGACCATGAACTGTGACTGGCTTTGGATAAAACAAGGCCAAGAACAAGAACTATAATAACACTGAAAATGATCTCCTGGAAAAACACACAACTTTTTAAAAGTGTAAAGCCGTCTTCCCAAGGGCTCTGCGCACTGTTAATCTTTTACAAAACATGTTTGTTTCTCACACACTCAGCTGCAGGTTCTACTTCTTTTCTCCTGTAGGTTTAAATTGACCTGATACCCCAATATTGTCTGGTTTTACGCTCAACCTCCGGCGGAAACATTGGCTTCTTAATAGGACCTTAGTTGTGTCTGGAGTAAACTGATTGGCATCGGCGTCTTTACACAACCATGGTCCATCAATAACATGATTAAATGCTGGTCCATTTGGCCAAATCAAACAATCCGGCAGTCAGTGTACAAACCCAGGTGGCTCGGTGGTCGCTGTCCAAAGAACTGAAACAAATGGTGTTGAGGAAGTAACCCTAACCCTAACCCGATCTGTCCCTGTCGTGCCACTGTCCCTGGTGTGACACTAAAAGTATTTAGTGTTTAAGTATTAAAATAAAGATGTAGCTAAAGTCAAATCTTCCATGTTTGTATTTGGTCTCTTCAACACTCTGTCTTAACCAGAGCTGGCCGTAACCAGTTTGGTGCCCTAGGCAAGATTTCAGCTGTTTTAGCTGCTTTTTCCAACGTTTTTGTCATGATTTTTTGGAATTTTTTCAATTTTGTTTTGTCATTTTTGCTGCTTTTCACATTGTTTTTTTGCATTTTTTTCAACATCTTCGGTGCTTTTCCCGAAATTTTTATCATTTTCTCTGATGTTTTTGTCACTTTTTTTCGTATTATCTTTACATTTTCTTAACTCATTTGGACTGCCGGCGCCCCTAACATTTGCCTATACTGCCTATGCCGCGGGCCGGTCTTAACATACGTTGGATTCTGATGTATGGCACATTTGGAGAAATAAGAACAAGGCAATTGTTTGAAGATTTTCTAAGTGGGATTGACTGTGCAGACACACAACGCCATGGGATGTGTCAGAGTTACCAAATAAGGTCACATCAGTAGAAACTACATATTAATTGGCTCTAATATGCAAATATCAAGCATGATTATCACAGCCCCACAATTGCCATGGCTTTGAGGAAACCAGTTACGTAGTTAGCTGTTATAGAAGCAGTCAGAGTGGAGCTGACAACGCCACCTTCAGCCAGCTTTTTGTCTCATATTCTAAGGCCTCCTGCACACTGGCTGCGTGGCGTGAGCGTGGCGTTTCTGTTGCGTGTCAGTTGCGTGGCGGCTGCGTGGCGTTTTCTATGTCTTTGCACACCAGAAACTGACGCGGCGCTGCTGCTGCTAGCCTAGTCTGTACACACGTATGTTTCCCATTTATAAAATGAAATGACAGATTACAGCAAAGACAAGTCGGCAGTATTGACGGTAAAATAGGCTCCAGAATATTTCGTTCTGTATTGACAGGTGCAATATTTGAAAATCAATAATTATTATTATATATTTTTTTAAATTACATTCATATCTGCATTTATGTCAAAACCTCGAGACTTTCAAACATCAACATGTCATTTATTAAATGTATTTGTGTCAAAATGACATATAAACATCTTTTCGTTTTCTATTTTGCCTGGAAACACTTCCAGAAAAATAGGCGTCGGTCCTATTTTCGGTACGGCTCGAGCCGCGCCTTAGACGTGCGTATCACGCGGGCAGTGTGCACGCTCTAACCTGTTAACATGGGAGCCGAAATAAAAACGGACACGCCACGCAGCTGACACGCTCACGCCACGCAGCCAGTGTGCAGGAGGCCTAACTGTGGAATAGTTTACATAACTTATTAACTAAAACATAGCGGATTGAGAGTGGTAGCGTGTAATTATGTTATGGTGAAACTCATTTGGGATGGACACAGTGTTGCAGCCAATCGGCCTCTCATCACTAGAGACGCCCTCTGAAGG
>CM042432.1:36434564-36577064 GCA_023631565.1 Gymnocephalus cernua | reverse complement strand
AAGTATGTTTATAGTGCATTATAGACAAAAAAAGACAGTGAGCAACTAGCAATTATGGAATATTATGATACTTGACCTTATACGTCATTGTAAAAATGCTTTAAATGTGTTATATTTATTGTTATAAAGCATTAGGAATATTATGAGTGCTTATAACTAATAACTAATAACACATTATACATGTGTTTATAATGCATTATAGAGACAGGCTTGATAGAAAGTGTTACCCACTTTCTTTTGTAACATTTTGAAATTCAGGTATTTTTATGCACAAATTGAAAATGCGCATTGAACAAGTGGATGGAAACACATGTAGATACACATCTAAAAATGGATATTATAGAACCATCTTTTTGCAAACACAGTTTTGTGTTGAAATCTAGTCTAAACCATTTTGCTCATAAGCAATAAAAAGTGATATACACACCTTATCCTGCCATCATTGTAGGCCGGTGTCCCCTCCACGATGGAGCGGATAAAAAAGGATTGATTGCAGTTGACCTCTTCCTGACCGCCCACGATACTGAAGCCCAGGCTGCCCGAAGTACTCCGCCGCAAGACTATGTCTTTGCAGCAGTAGAGATGCCTGCATGAGCCAAGAGAGAGAGAGAGAGAGAGATTAAAAACACTAATCTCTCAACTGCATCTTTAAATTATGTAAACTGTATATGCTTGCTGAGTGTGTGCCCAGCAGCTAGATGGCTGAAACCGGCCCCGCTCAGAAGACAAAGGCCTGGCTGCTCTTTGAAAGAAGGTGTGACTTTCCTCCCAGGAAATAAAAGTAAGTGAGAATAGTCGGACTTCTATATCAGTCCCACAAAGCTAGTGGAAATGACATTCAAATCCTTCTAGCTGCGCCGCCGGACTAGACTACAATCCCATGGTGACTCAGAACTTGTTTTTTATGACTCGTAATCAATTCACTGTTTGAGAAGAAACACATTTTTATTTCACTTTAAGCGGGAGCAGCAGTTGTTTGTTGCTGTCAGCGTGCCGCTGTCTTCCTGACAACATATTTAACAAAGATATGAATTCATAGGTTTCAATCCAATGGAAATTTCCACTGATATAATAATAATAGGTGAATATTTAAGCTGAAAAGTTAGTTTGAAAGTATAATGAGTATTCACTCCCCAGCTGGCTCTGTCAAAATGTCAGTTGGCACCAGCTGGCAGAGGTCAATAGGACCAGTGTGGGGGAGATGCAAATCATACCGGGCTCCTGAAAAAATGAGTGGATAAAAGTAGAAAGAAATGCGTATGCAGTGGAAACAGAGACACAGAGGGGGTGCTCACCTGGGTAGCTGCAGCCATGACACCCACAGGGGCGAGTAATCGTCATTGGGCACTGGGCTCTTGATGCTGTCTGTGGGGGATGGCGTGAGACACGGCGGCATTGTGCACTCCTGCAGGCTTTCCTCCGGAGGACGCATCTCCAAGACCTTGAGCACGACGGGAGACGAGGTGTTCTTCAGGTTGGCCACGGCTTCGCCTCGCGTCACCCCCGTCAAGTTCACCCCGTTCACGTTCAACAAGATGTCACCTGGAGGGGGGGGGACAGCACAGCTCATCCTCTGCCCAGGATCTCGGCCCTGATAAATGCTTTTTTTTTTTCTTCAAAAGCCCTCACAGGACAGGTGTCTCATCATCTGCCTGTTTAATATTCAACAACCTTCCTGCTACAACACAAAGGGATGGAAGCCAAATGCCACCTGCGCTTTAAAAAAAAAAAAAGGCTCCTAGCGATGAAAGTGGTGCAAAGAAAAACAGACGGCGCGGTCCAGGCTGCTAGCGAGCAACTCGAAAGGACACGCTTGCCCTGCGCGGATATGCAAATGAATAGTCTATTACAATACACAAACATGTTTCATAACCACACCTGCTTCTGCGATGTCCAATAGGAATGTGCACCTTGAACCACGCACAGGACAATCAGACCCAAGTTGCTTCTGTTTCTATTTTTTGGGATATGTTGGATATGCTGCAATCAGCAGTTGTGGCTCTAATCTCTCCCCTGCCTCCAACTGCATGACAGTATATCAACACTGCTGCTGTAACATCCAGTTATTTATGTGCCGCTTCATGTTTTTTTGCTCTATTTCAGAGCTGACTGATTTCAGGCAACAAAATAATTGAGTACTCCACATCTACTCCTCTGGAACACAATGAGTCCTGATCACTGCTATGCTAATGTTTGTTTGTCTTTAGAGCCAATTTGCGAAGCACTGAACCACAGAAGCATCGCTGAGTTTCGTCTGCTGCATGAATACACTTCGTAATGAAACATGAATCTTAAGTGTTCATCAATCACCGCGTTCTGTTATATACAAAGTGTTCATCACAAAAGCCAAATCCACGACAGTCTGCCAGCCATCGCACAACAGTAGGCCACAACCTCACGAAAACAAATACTCCATCCACAAAATGAGTAATTATTTATATTATAAAAGCGGCGAACATCACAATCCTTGTAATAAAGACGTGCGTTAATATTCTGATAATTATAAGATTGAGTGTGCAGGTAAGTACTGGAAAGAGACATCGATGCATTTTATTGGCAGTTACCTTTGCGGATGGAGCCCTCCTGTCCCACCACTCCATCAGAGTCCACGTTAGTGACGTAAATAGGGAGGTCCCACCCTCGGCTGGACATGCCGCCCGCCACCGTCATGCCCAGGGAGTCATACGGCTCCTTAGTCAGAGTAACTGTCTTCTCATAGCATGCAGGCTTCTGACAAGAGTCCTTAGAGAGAGAAATAATTTGCAATGGAGAAAATGAATAACTGAGATTTAAATGCAATAGGGCTGGTTTATTTTTGCTCCAATACCATGTACTGCCATGGGAGTTGATGTTAAAACGTGCAGGACATTCATAATTGATTGGCTTCTTTCTTTGTGTATCCACATTCTTATAAACACAGCAACTCAAGACCAAACAAGATATGAACTTAATCGTAACACCAAGGGCACCTTCTATAGACAGTATCGTCTAATTAGACTGTGGAGCCGCACATTTGCATATTACTAAAGGGCTGTTTTCTCTGGGACTTGCGATAGGAGAATTCATATGAATTCCGCCCATGCTATGCTATTGGGAACAAGAGTCCAACTGACATAGACATAGCTGCTAATTAATGAATGACCCTTATTAGCATAACTGGTGATGTATAATATATGGTGGCTATTAGGACGGAGCGTCAGGCAGCTCAAACGCTTCTTCTTTTTGTGTTCATGTTCGATATGTGGAGCAAACTGATTTATTCAGACACTGTTATCCCAAATTAGTTGACTTTACTAGACGTTTGCGTGGCAACCCGTTGCCTTAACCCGTCTAAGTTTTTCCACAGGGTGAAACTTAACAGGTCAAGTTGTATCAACACAGATTGGTGAGTTGATGCAGTAGACAAATCAAGTTACATTAGTAGTCATTACTAAAAATCATTAGTAAACTTACTTTAGTTCAAATATAATAAATATGGAATAGCATGCTGTACTTATCAAAACTATAGAAATATATCATCCTTATAAATATGTTTTTGTCTTTGTTACAGAATAGTTTTAAGAACAATGTATTCTATACATTAGTTCCATTAAAACAGAAAGGAGAACAATTCAAAGACTGTAATTTCCACCGTACTCTGCATGAATGTGATTGGCTGTATTCTCCCTCACTGCCCAGACCCCATCAGCCCCCCCCCCCCCCGGGTCTCGGTCATGGTGCAACAATAAATGTAGATGAACACGAACACTAAATCAACCATTCTAAACTAAAACCCAGATAACATGAATACACACCCAAAACAATAACACAAAATTATTATAACACACTTTAACTAGGACAGAAACCGTTCAGGACGTATGTTTTTTTTCCCATGAGCCTTTGCAACAGTTCCAATGACCCCGCCCCTCCCATACAGAAACTTACCATCCTTAGTTATCTCTGCTTAATATGATCTGTCGCTGCATACTTAGGCTGATTATTACCAACAACTAATGTGATTTAGTAATGAATGTGGTTTTTAACAAAACATGGAAGAATAAGTAGTGACCACTAAAAAGTTTAATTACTTAATTAATTAATTAATATCTAAATCTGGGTTTACGGTGTAGACGTAGTGATGTGCGTTTTGGTTTGGTGAACGAGGCTGCGTGTGGGATAAAGTGATTGGGATTTTATTTAGGACGAGTGAGTCTGAGTGTCAGACGGGGGGGGAGAGCGAGGGAGAGTCGAGTAGTAATGAATAACACACGGACACATTGAGGTTGATGGGATGTAGCTTGTGCTGCTTTCCTCATGTGCTGCATTCACACATTTCTGCTGCGCTCACAGGAGGAGATCACTGTGTGAACACTTGCTGCCAACCTACACAATACACTGTGTAAGAGGGGTACTACACACTACTGCGTGGTGTGCTTTTGTGTAAATCAGTGCACTCAGAATCAGAAAGCATATTTTCCAAAATGGGGGCTTTCAATAGTGGTAGAGACTCTTTTTCTCTGACATGGCAATCTCCCCACCAAAATAGTAATTAAGTCATTAGTTCTTCTTTCCTTTCTTGCTGAGAGTTGGGTGAGAAGACTGATACCTCTCATGACTAAATGGTAAATATTAAGCTACAGCCGGTTAGCTTAGCTTAGCATGCAAACTGTAAGGGGGAAACAGTACAAAAACCAATGTGTAGATGACAAGTTTTTTTTCAGGGGACTATTTCTTGTCCGGGCAAACTGACTTTTAATTAAGGTGTTATTTACTTAGCTTTATAGGTGCGCCAGTAGGATTTGATTACCTTTCATTACCTCGCTGCTTCCCCCCGTCTAGTCTCTATGCTGGGCTAAGCTAACTGGCCCCTGGCTGTAGCATCATGTATTCTATTTTAAAGGATATTTGTCCCAAAATGCAGAGCCTGAAATTGGCCAGTACTCACCAGTACTAAGTAACGTCACTTCTGATTTTTGACCACATAGAGTACCCATACTTCTAATTGTTATTACCAGTATTATTATTCAGTCCCTCCAGAAAAACGCGGAGTGATTTTCTTGATTATGCGGCACGTTTTCATAAAAAATATTTATGCAATTTTATGTGATGAAATTGGGGGAACTTGATAAATAGAAAAAAAAGTGATTCCCCCAACACCGTGTTCTCAGTAGGTGAAATTACGTCACTTCATAACGTTCCCATGGCAACAGGGGAAAATGGCTGCTCTTGTGTGAAGTAAACGCAACATTTTTCAACTTTCTGCTGAGATATATGTGACTTTCTTGCAACGAAAATGCGGGGATTATGAAATCATGCAAGCCCCGCATATTTTGCGCGGAAATCGGCAATTTATGCGGCGAAAGTGCGGCGTATTTGAAAAAAATGTGGCCCCCGCATAAATGTGCAGACTTTGGCTGATTATGCATTGAATTATGCGATCGCATAGACAAGTTTTTCTGGAGGGACTGGTTACTGGTTGATATTTATATCAAAATAGGCTATATACCATGATTCTTTTGGGAAACAGAAAGCAATTCTTTGTACACTCAGACAACCAGCACCCTCATATAGCCCGAATGGAATGATCCTTTGATTCATAACCATATTTTTAGACACTGCGACGCTTCGACTTTTTCGAGATTGGCAGTCGAATCAGGCTCCTTAGATTAAATCACTGAATAATCGACTATTTGGTGTCACCCCTACAAGACATACGTAGGAATATAAATATATCCAAGACTCATGCAATGATCATGTCATGCAACGGCTGAATTTAGGGTACTGGCACCTTTTTTGTTCCAATTCAGGCACTGCCAAAATGTAGTGGGAGAAGCAATGTATTTGTACGGATAGTGATCTACACTAGCTTACTTCTATGCCTGCGTTTAAAACAAGTTTTAAATTAAACATGTTCAGCTTGAAACAGTGATTCTAAAGATTATTATTAGAACATATGTTACCAGTTTCAGTAAGAAACTGGGAAAGTCTTTCAGGGAAGGATGGTGGAAGATACTCTTTATCCTGTGGATGCAACTATTCTCTCAGAGGAAGACTGGCCGCGGTAGCTACTGCTTGAATGACATGCTCAGCTTTGATGGGAGAACAACACCTTCATGGATCATTTGCACCTGAAAGGGAATATTTATCACGGGCAGTGGAGACGGAGGAACAAAGCTCCTGTCTGTGTATTGCTACCGTTCTCGTCTCATGTGAATGTGTCTGTATGCGCTGCTCACCAGCAGTGTTTGCTCTATATCCACAGGGGAATAAGGTGGGGGTCCGTCCATGCCCCACGGAGCTTCTTGTAAGATGTCTGGGGTTGGCAGGCAGATCTGACGAGACACGATGAAGTGGACACCCTCCTCGCTTGCCTGGAGAACGTTTAGAGACAACAGAGTTAGGACATCAGTTACAAAAGACATGTTTTCAAAAGCAAGATTGAGAAGATTGTAGTCTATATCCACGACGTTCCACTTCCGGGATCGCTCCGCTGCCGTGGGAAATTCCGCAGATGTCTGCTACCTTCCGCTTTCTTTGTGTTGGCGTTGTAAACTCCGGTGGATTTCTGAGGACTATGGTTAGCTAGCTAGCTAGCTAGCTAGACTATCTGTCCAATCTGAGTTTTCTGTTGCACGACTAAAACAACCTTTGAACGTAGGCTACACATTCCACCAAAACAAGTTCCTTCCCGAGGCTATTTTGCAGACGTGCCGTCCAAGACGATGTTGATTGGTTTAAAGAAATGCCAATAAACCAGAGAACGTTTTTCCCCCCATCTCATGAATGCTGTGTGGACTCACCAGACCCTCCTCCGCAGCGCTGTGAAGGAAGGTCTGGCAATGCGAGACTAAGAAGATTGATACCGCTCTTATGTCTGCCTGTCAAATTTAAGGCTACAGCTAACAGCCGGTTAGCTTACTGTAGCTTAGCACAAAGATTGGAAATGGGGAAACATCTAGCCTTTACCTAACTCGCTAAATCTTGTTAGTTTAATCCCTAGAAAAACCTTTGTGTAAAAAACGACAATGAGTAAGATGTTAGGCAACCAGCGGAGACTCCAGAAAGTTAATGGTCGCCGCTAAGAAATAGTTTGCACATGAAACGTGAATTGTTGTTTGGGGGTTTTTGTACAGATTAAAAAAAAACAAGATATTACTTGTTCAATAGTGGCCTTTAGACGTGCTGGTAGGTGGATTTTACCTTCAGATAGAGCCAGGCTAGCTGTTTCCACCTGTTTCCAGTCTTTATGCTAAGCTAAGCTAACCAGCTGCTGGCTGTAGCCTTATATTTAACGGACAGATATGAGATGCTGTCAATCTACTCTTTACCAAAAAACAAATAAGCATATTCCCCAAAAAGTTGAACTATTCCTTTAAAACTGGTCATACAATAATTGTTGTTGAAACATACACGTTACAAAATGCATGAAATGAAATATTACATTTAAAATGTTGTTTTTCTGGACAGGAAAACCATGATTATTCATATTTTAAATATAGCTGCCACCCATGTGAGCTATTTAAGTCTCTCTCTCTGTGACTCCTACTACTGAACTGCCAGTGCAGCCACACTCCTTCACATACAAGAGGTCCAACAGTCACACAGACGAGCTGGCTGCTTCCCTCTCCCCCCACTCTGTAATTCCTCTGAGATCCCCTCAGCAGAGCTGACTCCTGAAGTCGCCAGTCCAGCCCATTATTGCCTCAACTGGACTAATTTAATTTCTTCCCTGCCAGTTGGTAATCTCTGACAGAAAGTGGCTGCTCTGAGAGGCCATGTTGGCTCCACAGAGACCCAGAAAAGGCCAGTCTGACTGCTCAGACAGGAACTCTGGGCGCAGAGACCCTGCACAGTCAGCCGCAAACACACAGCAATTAACCGCGATTAACCACAAAACACACCACCATTGACTGGCATCAACCAGGAACCAGAGGCAGCCGCATGGCCCGGTCCATTAGGGAATCACCACAATTAAATACTATTAACTGCACTGAGTGCAGACACAACAGCACAGCACAACACAATTAGCCTGAATCACCACAATTATCTTTAGTACCTCAGGGACCCGGGGGTCAGAACAGAACACAGTTATTTATAGTCTGTAACAACATGTGGACTAATTTGTCACAACTATGAACTTTTGTAAAATGCTACGAGATGCTACAATCGATTTGTTTAAAGGGGGACCTGCTGACTAGGGCTGGGACAATATGCTTTTGTCCCAGTTTGATTCTTTCACGATACATGGGTGCCGATTTAATTTGTACCACGATTCAATAGTATTGAGAATTGCGATTTTATTTTTCCTTCTTTAAAACAAAAAACTAAAGTTGAATAATAAACTTCTAAAGACAATGAATCATGAGACATGAGACAGTTTTCTAAGAAGAATGCACATCGCATATTTCATCTGTAAAGAAGTACATAACATGGATTATCTGCATTTTCTGGATATGATGTAGTCGCTGTCGGCGGTACCGCTAACAGGAAATATTTAGGTGAATATAAAAAAAAATCGATCTGGGGAAAAGAATCGATTTAAAAAATCATCACAGAAAAAAATCACTATACATATGAATCGATATATACTGCTGACTCACTGACCTGGATGAGCAGAGCAGCGTGTTCCGGTGCCCCGTAACGTAGATCGTGCCCGTTGATGGCTAGCACGCGGTCGCCAACGCACAGCTGTCCGTCGCGCGCTGCCAGGCCGCCCTCCAGCAGGTGGAAGATGAAGACGCCGTGCTCCTCCGGCCGCCTCACTAGCTTAATGCCCAGCTGCTCGTCTGGGATGGATTTATTCAGGACCACGTGGATGCTATCATCCCTCATAGGATGGTGGGGTAAGCCATGAGACGTGTGGCCCCCGGCGACATCGTGGCCGTGCCCGTGGCCGTGTGGGTGGCTGTGCGAGCGGTAGCGATAACGCTGTTCTCTGAGCACGGTCAGCCGGAGGAGCTGGCAGGGCTGTTTGAGGGTTGTCACGGCGTAGCAGTGGGGTACGTTGCTGATGTCAATGCCGTTCACCTGAGAGGGCAACAGGGATGCAGATTAACTCATCATTCTGTATTACATTCTGGAAAGACTTTAAAAAAAATGTCATAGTAATGAAGCACAGCGCAAATTCTTTCAGGAAGACGTCATTAACCCAATCATTGCTCTTTCTGCGTAAATCAAATCAGCTGTTTAGAAGCGATACTTTCACTTAGACCAATCAGACATGACCACGGAATTTAAGGACAAAATCACAGCATTACAGCTCTGCTTAAATATGTTCTCCCTGTGCGTTTCAGTTTTCGTTCCAGGCAAAGCGTTCAACCCTCCACCTCCCCCGCCGCCTCCAGTCTTCATGTTTCTCCCGGCTGGCCGCTCCGTTGCCTCGCCGGTCTGGTCCCCGGTCTTCTTCTCCGCCGCCACCAGAGTCTAGACTCCATCGGGGGTATGTTTCCTATTCTCTACCCCTTTAAAAAATATGAATTCGATGGAGTCTAATCTCCAAAAGACTCGTACATTTTGTCATGCAGTTGTATAATAAATATTGTTCTTTTGCATATCTGCAAACAGAGTCTCTCCTGATTGAAATGACATAATGACGTAGTATCAACAACAACTTTACAATAAGCAAACTGGTAAAACCAACAAAATATTAGTGCATTCCTGGAACTGGGCGTCTTGGTTATACCAAAAAACTCTTTCAGCAACACCGGGTGATCGTGCGAGATCTCGCACAGCGCACAACATCTATTGCGGGAAGAGACTACCGGTAAAGTTTGGTACCATTCCGGGCATTATTAGTGGGGTAATTTACCAGATACACATTTGGTTACTCCGAACCATCAATTTAACTACCTCCTTTGTGTGCCTTATTGTGAAGTGTTACCCTAATATCTACTCACAACTATTTAATTGAGAACACTAAGGGCCCTATCTTGCACCCAGCGCAATTGACTTTGTACACCGACGCGTGTGTCATTCCTATTTTGCACCCGACGCACGGCGGACTTTTCCCTCCACAGACGCAGGAAGGAGGAGATGCGCCCGAGAGGCCGCAGCAACATCGCCACCCGATCAAGACGAGCATTTATTACTTTGCTGCATCTCGGACAGCTCCCACTCCAGCCCTGACGAGAACGTCTCCTCGGCTGTGAACCCGTGCGCCAGGCAAATTCGCCGTCATAATAGCAATCTGCCATGGAACAAGCGCGCCTGCTCTTAACGGGAATGTGAGATGACGCTCTGATTGGTTTATTGCACGTTACGCCCAAACCACGCCTAGCTACTTCAGACCAACCCATTTTAGATTTGCGTCGGGCGCAAGACTCATTCATCCCGCCGGTAAAATAGCAACAGCTCCGCCCACAAAGCTACTTGCGTTTCGCGCTTGATACTTGCGTTTCAGATCGTTAAAATAGGGTCCTAAGTCTTGCTGTAACTATTTTCAGTGAAGTCTGTCACCTTTTCATTTTGTATTCATTTATTTTTGTATATATTATTGTTATTTTCCTATTTTACCTTTTATATTATGTCATTTGTATTTGTATATGCACAATTTATGTTTAAGACATGGATGCAGTTTAAAAATGGGACTTTGATTGCTTCCTACTGATTTGTGTTTAGTAGTAGTAGTTTAATAGTTTGGACTGTGCTACCTTCAGGATCATGTCCCCAGGCAGCAGGCGTCCATCCCGGGCAATGACACCTTCTCTGTAGATGTCCTGGATGAGGATGCGGACCAAGGGGGTCTCATTGCCGCCGACGATGCTGATGGCCAGCGGGTCTGTGGGAACCATCCGCGTGATCTTGATACTGGTAAGTTCTCCGTCAGGGATCAGGTGATGCAGCTGAGGAAGAGCCAGCACTGAGGGAGAACGTGCAGAGACAAGAAAGGCTGAGTTTAGTCCTGAATTTGACTGTACAGCGACAAGCAAAACCAAGTTTGACACACAGCCAAATGTAACAAGGGGAGGAAGTGGGAGAAAGAGAGACACGTTAGGGGAGAAAGAGTTGTAGACCGTGGTAGAGCGGTTCTGCAGTGGAACCAGCTGTCTCTACTCCCTCAGGTTACTAAAACAAACGTGTACAAGCCAAGAGGGAAAATTTGACTTGGCTGATTATCCTGCTCAATGTTTGTGTCATTAGTCACATACATCTGTAGTGAGTATGCTTGGGAAAACCCTTAATTTCAAATTTCCGCAAGGTTTATTACTTGGGCGGGGATGCAAGTACAGTTATAATATGTGCAATATTCCAACCACTGCACAGTGAAAACGTTGATCGAAAAAGGCAATACTGTATATCTTCTAGTTTTTCTTGTGAGGTACACACAAAAGTATAACTCCCAATAAATAATTCAAATTGGCATTTGTAGCAGATTCTTTGCTGTTTTCACATCAACCAAAGAGAACCAATACAGGATTCTGCCATAACAATAAATGCAGTATGTTATTCAACCAAATAATATGGTTTATAAGCATACCAACCTCATTATACACCTTTTACATTCCTGAGAAATGTGTACTTGTCTGCTAGTTTTATCTCATTAACCCTCCTGTTGTCCTCGGGTCAAATTTGACCCATTTTCAAAAAGTTTCTATATCAGAAAACATAACATAACGACGCTCTTCACAAGTAAAATAAATGATCAGTTCACTTCTTTCATTGAATTTGGGTGTTTTATTCAATCTAATAGCACTTGGAGAAATAAAATCACAAAAGAACGTTGAAAAAAGTGTCAAAAAATGTCGGAAAAAGATTCAATAAACGTAGGAAGAAAAAACACAAAAACGTCAAAAGGCACAGAAAAAAATCGACAAAGACTAAAGCCTCGGGGGACGACCAAAACAAAACAAAAGGTTGCATGGTCGACGGGAAGAGAACACGAGGGTTAAAGTGCTGCAGCTCCTCTTTTCACCCTGTGTGTTGAGCTCTCTGTTTTAGCTACAGAGTGAGGCATCTCATTTCTATTCCATCTTTGTTGTAGATAGTCGCACATGCTCAGTAGCTCGGTAAGATCACATCAGCTAGCTGTTTGTTTCTCTATAACTTCAGTCAGTACAAGGCAGGATTAGCAGGGAGACTTCTTCTAAACAGGGCAGATTAGAGATAGTAGATTATGGTGAACTTGTGTGTGTTGTAGCAGTGTTTTGCCATTGAGAACGAGCTAGCATGCTAGCGCTAGCATGCTGCAGTTAGCCACCTCGTGTCGGCTACTGACGTAACAAGCCGTGCAGATTTTGAACAGCTCACCCGGAGACTGAAGGCAGGAATCATTCAGAAACCGTATCTCACTCAGAACAACATGGATGTGTTTTTTTCCAAGTTTGTATGCGTGTGGAAGCACCAGAGACACAAAATAACGCCCCAAATCCCAGAAAAAGTGATTTTTTTCATAATATGGGCACTTTAAACTGTGCAAGCCCCCCTCCCCTCATGCCCAGTGGTGATGCCACTAAGCAGCAGAATGACACATCCTAAACTGGACCATGTGGAGGTGGGTGGGGATCTTTCTGTGACTATTTTGACCAACAGCCTTGGCCAATAAATGACAGAGAAGATGTATTCCTCATCTGATTTATTTTTCTCTGGTTATGAAGAATGTCTCTCTCTCTCTCTCCCTATTCCTCAGTGGGCTGTCTCCCTCTGTGTCTCCTGCTCCGTAGCCTCGGCCGTCCGTTCTACTCACGCTGCACTTTCTCCATTCCAAAGTCAATATTTTGTCTTTATCGCAGCAGATTGCTTCTAGGGTGGAGACCACATTAACACAGAGACCCGCAGCCATTCTGTAACCCTTCCTCCTCTCCTTCACACACCCTTTCACCCTCTATCTTTCTTCATCCCATCATTTCTCTTTTGTGTTTTCCATCCACTTCTCCATCCATGTGGACGTTACTATGCCTTTATTTGTTTCCTTTTCTGTATCCGCTCTTCCCCTCTATTTGATATGAATGATAGATGATAGATTGGTATGAATCTATCTCTACTTTAACGTTCGGTCCTCTCCGTCTATCTTTGTCTCTCCAGCAGCAGGCAATGAATATTTAATCTATCCTCTCAGCCTCCTCAGTGACGGCCTCAGAGAATAATCTAGTCCCTGATCGTTCGCCATCCTTCATTCTTACGCAATACCACATTCCTTGTCCTCTTCCCGTCACGCTGCAGCTCTACTTCAACATTATGCTCTCTTATGGTTGACTATATTTCCTTAAGTTTACTATCATGGGGTTCGGGCTGTGGATATTACATTTAATATGTGCAGAGCACATTTTCTCGACTACATAACATCTTATGCATCTACCATGTCAAGAGCACTGCGCTCACTGGGGACTACTCCATCAAGTTGGTGCAAACCTGTTGACCCTGGCTGTGTTTGAAGGAGGAGAGATGGAGAAAAAGAAGAACTGGAGGCGGAGAAGAGAAGGGCATCGGCTTTATCTCCAGTGACCTCCCGTAACCCACCTATGGCTAAAGTGCCTCAGGCTACCACTCTCCCTTCTGATCCGTCTCTAGTGATGCACCAGTGGACTTACGCAATCTGCATCTGAATTATTAAAGAAACATATGCTACTGTTACACTGTGGGCTCCCAGCCCTCCCCGAACAGCTGAGGGAACATCGCAAATGCACACATTTGGAAACACATGCACACGCACACACACACACACACACTCTCTCTCTCTGGAACCCTCTTTAGGGAATCATGAAGTGCACATGCAGCAGTGACTTCAAGAAACAACACAAAAATGCACAATGCAAGCACAAAAATATGCTCGTTATAGATACAAAGGCAGGAGAAGAGATGCGGTCAGGTCTGATCCATACCTTCCTGTGGCACGTTGGAATTCCTGGCATTGTCTCTCTCCTCAGACGTCTCGTTGCTCACCGCGTTGCCACTCTTTGTCCTCCGCAGGACACTGAACGCCCGGTTCAACCTCCTGAAGGAACGGCTCCTCACTGAGGAACGGTCAAAATTTCGGACTGCAAAGAGCACAGGGGAGAAAGAGAGGCCCTTTATAGATTGCCTCACACTCAACATGCCCGGACATGTCTGAATCTGCCTCCTCAAAGCCAGGCCTCCTCCTGGCTTAGTGACTGAGATCTGGGTTGCTGTGTAGTTGTTAGGGTGTTTGTTCAACTGTGGTAAGTTTTCAGCAATCATTTCCCCCTTTATCTTGACGATAGTGAGATAAACAGTAGAAGCGCCTTAATGTGGATTTGTCATGTAATGGCCGATACCCGGTCTGCTTCGTAAGGTCAGTGGCTGCGCCGATACCCATCCAGTGTATTTGATCGGTGCATCCCTACACGTGAATGTAAGCAATGCACGATTTGAAATATTCAACAAATCGGCCTAGAAAACGATGAAAGAAATGCATCAGTTGGACCTTAAGGATGTTTTGGTGAGAAGCAAACTGAATATAAACATAACTTTGTTCACAAGAAAACACGGTGCACCTTTAAGGCAAAAGTTGAGCCAGATTCAACTTTTTTGCCAGACAGTCTTCTTTACCTACCCTCTGTATTGCGACACCGCACTGAAAGAAATGAGGGCACTATGTGTTTTTGCCTCTAGTCCATCCTTTTCTTCCGAGGTTTCTTTTTTACAAAACTTTCAATAAGCTCAAATAATGTATGTTGCTTTCAACCAGTGGCTCTTTAATTCATAAAGCCAATCCGTGCGTGAGTACAGCTGCATGGTTGTGTAACTACATGGACGTGGACTCTATTGAATGCATCTAAAAGAGACCCTGCCAGTGAGACAGTTGTCTTTCTTATAAAAAGGCTACAGGAGGCTGCAGAGGAGAGGCAGCAGCCCAGCCTGGCTGCACCGAGCACGGGGCAGCATGCCTCTGCAGCGCCCCTCCCTCCCTCTGCGGGCTCTGGGAGATGCGAGAGCTCCTGACAGCCACATTATTCTTTAAAAGCGCCAGCCGCTTCTGGAGCTGTCAGCTTGTTCAGCAGTAGTGGCGCTTGTGGTGGTTGTGGGTGCTCAGCCGGCCGGACCTAAAGTGCTGGTGCAGCGTCATTTGGTGTCCCCACTGCATGTACACTCACGTTAGGGGGAGGGGGGGGCAGGGGCGGAGGGGGGGGGGTGGAGGGGCAGATGGATGGAGGTGCAGAGGGGAACACTCGTGACTGCTTCCTGGTTTCGCAGGTGGGAGAAATGGAGGGAGAGGGCTGATCACATCATTGGGCATTAACACACACTTACATCGGGCTATATTTAACCTCCCTCTCCTTCTGTTTCTCCTTGACTGCATAACGTACCTGCCCTCTCAGTGACTTTCTCTCTCTCTGTTTATCCCAAGTTCTCCACAAAGAGAGATTTTATGGATTGGTGGGAAAAAAACACAAGGCGGTAGAGCTAATTGGTTAATAGGATTTCTATCAGAGACCATTAGAAAGAACAAAGACTGTATTTCGAGGTTGAACAAGCGCCTGGGTTATACGTCTGCAGGTGTAAAAGTATGCTTGAACATAGATCACTGGCATCTGTTTTTTTTTTTACTGGGTGACTATGTAACTGTGACTAGAAAGCTCTCGACCGTTTATTGATTTTCAATCCGTCACTCTGGCAAACACACACTCCCTCTAGCTCTCTCACTGGCGTCAGATAACTACGGGGGGGGGGGGGGGGGGGGGGTAACGTCACGTGGGACTGAACAGGACCGCAGACAAATATCCGTTCGCCCACTCACACTCACTCTTCTTGGAGCTGCTGCGGGCGGCCAGGCTGGTCGTGCTGCCTGACTGACTGTTGTCCTCCATGCTGGGGTCGAAGGCGGGGTTGACCAGACCGGGCTCGTCTGACAGGAGGGCCACGGCGGCCGAGGCGGGGCCGTCATTGGGCAGCGTGGCGATGGTGAGTTCTGACGTGCTGTCGGTGCATTCGCCCTCCTGCGAGCGTCGCTTCCTGTCTGCTGAGAGCCCATAGTGAGAGGCTCCTTTACACCTGCACACAGGGGTCAAAAGGTCAGTCTCGAACTCACATCACACAGTCGGCATGGTGCATTTAAAGGAGAATTCCGGCCAATTTTTACGTTAATCTTGATCATTATAAATATGCGTGTACTTTCGATTGAAAAAACCCGACCCCAATCGGTGCAGGCTACACGGAGAAGCTGCAGGTACCTCCGCTAGCTTCCACTCAGCTAACACGGCAGTTGTCAGGGCAGACTTTACAGTGCCTTCGTGCCTCTTAACAGACACAAAATGCAATTAATAAGCCTCCTACTTACCAACACCAGATCGATCACACACAAAATGGATGAGCTACAAATGCACACGGAACTGCTGCGTGATATTTTCGCTGAACAAACTTATCACAGAGGGCAGCTAGCAGCTAACCGCTAACCGCTAGCTAGCAGCTAACACCGGGCAAGCTACCCACCAGCAGTATCGAGACAGGGTAGGTGAATTAAAACAATGTCTGAGTTGAAAACACATCTTGTTGTTACATTAGGGCCCTGTTGATGTCGCACAGACATTTTAATTGCATTTTGAGGCACAAAGGCACTGTAAAGTCTGCCCTGACAACTGCCGTGTTAGCTGAGTGGATGCTAGCGGAGGTACCTGCAGCTTCTCCGTGGTGCCTGCACCGATTCGAGTCGGGTTTTTTTCAATCGAAAGTACACGCATATTTATAGCGATCAAGATTAACGTAACAATTGGCCGGAATTCTCCTTTAATACGGGACATGTTGATGAAATGATGACATTGATGATCTGACACAAACACGCATCGACAGCATGACTTTTAACAGTAGAGTGAAAGTCAACAAATACATGTTACGGGGCGCCCTGGTGGCTCGCCTGGTTGAGCGTGCACCCCATGTGCTGGGACTCGGTCCTTGCCACAGCGGCCCGAGTTAGATCCCGCCCTGGGCCCTTTGCTGCATGTCATCCCCCTCTCTCTCTCTCCCTCTTTTCTATCTCCGGCTGTCCCATCCATTAAAGATAAAAAAAACCAACCAAAAATATATTAAAAAAAAACGAAAAACAACTCCATGTTACTCTAATCTAACGAAAAGGTCACATTCTCAAGATAAATATGAGAATGTGAGAAGATCTCCTCCAGCCTGAGGCTTTGTCTGCACGCTGACCTCTATCTTCTGCTCTGGGACCGCCTCACACAAAGATCCACACAGTCAGTGCAACAACAACAAATGTGGCTGAATATATTCTCTGGTACTCTCATTCATAATTTATGCAGCCTGCAACCTCTCTGAGCATATGTCACATTTACTCTCATAAAGAAAAATAAATACTCATTTCTGTTGCTTGCACACTTTCATTTGTGCCAGTATCGGTAATAATCACATGCACTGTAGGATGGATTTTCTCTGTGGCTGTGAGTGTGAGCATCACTGACAGATGATTGTATACAAATGTAAGAAAGCACCCGCTAGACAGGAGGGAGGGTGCGGCAAGTGACACAATGTTTGAATATAAAACCGAGATCGTCTGAAAGTTGTTTCTCTTAAAAACAAATGAGAGATGTCTTCTCCCTGTCAAAGACACCACAACACATTTTCAGCCCCTCTCTCTCTCTCTCTCTCTCTCTCTCTCTCTCTCTTTTCATACTGACAATATTAAATTGGGAATGTTTGTGTATGAATTAAAGATATCTCTACAGAGAAGGGCATCGTATTGTTGAAGAATTCTCCTCCATCTGTAAGTCATAAAGGCTTTGAGCTGACGCTTCATCAGAGGCAGGAATAACACTGGCTCGTCTCTTCTGGCTGTCTCTGCGGAGCCATCAGCGCAAACATTAACTGGGCTTTAATGAGCTGGATCCAACCCAGGCAGTGTTTCAACAGTAGCTCAGAAAAACAAGAGGAGCGGCATCCATTCTCCTGTCCTGTAAGATGGGCTGGGCACCAGTGGACTTTACATGGACGACATCAAGCCAAAAAGGAGGAGTTTAGTAAAAGCAAGGTCAAATGGTGGCCATCATTGCATAGTGACTAAAGAAATAGAGCTTTGATGTTTCATTAAAGGGGCGCTATGTAGTTTTGGCCATTTCTTCTTCGGAATAGATATCTGGCAGCTCCTATGTTTCCTCGTGTCTGACTCCTCTCTCGGTCAGTCTGCCGTTTCCTCTTCCTCTCTTCCTCCCACAATGCTTTCCTAGCTTTCTGCTTCTTTTTTGCCGGCTCAGCCGTGACGATAGTGTGAAAAACTCCATCTCTATCTCGTTAGCCGGTTCCTGAATGGCCGTATGTGTGCAGTGCCGTGAAGCAATTCGTTACATGGCGAGACCTGATATCACGCCACACTTCCTGACGCTGAGGCCGGCAGCTCGTCGGCCCAAAGTTGCAAGGGTGGTTTTTCAGCTCACAGGCGCTAGGGGGGAGACGACCACCATTCAACCAGAAAAAACTGCCTAGATCCCCTTTAAATGCTTATACAAAGAGTTTTAAGCCTGGAACCAAGCCACAGCTAGATGAATCGTGACCATAAAAGATGTGATTCGGCGCAAAAGAACATTTTGAAAATGACAAAAAAAAAAGGCAAAGGTGCAATACTGTGCAGAAATTAAACTAAAATAAACGTTTTGTACATCCCTAAACGTTTTTGCACATCATACACCTCGCCTACACCTGGCGAGCTCCACCAATCAGAGTCGCTGTTACGCTTAGGATTGTGGGCAGTGTAGTGCTACTCCAAAATCCCAAATGTTTTACTTAAAGTTGCCGTAGGTCGGATTGTGAAGATCCAGGACTTAGCCAAAAAATGTGAACATCCACAACTTCTCAGTCCCTCCCCCCCTTTCTGCTAAAGCCCAAAATGGTCTCCTAAGCTCCTCCCCCCACAAGGGAGAATGAATGCGTGTGTATGAGCAGTTATTGACCCCCTGGCCCTGATTGGTGCATCTGAACAGGGAGTGGTGGATTTTTGTAAATCCCCCTCCAGGCTGTAGGTGGAGCCAGAGGAATGACCTGCTTCATGTAGTTCTACTGGAACATCGGGTCAGTTTCAGCAGATATATGACAGAAAGCAGTCCCTCCAGAAAAACGCGGAGTTTTTTTGTGATTGTTGCGGGCAAAAATCCTTGATTATGCGGCACGTTTTCTTATAAAATGCGATGGAATATGCGGGATATTTATGCCATTTTATGCAATGAAATTGCGGGAACTTGCGAAAACTGCTGTTTGATGAAAAAGAGAAAAAAAAGTGATCCCCCCAACACCGTGTTCTCACTAGGAGAAATGACATCACTTCATAACGTTCCCATGGCAACAGGGGAAAATGGCTGCTCTTGTGTGAAGTAAACGCAACATTTTTCAACTTTCTGCTGAGATATATGTGACTTTTTTGCAACGAAAATGCGGGGATCATGAAATCATGCAAGCCCCGCATATTTTGCGCGGACATCGGCAATTTATGCGGACTTTGGCTGATTATGCGTTGAATTCTGCGATCGCATAATCGCGTTTTTCTGGAGGGACTGAGAAAGGTAGTTTTATTAGTCTTACCTACTGCACCTTTAAACCAAAGTTGATATCATACAGACTTGTGGCTTTTACAGGGGCATAAACCTTCGTTTCACAATCTCATAACTCGTGGTAAGTCTAGAAGGTTTAGACATTATGGCTAATAATCCAAATTCTTATGAAGAACATGAATGGGGATTTTTATTTCCCGAACCAAAATGTTAAGCTCTATAAGAGTTCATCCTGGTGAGCCATTTGCAGTCGAGGAAGGCCATTGGCCCCCTTGGAGCACCACATCAACCAGAAGCAGCATTTTGTCTCAATAACAGAGCTGTCAAAGTGGGTCATGCACTCTGACCACATCTCACAGCGAAAATCATTTCATCCTGAAGTTGGTTCTATATCTCACTTGTAGCCACGGGTCAGACTCACAGGTACATACAGCATTACACAAAGCTGAAGTACCTATTGATCTCACTCAAAGCTCTGTGACATAGCACTGCGCTGCACTGCATGTGTGTCTGTGCACCTGTGTGTGGGCAGCGACATCGTGAGTTATTCCTTCAGTTCAATTGATTGCTATCATGCATGTCCGTGCAGCAACATACCACTTAACTGAGTGAAGTGGTTGAATAGAGCAATATTTCAATCAACAGCAGAGGAGATGGCAGCGCTGCAGTCTTGACGGGGGCAGAAGGTTTTCCTTGTGTCACTCAATATCAATTAGAATAATTAAAGCTGGGTGCAGCTTGAAGACACCACTGCTGCTCACATAACTGTGTTCAAGTCCCCCAAATTAGTTCCTGTGGGCAGAAGTTTAAAAAAAATGTGTACATGTGCAGGTTCATATACACTTGGTGCAATGTGCAATTTTCCTCACGTTTGAGGTGGAACTTGCAAAGTTGTTTCAACCTTTTTGTCATTCTTAAACAGAGAAAATATATCAGATCAACCAGCTAACATGGACACAGAATATTATTTACCGATGTGGAGATTTTAGATGGTAATGCCATTTCCAAATGACCAGTCAGTCTACCACTGAAATGTTCCTGTATCAATGGGAAATAAATGACTGCACGCACACTGACAAAAGAAGTAGAAACAGCTCTTTGGATGCAAAAAAAAAAAGAGTTTATTACTCGTGCTAAAGGTGACACAATGTGTTGTCACCAGCTGGTGTTAATATCTTCATCTATATAAATAGATTTCACTCCCTCACAAAGTCGCATGTTCCAGCATTGACTGTAAACCCTTGACACACGCAGTCACACACGCACACACACACACACACGCACACACACACACACACACACACACACACACACACACACACACACACACACACACACACACACACACACACACACGCACGCACACACACCTTTGATAGGCTTGTATAGGACTTCTGGTCCAAGCTGTCTGTATGGAATTGAAGACTCTTAGACAGCATTCCCCTGTTTGAGGGTAGTGGAAAATGGGAAACCACAGTCAGTCAGTGGAGATGGGCAAATACCGGTGAATACAGGTTCATTCAGTTACATAAATCTTACAGACCACCCAAACCGTAGCTAAACGTCTGTCTTAAGTATTACTGTAATGAATGCACACCACACATTGAATTTGAGCAAGGAAGCTATTAAAGGTGTTCATCTCTAAAACATGTACTGTGATTGTAGAGCTCGGACACAAAGGATACAAAACAAAGAAAAATATATCTATATATAGAGCTGTCACGGGGGAACAACAACACAAGTTGAAGTTTTTTTTGAAGTCCCAGAAACATAGAGGCTATTACAGCACAGTCTCTGAGACAGCAGCGCCCCAGACGTTGTTTCATGTGCCACTGGTTTATCAAAGGTCTCCCGTTAATTAAAATCTCCTTCCTCCAGGGGACAAGAGTTGCCTTAGAAGCTCGCCATATCTCAACTGCCTCGAGTTTTTAAATGTCTTGAGTTTGAATGTAAAGGCCACAGTCTGTGCTGTCTGAGGTTAAAGGCAGGGAAGCATGACAGAACCCCCTTGTGTCCCTCACCAGGGTGGTCCTGGAGCTTTGGAGCCAAGGTAAGCGGGCCAATTAAGTCTGCACACTGGAGACGTGCAGTGCGTCGAGGGAGCAACGCTTGCAAAGACGCCCAGATGTATACACTCTCCCTCCTTATTTTTCTCTCGGCAATAAACATCCTTTTTGTGTATAATCGTGAAACTTTTGAGTGTTCGTGCAAAGCCGTTCCTCTCTCACACAGCATCATTTTTTGAGGGGATGATCACTGAGCTTAGCGGATGCTCATTAACACTGCAGTATCGGTGCCTCAGTCAGCACAGCCTCAGTTATCACATCATCTCTCTAAACCCCGGGATCTGTGGCGAGATAAGGAGCGAAGACACCAAAACGTCCTCAGCAGCACTCATTCTCGCCTCCTCCCTTACCCTCTTCTACCTCCTACACATTTATCCTCCGCTCTCTCCGGCGCACTAACAATTACCCATGATGCCTTCGGCAACGTGGCGGTCGTGCCGGAGCTCCCTGGCTGTGACACAAACAGCCCTGTTCTTGTGATGTGAAATAAACACCAGCTCACAACTCATCAAAGCCCGTGAGATTCTCCAATCCTCTTTAGGGGTGAGTGGATTATCCTTACTAACCCAAATACGCTCTCCGCTCCCTGACTGCCGCGGACAATCGTGTTGGGCCACACTCCGCATGCAGCGCGAGTTGCCTCTGCTGAGGTGACAATTCCAGGTCAGGCAGTCAGATGCAGAAACCAGGCTGTGTCTCTGGGCTCATGTTCACACGCTGCGGGCGTGTGATCATGCAAATGCTTTTGAATCTCAAAGCATTGTTTAGTCACCAAATCGTGGGCATGTGTGGGTACAGCCGGCTGACCTGTGTATGACCCACAGCTACGAAAAGAAACGTCAGGCGCGGGACACGATCCCCGCTCTCCTGGGTGAAAGTCCTGTGTTGTTTTACCCGTCCACCCCCCCCCCCCCCGACCGATCGACCTCCCTATGTGGATTTTCGCCCTTTCATACTAGTCGCTACGGCGTCAATTCACACGCAATCACAAGGTAATGTAAGTGAATGGAGGCCAAATGGCGTTGATAAACACGCTAAAATGCGAGCATGCGTCTTGATAACACGCCAATAATGGCGTATGAATTGACGTGTCATACATACGCCACTTCATGAGATCAGTCTGAGCGTGCAGGTGTGTGTGTGTGTGTGTGTGTATGTATGTGTATGTATGTGTGTGTTTGTGTGTATGTGTGTGTGTATGTATGTGTGTATGTGTGTGTGTGTGTGTGTGTGTGTGTATGTGTGTGTGTATGTATGTGTTTGTGTGTGTGTATGTATGTGTGTGTTTGTGTGTGTGTGTGTATGTATGTGCGTGTGTGTGTATGTGTATGTATGTGTGTGTGTGTGTGTGTGTGTGTGTGTGTGTGTGTATGTATGTATGTATGTATGTGTGTGTGTGTGTGTGTGTGTGTGTGTGTGTGTGTGTGTGTGTGTGTATGTATGTATGTATGTATGTGTGTGTGTGTGTGTGTTTGTGTGTGTGTGTGTGTGTGTGTGTGTGTGTATGAATGTGTGTGTGTATGTGTGTGTGTGTGTGATATAGGAAGCTCATAATTAAGATAAACAATGCTAAGAAAGGAGTCGTTAAAATCCTGAAATGTTTTATGGACTCTGACTTTACTCAACGTCTAATCCAGCTGATTCAGGGATGGAACTCCTGAGAGTCCTCAACAGCTTCTGGCTGAGCAGGGTAAAAGATAAAGCACACACACACACACACACACACACACACACACACACACACACACACACACACACACACACACACACACACACACACACATTCACTAAGTAGCCGAACAACAACGCTGTTGCGATCGGGGTTGGCGTTCATTAATTGAATTTATGGAAATAAAGGCTTGAATTAAACATTTTTTTCCCTTGATTAGATTAGTATATCAATTACTTTCTTTATCACAGACTTGGGCCACGTGCCAAACACATAAAGTAAAGTTTGATTGCGAGGGAATAGACAGGATGATAGATAGATGCATAGAGAGAGAGAGAGAGAGAGAGAGAGAGAGAGAGGGACATCAAGACAGACAGAGTAATCCAGTTAATGATGAACTAGAGGAGTGTTAATCAGAGGCTGCGCTGGTGTGTTGATTGGATCCGCCTGCTGTGAGGGGTAATCCCGTCTGCTGCACGAGGAGCGGCTGAGACCACAGCTAGAGGGGGTCTCAGCTGTGTGGGGGGGAGGGGGGGGGGGGACATTTTTGGCCATGCTTGTTTCTGAAACAGATTTGCTAACTTAAAGTAGGAGGCGAGGTTCAGTCGGGTGTGACTTTTTGCAGCCTTTGAGTAACGCATACAGAAACCAACGTGTACAGCAGCCCACACGGCTCATAAATCCCGTCTTTGTGTTTGAGCTCGCCATTGTGTGTGCTCCTGTGCGGCGAGTAATGGCTCCGCAGGTTTGGCATGCTTAATGCATCTGTGTGTTTACGAGCGCTTTACGAGGCCTCCCAGCCAAACGCTGTGTCAGTCCAGTCAGCCTGTTAGTTACAGCCCAAACTCTGACTCATGGTTTTTCAGCCGATCAATATGTACGATCATCAGTCGAGCCCTGACCTCATGATCGGGGCTGAAAGGACATTTATGCAGCATTTATTGTGTCAGTATCTGGTTTCAACCAGATACTTTTTGTCAACAGAGAGGGAGAGCACAGCTGATTTATTCTCTGCTCTCTGGCTAAGTTGGACCTCTGCTTACTAATACACCTTACATATGTTCACCTTAACAGCCCTGCAGTTAAATACTATGTGGAGACAGCTCTATCTGAAATCCCCTCCACACTACACTACAGAATATGCTTCTAGAGAATCCCCACTAGGCTGCTCTAGCACATTGCTCTTGGCACCTTTTAATCTATATATCTCACTCTACGCCAGTGATCCCCTAACAGGGGGTAGGCTACTCCTGCATTTGCCAGGGGGTACATGGAAAGATTGTAGCCAACTACTGTCATTTTGACATTTTAAAATGATGGCTTGATTAAAAGAATATATCCATATATTAACATTAGGTCAATTGTAACAGCTGAACACTGCATGTTGCCGTTACTTTATGTAAGAGACAACTAGTTAGCAAGCGAGTACAGAAGTTACAGGTAGCTAAAAGTAATGAATACATGGTAGAAATAGAAAGCTAACGCTAATGGTTAAGCAGTTCAAATTATTAGTTATAAGCAGGGCCGCTGTCAACACGGAATCTGCAGACTCAGAATTTTCTGCAGACTCAGAATTTTCTGCAGAAAACTAAATGTTAACACAGAAAAACTGTCCACTAAATTCCCCAGCTTTTGTCTTTCCTTCTGCAGATTCTGATTGGTTCTGGTTATAAGAACTGGACAAATGGTCAAAATAGTTAAAGCTAAAAGCAACGTTAGTGAATGATTGGTCACATATTCATCATTACATTCATTCTTAGTATTAGTAGCCTAGTAGGCTAGTAGTAGTACGGTTGCTGACCAAACCAACCTTGATATTGGTAGTTTAATTGTATAAGAAACTTAACAATATCCACTTTTATATAATGAATAGTATACAACTACACATTTGGAACATACACTGGGAATCGATGAAGGGATGACCAAAAAGGTTGGGAACCACTGCTCCACGCCGCACTACCCTTTGGCAGGTTGCCCTACATCCACGTGCCATGGTACAACTGCCTGTACCACAGCCAGCACTGGTCAGCCGAACCCAAAGCCCTGGCACCCAGTAGGGCACCGTTCACGTGAGAGATTAACTCTACGCTGCTGTCCTCTCTGCTGTCAGTTCCACTCTGCTGGCTCCCTGCTCTGCAGGCCGCCCATATACATCCCCCCCCTACAGATAAGCCTGCTGCAGACAGGAGACTGTAGAAAATATCCATGTTCGACATGTCATGCCTCAAAGACCCCCAGACACCGGCCGGACTTTGTGCCAGCCAGAGACAAAGGTTAACAGACCTTTAAGTATTTTCACAATACACACATCTTCGGGGATATGGCTGAGGAAGTAGGGCACTTGATGTGAATGATTCAGCACAGATATGAGAGTACACTGCATTGCGGAAACAAATGTCTTATATTTAAGTTTAGTAAAATGCTTTTGGTATAAAACACCAAAATCAGTCTTGTCTTTAAAGCTGTAGTGCGCGACTATTTTATATTTATGGAATGAGTTGCTACAAAGCTAATTCAGACTAATTCGGCTCCACACAACTCTCTCTGGATGTCTCAGTGTGACTGTGCCCTCCGGCGACTTTCGCTCGCAGCAGCTCGAGTGATGCGGTTTACGTCGCTGCTGAGAAAGGACGACAGCAGCATTCAGCTTTGGAGACGAAGAGGACTAGCCTGGACGCCAGCCCAACTTAGCCCCGCCCACAACATTTGAGGTCGGGAAGTTCAGTCTGGACTCGATCCGTTGTGGAGCAACTGTGATCGCTTTACAGGCAGTGCTGGTAATGTTGAAAAGCTAGCAAGATTTTACATAGCATCTCCTCGGGGGCTCCGGCTAACCCCTCCCTTGCCCTCGGGGCTCCGACCCACTAACAGACGTGCACGAGCACCGCTGCCTCGCCGCTACAGAGCAGAGCGGAGAAAGGACCGCCATTTTACTTAATGTCGCATTCACCGGTAAGCAAACATCTAATATTATCATATCGAATGTTTAAAACAAACGGACTACTGGCGACGACGTGCATTCAGCTCGGGCTCGTACACGGGAGGGGTGGAGTACGCGCAGCAGGGCAAGGAGGCATTTCATTGGTTCTTTCCAAGCGGACCGCGAGGCTGTGATTGGTGGGCGTTTTTACAGGATTACAGCAGCTACAGATGACGGATCTTTTTCGCTCCTTTTTCAGAGTCCATAAGTTATTCATTACTGTCGGGGTGTAAATGCCATTTCAAACAATATAGAAAGAAGTGTAGAATGGAAATAGTTACCAACCCGGCCTTCAATCCCTATCTGCATGCCGACACGCCTGCCGCTGGCGTGTCGTATTTCTGCTTGAGCAGAGACACACGTGAGAGGGCGGCTCTGCTAAAGTAAACACTTTGACCTGCTACTCACTACTGGTCATGAATAAATGAATACATCCATAATTCATCTGTTCTTTTGTGACTGCGTATTTACACATGCGATGTGCGTTCTTCAATTATACAGTCAAATGGTGTGTTCTGGCGAGTGTATTTTAATGCGTATTCATTTGCTGTGAAGCATATCATGTAATGTGAGATTCATGCGCACGTCTTTTTGTTTGTCAACAACTTCAGTGTGTCCTCTACATGCGTCCTTGTTTCCTTTCATGCTCGATTGTGTGGTTTGTAGACTTTGACCACCCGTGCATACAAATGCTCCCATGACGGATTCACTGAACGTGCTTCATATTGTAAATCCCATGAAAATAAATAATTAAGCGGATTTAATGTTATCTCCTTTTTAGAGAGACGTGCACGTTGTTCAGGAGGGTCTGAAGTAGGCTGTTAGCCTGATTTTTTTTTATCTCTCAGCAACTCTCCCCCCGGCCCTCCCTGTGTTTCTGGCCTGCTTGATACAATGAGACGGTGAGAGCTGCCTCACCACAGAACAGCGATTAATATTTAATCCAAACAAAACTCTTATTATTGAAGCCCGCTCCTGCTTAAAACTGGCACCAGGCCGAAGAGGGCATGGCGTGGTGCGCTGCCTTTTGGCTCAGGATGGACCTGGTGTACACAAATGACTCCTATTGTTCAGATCCAGCGAGCGTGTAGAATGCATCCATGCCGAAATTGTCTCGAGCACTAAAAGCGCGCGGAGCTCTTGGTGATCAAACACCTCCTCGATGAGGGCTGAAAGGACGGAAGCTAAGCTAATCATAGTGTTTAAGACATCTCAGCACAGGCCCAGAAATGAACATAGATCAATCATTAGCGCGCTACAGCGCTGCACTGTGATCATCAAGGGAGGCCATGTGGGCCGGGGGAGGGAATGCAAAGTTTAAGAGTGTGTGTGTATGTGTGTTACAGTAGGAGTAGTCTGAATTAACAGAAGTACATTTCCAGGATGAAGCCTGACATCCTGCGCGTGATTGCTGCTCTCAAAAATCTCTTCGCTACGGTAAACAAAGACAGCCTTCGAGCTAGCAAGCTAAACACTAAAATGGAAGGTTTGAACGAATATTTGGATCGTGCAACCTGCTGGGTTCTTTCTGTGAATGATTGTCAAGATTTACTATAAATATGTTTACAGCCTTTACTATCTAACTGGTACGTTTTGGGACAGACTGGCGGGATTGCCATGGACAAAGCAACGTTCCACAAGGCGTTAACACTGGTAAGAGCAAATTATCCAGCTAATATAAATAGCTCACGTTACTGTATTGTGTGAACAGTTAACTTTATTTAATATTTTATGTGGCGTTCCATTGAAACAAGTTCCTTCCCGAGACTATTTTGCAGAGCCACCGTCGCTGCGTCTTTGATTGTGATTGGTTTAAAGAAATGCAAACAACCCAGAGTGTTTTTTCCCCCTCCTATCCCATAATGTATGTGTGCTGTAGCCAGACCATATGCCACAGCGCTGTGAAGATGAGGCCTGGCAATGCGAGACTAGTATATGTGTGACAAAAGGAGTAAACCAATCTAGGTGCTCTCCTGTGTGTGCCAGCGCTGCTTTTTTATTGGCTCATGCTGACAGAGTAAAACGGCAGTAACCATATTAAGCATTTCATCACAGAGATACATTTACTCTCCGCCTGCATTGTTATCACCATCTACACCACGCGCATAGCCAATATAGTCGGTACACAAGCCTACGCTCATTTATGTGTGAGTAAGACAGATTGCAGCCACTCTCATTTTTTCCCACGCAATATGAACTCACTGTAGTAATCACATTAAAGTGAAAGAAATCAGAAAACAAAGGAGGGGTGGGGAGAAAGGCAGCAGGAAAAATAGAGGCAGGCAGAGACAATGGTGACAACACTGGGGGTGGGGGGTGGGGGGGGGGCTGGAGACCTGTCAACAGTATGGATAAAGACAAATGGTGTCCACTGCTCTCTAGCCAGGCAGAAAAACACCACGTCCGCGTTTGTCTGCTCCCGGTTTCTCTCCCTGCCATGTCATAATCAGCAAAATACCTCACTGTCACAAGCACACACACACACACACACACACACACACACACACACACACACACACACACACACACACACACACACACACACACACACACACTCTCTCTCTCTCTCTCTCCGTCTGACTGACTGAGTATTCCTAACTCCGTGGGCAAATCTGATAATTTTATTTACACACAACCCCTCATTCATACGACCCACATACTGTACTGGGCGTGCTGGTGCATCGCCATGGCAGCCGTATGTATGGCCAGATGGAAGGCAGGCACAGGAAGTGACCTTATAACCTCCTGTCTCCTCTCATCTCCCTTCTCCTCTCTGCTGTACGTCCCTGAACCAACCGCTCATCCACTTCGTTTCCATTCTGACTGCGTCCTCCTCCCATTATTTCCTGTATCTAATCCAATGTAAGGATTTCATCTCTGCTACATCTCTTCTTACAACCCATTCAGTCCATTTGCCTACAGTACGTTGCCACCTCCTTTCCCTCTCCCTCCTCGCCTCCTTTTGGCATCCACTGCCGTCCAATATGGGCTCTTGGTTGTATGCAGGAGCTAAGGTCCCACTCAGTGGAGGGAGCATACAATGAAATGAGGGGATTTGCAAGGCGCTCCATTGTTTCATGTGTTCATGCAGTATAATGGGACATTTCTGTCGGACTGGAGAGAGAGATCCCTGGCTTCACACGGTGCTGCTGAACACAGTCAACATTAACTCCCACACAAAGAGCGTCTGAGGGACAGTAAAGAGTAGGAAAGAGCTCAGAAGAAGAGGAGCCAGACAGTGTGATGTATTGTGTGGTGTAAAAAGATGATATTTTGTCTGCTGCTAAAATGATCAGTAAATTATTCAATAAGTTGACAATTTTGATACACTTCTAAAATGTGAGGATGTGCTGTTTCCGTCTTCTGTCACTATCTTCTATTGTTTTCTATCACTGTAACCTGAATATATTTGGGTTTCGGACTATTGGTTTGGGCAAAACAAGCAAGGCAAAGATTTGGCCTGGAGCGCTGAGAAATTGCAATGGTCATTTCTCCCAGTTTTCAACATCTTTTTAACTAAACGACTCACATACTTTTGCAAAAATAGTCGACAGACCAGACTCATTTCACAATAATCCTTAGTTGCAGCTCTAATGTTGACACACCCCATGAGAGGTTTGTTTCCATGGCGTCAAAATTCAATAACAATTCCCAACGTGACGTGCATCTGTGTGTCAATGGTGATGTAACCGATAAAATATCAATTATAAGGAAAGGCTGTAAAAATGTGCACCAACAGGTGTGTTCTTTATGCGTTGTTTTACGCACTGATGGTCGATTTTAAATACAATGTGTACAGTACACAGAGGCTTGAACAGATGTGATGCAGTAAGTAGTGAGAGTAGCCAGCTATGAATTTTTAATGCTGAGGTGAAAGCCTCTTCCACAAACAAACACCGTGGTTACAACCGTCCGTATCCTGAATGACACGCACGCACACACACACACACACACACACACACACACACACACACACACACACACACACACACACACACACACACACACACACACACACACACAGTGCATACAGTGTGTAATGCCTACAACTGTGAGCTAAGCGTGTACTGACATTTTGGTCAAAGCAATACAGCCGTCACAGACACACTCACATGTCTCTAAAGAGAGGTAGAGAGAGATGCCATGCTGCAGTGCCGTAGCATCCAAACTGTCCTGGACAGCACAAAGCCCTACCTGCTGGCTCTACTGCATCCCCAGTGCCACAGCAACCAATGACCAGGGCATTAGGAAGCAATTCTATGATTATTTTCACACCACAGAGGCACGCCGTAACTCTTAAAGTGATGATCAAAATGTAAATATTAGAAGTTACACACAAAAACGCATGGATGTACTGCAAAAACACACAAACAAATGGCTAAGTGAAAGACATGAACAATGACATTACAGTAACAGCTGCATGAGCTGTTGATGGAGGGGGAGAGATGGGGTGATGTTGGTGAAAGGATGCACGAGGAGGCTGAGTGTTAACTGTACTCACAGCTCAGAATAGAGGATGTGCAGGTTGCCCAAATTGTCTGTGTAGTTGGCCGGGCTGAGCCAGGGCAGGACCAGCAGCAACAGAGCCTTCATGGTCAACGCTCGGCTCTTTTTCCTCTCTTTTCCCCCTCTTTCTCCCCTCTCTGCACTGTAGTTTTCTCCTCTTCTACACCCCCCTCCTCCCCGTCCTCCTCCTCCACTTCCAATTCTCCGAAACTGGCCGTGCTGACCCCCGCTCCCCCTCCCCAACTTCCTCGCCTGCCTTCCTTCTCCTGAGGGGCTCTCGGATCAGAATTAATCCTTCACTTCCTACCTTTTCAGCCTCTTTCTTTCCCTCTGGTCCCCCCCCACCTCTCTATCTCTCTCTCTACCTCTGTGTCTGTGTGAGCTTGGCAGTTTCTTCTTCTGCCTCAGGCTGGCTGCCTGGTCATCTCAGCTGCAGAGGCAAACGGGCCACTTGCCAGAGGTTGAAGACGAAGACGGAGGAGGAGGAAGAAGCAGCAGAGGCAGGCGCAGAGCAGAAGTCCCGTTGTGGCTCAGGAGGAAGAGGAGAAAGTGCAAGAAGAAGAGGAAGGAGACCCATGCAAAGGTGGCACATTTGGAATACAATTTGAGATATGCAGCCCTTTAATCTGCTCTGGGCACTGGCGAGTTGTAAGAGGATTTGCGCTCGTATGCGTGTGTGTGCTTGTCTGTCTCCATCGGTGTGTGCGCGTGCGTGTATCTGTGTGCGTGTATGTCAGAGAGAACAGCGCAAGCTGTGACTTATACTGCAGCAGAAACCACTGAGGGGGGAGATGGAGCAGACCAAACAAAGACAGAAGGGGGGGAGAGGTACTGGGTGCTGCTCTGATTGGCTCTGCGCTCTTCACACCTCATACACACACGCACACACTCAGACAGACGCACACACACACACACACACACACACACACTCAGACACACACACACACACACACACACGCACACACACACACACACACACACACACACACACACACACACACACACACACACACACACACACACACACACACACACACACACACACACACACACACACACGTACAACCTCTGCATTCACCTCCCCCTGCCTGCACATATGTTGGTCCATGAAGGGGGAGGATAGAGAGGAGGGAGGAGAATATGTTGCCTCCAAGCCCTCACCCCTCCTCTCTAACGATGGACTGCTCCCTGTGCAGCAGATTGGTCCGATCGCTTAAAAGAATCTGCCTTCCATGTGTTGACCAAAACACACCGGCAAATCAATATTCTCTGCAGCGATGGAGGCTTGTTATTCTGAGTGACGTAAAAGAGAACGACAGGGGCAAAAAATAAGATTTTTTTTTTTTTATTAAATCTTGAGAGAACCACTGTCCAAGTGCACATTTCATTCATTCATTCATTCATTCATTCATTCATTCATTCATTCAGTCAGTCAGTCAGTCAGTCAGTCATATAATCGTTCAATTTCAGAGTATATACAAAGAGAGGGGGAAAGAAAAATTGGGATAGGTGATGCACCATAACAAAGGTTAACCCTGTCTATCGTTACTGCCTGATTCAATCGGTTGTGCAGGGATCTTGGGAAGGGGTGGGGGAAAGCTGTGTGTTGGTACATGTTGATGGCGGTGATTGGCATTCACTTGAAGGTGTGGAATACAAAAACAAGACACATTTAAAAGCTGTTTGAGGTGTGCATTTATTTCCTCTATCATCCCTTCCTGTTTTCGTTTTTTTAAATCTCTTCTCTGTTGTCACTCCCATCTCTCTCTCTCTGTCTGTAGTAAACCCAAAGCAGGAGGGAGAGATAGTTCATTCACTTTGAATGTGAAGTACTTGCAGCTAATCTGTTTTCATTTCAGCCTGTCAAATCTCCACCTCAATCTCTTTCCAGTGATATTTATTTAGCTATTTCATTTCTAAGTATAGAGTCATGTCAATTTAATTTTTAAAGCTCACATTTAACCATCATAGTACTCTTTCTAACTTTTATCTTTTTCTTCTCCCCCCCCCTTTCCTTTTTTCTCTCTTCTTACATTTTTTTCCCACTGTTTTTTTTTCTTCGATTTTCATAGCGCTCCGCTGCCTGCAACCCTCCAGAAAGACACTTAACTGGTGTAAATACCCTGTCTGAATGAATATTTCATGGGTGGAGGTAGTGTGTGTGTGTGTGTGTGTGTGTGTGTGTGTGTGTGTGTGTGTGTGTGTGTGTGTGTGTGTGTGTTAATGCATGTGTGCATACTGAAGCATAAGTTATCCTGCGGTATTTGAACAGTGCGCACAGCAACAAGACCACAGGGCACACAGGAAATGGAAATGTAATTGGATTGTGACAGGATGCAGTTTGTGAACAGAAACCAGTCTGCCCCCACAGGAGTCGTTTCATTCACTCGCATATTGACTCACACTCATGAAAACACCATCATAACATACACATACACATACACATACACGCATACTCTCCCCCAATTATTACTTTTGATTTTCCACTCACAGCATCCAATTGCTCATACCTATGTCATTTCAAAGTGGGTATTTTTAAAGATACAGTATTGGAATTATGCCTTACCAAAACAACCTCGCAAGACAGTGTTATACAGTACGTATATACCAAGGGACCTATCTGTGTGTACATTTATGTTATATTGAATAAAGAAGAGGAAGCTATTGATGCTTTAGAAATGAGCAAATGGTAATCCTAGCACCACGATATTTTGCATGAATTATGGGAACAATTTCTGCTTGTTCCTTTTACTGAAGCATCTGCGAGAGTTAGCTGTATGCTACGCGTTATTATACAACCCACGGCACTTCTAGGCAAGACCCACTCTTCAATAGCGGTCACACACTGCTATTGGCCAGGTGGCCATGCTTATGCAAGGTGAAGTAACCCGATTTGGTCAGGTCCTGTCCCCTGACCAGTAGGCTATCCTAACCTTAACTACTCGAGGTCAATGCCTAACCCCAACCAATCGAGCTACGGGACTTGCCTAGAAGTTACGTGGGATCCATAATAACACGTATGCTACTGATGTCTATTCTCTTTTCTTAGAGCTTTTTGAGGAAATAAATGATGTGGGAACACCTGTCACATCTTTAACGGATAATCTGTACAACAGAGGAATGGGAGGACGACCTGAAGAAGTGGCCTTGGCTCACAGAACAAACTATATTAGCTTAACGTTAGCTAAAATAAAAAAGTTGGGATAAGTTGCACTGTTCGGCCCATTTAGCTTGTTTATTGCTTTATTGCTACTGACGGTGAATCAATGAACAATCTGAAAAGTTCTTAGCAGGCTTAGCAGTACACTTAATAAGGTCAGCCTTGTCCAGGCTCTTTAAAAGCAAACATGAAAAGAGCCTATTGAAATCGCTGACAGTAACAATCCCTTTTCATGTTGTTTGACACACTTTTTAAGTCATAAATGTAGTTTGTATTGTTGGTGCCGCCGCAAACAGCATATCTTATCCTTCCACTTCATAACATTTTAGCTAACGTTGAGCTAACTTAGTCTGTTACTGCTTTCCGAGTCTACTTCGCAAGGTTGTCCTTTCACCCCTTGGTAGTACAAGGCACAAGTGTGACCCCATTATCCCTTTCAAGGTGTTCTTCAAATCAAGAAGAGACACGCAGCATACCGCTAACTCTCGCAAAAGCTGGTTGAGTGACAGGAATAACCGGAAGCAGGGGGGCCGCCAGGAATTTTGGGCCCCATGACAAAAAATCAAATTGGACCCCACATCTTCAGGACCTAACTGTCCCATCGAAAGCTTTACAGAACTCTAATTAAAGGCTTGCTTCTTGTAGTTCAATACTAGTACTAGCACAGTATTTACTGCTGGTGATTTGTACATGCAAGTCTAGTATGCAGTTCACTATTTGATGCAAGATTAAAAGCAACCATAAGAAATGTGCTGGAGGCCATGTTTTACAGTCTCAATGTATGTTTATTGTAAAATTGGACAAAATGGAAAATTCTCTTAACAAAATTATTATTATTATTATTATTATTATTAGTAGTAGTAGTAGTAGTAGTAGTAGTATTATAATTATTAATGATAGATTTAAAAAATAAAAACAAACAAACTTAAATATATAAATATATATTAACTGCCCTTCATGATGGGAGTAATAAAGTCTGTATCTATAGATGTCATTCCATAATTAATTATCAAACTGGATTATTTTAATATTGTCTGTATCTTACATGCAGGCTCAGGTAAGCTACTCACTGTTTCCAACTGTCCAGCATCAGTACAGACAGTAGGTTTTTTATTATTATTTTATTTCATAATAATCATTATGTGAGAAAATAATTATTATTAATGTGTTTGAATTTCTGTCATTAATAAATATTTCATTTTCTTTTTTGTAATGGTAAAAAGAGCCAGAGACCCACAGACTCCCTGCAGTGATGCTAACCGGCATGTCATTGAACACAATGTCGCTCACCTTCTTCACTGGGACAGGGAGGGGCCCAGTTAGGGGGAGACGGGGGTGCTGCTGACTCATCTGTTAAGTCTGCTAAAAGGGGCAGGGACAATGATTGAATATGAATATCTTGCTAAACGTTTCCCTGCACTGATTACATGCAGGCTAACACTAGTCTGTAGCTAGCTTATGTCACTATGGACATTAAGCCAACAGGTTAATACCACTCACAGACGACAGGCTAACCACCTTTCTTGGTGAAAAACTGGGTTACAGTTTGACACCCTTTAATTTGTCTTTCCTCTCTCATTTCTCTCTTTCTATAAAGTGGCCAAATCTCTCTTTCTTTTCTTTTTCTCTCAGTCTCTCTTTGTATCTCTCACACAATCAAAGGTCACATAGAAAAGTGCGTAACTGCCACATTCATTAAGAACTCTCATTTGTTTTCCAAATTTTCACACAAGCTTTTAAGGACTCCCAGTGGGCTTTGGAAGTGCACTTGAAAACAACATTTTCACACAAAGGAAAGGAGGAAGAAGGAAAAAAGGAAACACGCTCATGCTCGAGGCAGAACATCAGTAAAACAAACACATGGTGCTCTGGGTAAATTAATTTGACTAACACAAAAAATATGAGAGCAAGAGACATTCAGAGAAGAGAAAACCTGTTTTAAGCTGCACATGTAGCCTGCATGTAGCCACACGTAACTGGCTGAACAGAAGAAAATACCTGAGCAGTCATCTGTGCAAGCCCTTACAGGACAAAGAAACAAAGCGGATAAGAAATACCGTTGTTCAAATGGTTTAGATTTTGTACTTCAAAAGTTTTTTTTTTCCAGCATGACTGATTTCTCCAACCAAAGGCCAATACAGGTCATGAATGATTACATGAGTATGAAATCATCTCTGACCAGATGGCGTGGCTGTCTCAGTCATTACAACTCCTGACCCTTTGCCAGATTCTGGGGTATGGCCAGAGACAGAGTGCACTGACATCATGGCCACAAAAATACCCAAAGTAAGATAGATCAGGGAAGTACGGGGTCATTTACATATCGCCAGTCTTGAAATGTATCTCTATGTGGATACACAAAGCATGTTATAAAGAGATAGAATAGCATGCATCTAACAAATGTGGATATAGTTCAGGTTTGATCAGTCCCTCCAGAAAAACGCGATCATGCGATCGCATAATTCAATGCATAATCAGCCAAAGTCTGCATATTTATGCGGGGGGCCGCATTTTTTCAAATACGCCGCACTTTCGCCGCATAAATTGCCGATTTCCGTGCAAAATATGCGGGGCTTGCGTGATTTTATAATCCCCGCATTTTTGTTGCAAAAAAGTCACATATATCTCAGCAGAAAGTTGAAAAATGTTGTGTTTACTTCACACAAGAGCAGCCATTTTCCCCTGTTGCCATGGGAACGTTATGAAGCGACGTAATTTCACCTAGTGAGAACACGGTGTTGGGGAATCACTTTGTTTTCTCTTTTTCATCAAACCGCAGTTTTTGCAAGTTCCTGCAATTTCATCGCATAAAATTGCATAAATATCCCGCATATTCCATCGCATTTTTTTAAGAAAACGTGCCGCATAATCAAGGATTTTTGCCTGCAACAATCACAAAAAAACTCTGTTTTTCTGGAGGGACTGTTAAGATGTATTATATTCACATATCTGTTATTACATGTAGGAGCATAATAGCATTATATGGATTTGTCACATATAAGAATAGTATAAATCTAGTAATAACAAAAAAGTGGTGGTATGTTAAATGCAGTTTTAGTGTAGTAATACAGGTATAAATGCTACACCCACTGTTTGATTAGGTTTAGGCACAGTAATGACTTGGTTAGGCTTTGGGTTAAAATGACTATTCTGTTATAGTTACTTGGTGTCATGGTTGAAATAATGACAACTTAGTTATTTTTGGGGAACATTTCTGGCTATGAGAAACCCACCTTGACTTTTGGTCGGTAAAGTCCAATGTTTGGGTTGATTAATCCAACAATCCTGAGTCATCTGCACATGTTAAAACTTAACAAATACTAGGTCAACAATAGTAACCAACTTATTAAAACACATACTGTGTAGTCACAATCAGTGGGCCATATTTACATAAGTGAACAGAATAGAAATGTTGAAGTTTCAGAAACTTTTTCACATCACATTGTGTAGAGTCGTCCCTCTGGACGTGACCCCTCACCTCCACAGATAACACCTTCAAACTATGGGAGAGCTGCTGAATCCTTCTGGGAGTCGGCCTCAGAGCTCCGCACCTCATTATGACACTCACACTACATAAAAGGAAAAGACTGGGAGATAATGGAGCGGTGGAGAAAAAGATAGGGGGAAGGATGGGGTAGAAAAGAAGGTGTAAGAAAGACAAGAAGCAGAGAAAATGCGTTGTGTTGGTGGTGGGAAATAAGACAGAAAGAAGTGGCAGGAAAAAAGAGTTTATAGAGTTTTATAAAGTGCAAATGAATAGGAAACACTCTGCTTGTGTGTAATGTGTGGCGAGATAATTATCCCTCAGGCCTTTGGGATAGGGGAGTATTAATGAGCATTAATGAAAACAGATCCAGACTGAGAGAAACCAAAGAACTGTCTTTTAATGCTATATAAACAGAGGTGCCGGGCCTTGTTTAGATGAAAGTTGGGTTAGAGGAAGAACTCTCCCCTTTAATGCAGTAATGGTGTCTGACTAGTGGGCTGTAGGACCAAAGGGAATGTTTCGGGTTATTGAGAGGTCGTAACAATGGAGCGTCGGAGAAATGACACGGCGCCTTGCTAACAGCGCTAATGGCAACAGTGCAAACAGAGCATTAGCTCTCCACGCCAAGACCCGCCCTTCAATAGCATTTATTGGCCAGGTGTCCATGCTTACGCAAGGTAACGTGACCCCATTTGGTCACATGCCTAACTCCAACCAATCGAGCTGCTTCGTAGGGCGGGTCTTGGCGTGGCCATAGTGGGATTCGTAATTTTGCCACCAAAGGGACGTCTGACTAGTGGGCTGTAGGACCAAATGGAATTTTTCGGGTTATGGAGAGGTCGGAACAATGGAGCGTCGGAGAAATGGGCGGTCCTCTGTTAGCAATCCCCATTTCCTCCACCCTCTCTCTCTCTCTCTTTGGGATCCGCTGATCATTGGTTTGAGCTCCGTATGAGCACAAATTGACCAAAAAATGGCAACGGTCTGTTGTACTTAGCAGTGGTTTGTTATACAGAAAGAGCAGAATGCAGAATGCCGTGATTGACCAATCAGAATCAAGTATTCAACCAAGCCAAGTAATAATTCTGGACGAGAACTGCTTTTACCATACTTTTGGGATACATTAAACGGTGCTTCTTCCATCCTACCTGTTCTTGATGTGGTCTTCCAGATCACCACGGGCCAGAGTTTCAGAGCAATAGTCGGTGAAGGGACAAGCCACAGGCAGCTTGTCCAGCAGCTTGTGCACCAGCAGGCTGGGCTTCCTGCAGCTCTGCAGCATGAGGGCCGTGCGGCACACTGGGCAGAAGTCGCTCTCCAGCAGGAAGTTGGTGAGACACTCCCCGCAGTAGGTATGTCCGCAGGGCGTGTCCAGGGGCCGGATGAGCGCCTGCAGACAGATGTGACAGATGAGGTCGTCGTCCACCTCGTCTTTGTAGAGGTACTCGTGGTTCTCCTCCAGCTGGTGGCTGTGGCCACATGAGTGGCACAGGTCAGGGGGCGGAGACAGCGGTCCAAAGTCTGAAGGGGAAAGGGGTGGAGCAGATGCTCCGGCCATCTCCATGGCAACTTCAGGCTGTATACTTTCCTCCTGGATACTCATTTGGACCGAGGGTGTCTTGTTGGATCCAGTGAGGAAGTCATTAGCAGCAGAGACGTGTGGGGAACTATGTGAGGAAAAGGAACAGAGCGTAAGAGAGGCAGTAGTGGAGGAAGTACTCATGCGTGTCCTTTACTTAATACAACAGTGTAAAAATACTCCATGACAAGCAGCAGACCTGCATTCAAAATCCTACTCCAGTACAAATACATTAGTATTATCAGCAACGTGTGAGTAAAGTACTGGTTGTGCAGTTAAATGTCTCATCACTGATATATTATTATATATGACATTATTAGATTGTTAATTGTGATGCATCAATGTGTAAGCAGGCATTTAACTGTCGCAGCTGGTTGAGGTGAAGCTAGTTTTAACAAGTATATAGTTTAGTCCAGTGGTTCCCAAACTGGGGATCAGGCCCCTTAAAAGCATCACAAGATAAATCAGATGGGTCTTGAGATGAGTAATGGGGTGGAAAAAGAGAAATAATAAAATCCTGCTTCACAAATATACATTCTTTTTAGTATTTGTTTTTTTGGTTTGAAATATGATAATTTTAAGTCTTTGGTCCTTGAAAGGTAATTTAAATGAGATGTTTGGTTTAGAGGGGAACACCTGACACTGGACAAGTGCCACAAATATATTACATTACATTACATGTCATTTAGCTGACGCTTTTATCCAAAGCGACTTACAATTGCTATATGTCAGAGGTCGCACGCCTCTGGAGCAACTTGGGGTTAAGTGTCTTGCTCAGGGACTCATTGGTTGATGGCTCATGGTGGGAATCGAACCCAGGTCTCCCACACCAAAGGCATCACCACTAATTTTATACTAAAGTAAATAGAGTAAGGCCGCAAAATGTGGGAGCCACTGGTTTATTATATGAAAAGGTAGAGTTAAAGGTGCAGTAGGTATATATAAAAGGTATAGTTCTTACCTAACTTTAAACTAACTTTCTATGTTCCAGTAGAACTACATGAAGCAGGTAATAAAAAAAAAAATCTGGCTCATCAGCTCCCTGTTCAGATGCACCAATCAGGGCCACTGTTCATGCACACGCATTCATTCTCCCTTGTGGGGGGAGGGGCTTAGGAGACCGTTTTGGGCTTTAGCGGAAAGGGGGGAGGGACTGAGAAGTTGTCGATGTTCAAATGTGTTGGCTAAGTCCTGGATCTTCACAATCCGACCTACGGCACCTTTAAAGTATAAAGTAGCATCAAATGGAAGTAAGGTACAAGTACCTGAAAGTTATACTTAAGTTACTTTATAGTTAAGTACAGTACATGAGTGAATGTACTTTCCACCACTGAAGAAAGGGAGACGGCAGCCACAGTTATCGTGTCAAGTAAACAGGGTGTGAAAATATTCATAGGCTGTCACACTTCTCTGCAACACACACACACACATGAACAACAGCAGCACATAATGTGTACTGCAGTACACACATTGTTAGATTTCCTCCACTGGCACAGAGAAGTGATATCAAACTACTGAGATTTCATCTCTGGATGCAGGAACGTCAATACTGCTCATCTCAGCAGCAAGTGTAGAGACGGATAGACAGGTAAGTCTGCAGCACTCGCTCGCCTGTAAGTGACAAACACACATCACTGCTGCAGGAGGCGACATGGTTTTACTGCCACACAGGTTTATATTGCGCCCAACACTGCGAGCGTGCCAGTGTGCACGTCATATCCAAAACAGGCAGGCTCCTCGAGCACATGGACACAAACAGATGGGCTCAGTCAGACACACGTCACCTTGGCAACAGCCATCATGTTGGCACTCCACAAGCTTTGTTTCTGGACCCACTGTTGGGTCTTGGCTGCTAAATGAGACACTAGATCTTGTTAAAAAAAAAAAATGTGCCACAAATATATTACATTACATTACATATCATTTAGCTCACGCTTTTATCCAAAGCGACTTACAATTGCTATATGTCAGAGGTCGCACGCCTGTGGAGCAACTAGGGGTTAAGTGTCTTGCTCAGGGACTCATTGGTTGATGGCTCATGGTGGGAATCGAACCCAGGTCTCCCACACCAAAGGCATGCATTCTAACCACTGCGGCATCACCACTAGTTTTATACTAAAGTAAATAGAGTAAGGCCGCAAAATGTGGGAGCCACTGGTTTATTATATGAAAAGGTAGAGTTAAAGGTGCAGTAGGTATATATAAAAGGTATAGTTCTTACCTAACTTTAAACTAACTTTCTATGTTCCAGTAGAACTACATGAAGCAGGTAATAAAAAAAAAAATCTGGCTCATCAGCTCCCTGTTCAGATGCACCAATCAGGGCCACTGTTCATGCACACGCATTCATTCTCCCTTGTGGGGGGAGGGGCTTAGTGCTCCTCGAGCACATGGACACAAACAGATGGGCTCAGTCAGACACACGTCACCTTGGCAACAGCCATCATGTTGGCACTCCACAAGCTTTGTTTCTGGACCCACTGTTGGGTCTTGGCTGCTAAATGAGACACTAGATCTTGTTAAAAAAAAAAAATACCAACAACAAACTGGAACATAACTTGTGTTTGGAGTCTATACTATACAAATGTTATCCAAGTGCTTGTTCTAGTTTATTTGGACACATTCCCATGCTCTAAATAGAATCATAGCAAACAATGCACTTTGATGTGCCTCCCGATATGCTGATATGCAAATATGACTGCGCACGTACAACATGAAGATCCACTGAGTGAACCGGCGAGTTGTCAAAACAAACAGGCCGCCCTCATTTCTTTTTTCTTACATAAGCAATATGAGAAGGGCGCATGGCGAGTTGTGACAGCCATATTAGCTCAGTGTCTTTGGTGTGTTTGGGAGGGGGGACGGCCAATAAGAAGAGGCTTAACAAGGATGAACTTTCCCACTGAGAGCTTGCGGTAACATGGCTGACTCATCACAGACTGTGGCACCTGCTGCGTCTGAGGTCTGGCCTGATCTATGGAGCAGAACACTTTCATCGCCACGCAGGGAAAGCTAGACACAGAAAGGGATGGAGAGAGAGAGAGAGAGAGAGAGAGAGAGCAAATACCTGCCAGCAGGAGCAGAAAGTGAAGGTGGTTTGATATTCTCTCCAACTCCTGATCTGAGCAGGATAACATAATCTCTTTTGAGTTTGTTCTCTTTGCTCTCCTGGGAAACTTTGGTGTTAAAAAAGAAGAATAAAGAGAAAATATAACTACACATTAACAAAAAAAACTTCATAGTAAATGAATCAGAATGTACGCCTGTTTAGTCTGAAACAAGATGGACGACATCTTACTACTCACAGCCATGACTGGACCCCAGTAACCATAACAATTTGTGTTTGGAATGAGAATAACAAAGTAACTTTCCCGGCACACAAATGCATGCACCTATACATGCAGAGACACGCACACATGCATGCCTTCACACGCCCACTCAAACAGACGCTGGCAGAGGACGCCCGTGCCTGAGGAGCACCAGCTCTCTCTGGCTCGTTGTTAATCCCTGAAGTGACGAGACAACGCTGCCACAGCAGTCCTGTCGGACGGCTACGCTTTGCTCTAGAGAGGCAGTAACAGAGAGCTGATAGGCTGAGCCTTAACATCACTGATGCTTTATGAATAGATACAATATAACAACAGTTTTTTCGAACTATACCTTGGCCTTTGGGGGAGTCCAATTTCTTTTCTTTTTTTTCCCCACAATTTCTTAGTAAAAGCCAAATTAATTAAACTGCCTTGTTTTCTTTTTGCCATGGCTATATGATGCTAACAGCAGAATGGATTTCAAGGACTTTGCGCGCCGATTAACGGCCTCCAACGTTTATATTTTTTTCTACAAATCTTTGAGTTAACACGTCCTATACATGAGTTGAATTTGCACCGCAGCGCCGCCACGCCTTGATGCTCACGACAAGAATAGCACGTATAGTTATCTTTATTGAAGTGAATTAGGTTTATTAGGAATTAGGCCGTCACGCATGAATGAATGATAAATTGCAATTTTACACATAATAATCCACGATGATTACATTACGCAAAACTTAAATTGCACGTCAAAATTACACATTGTCAATATTTTTATTGACAAAAAAAAGAGCCCATGTCTTATTAAGGGGAGCTGAGCAGCTGAGCTCCCCCCCAGCTCCCCCGTAGTTCGCACCCTGTATAACAAGCATTAGGTGTGAGGTCTGCAGTCTGTCCACGTTTCTATTTCACCTTTGATCACAAAGTGAAAGAAAAAAGCAGCTGTTTGGATTGTCAACACGACACCAAGGGTAAAGTGTTTCCTCTTTGAACCAAAGTCATGTCAAGTAGGGCTGCGACTAAAGATTATTTCCATAGTCGATTAATCTGTTGATCACTTTCTCGATTAATCGATAAGTTGTTTGTTCTCTAAAACGTCACAAAGTGGTGAAGAATGACGATCCCTGTCTGTTCCCCAAAGCCCGAGATGACGTCCTTAAATGTCTTGTTTTGTCCACAACTCAAATATATTAAGTTTACTGACAGACGCGTAGATAAACTAGACATTTATCACAATTTTTTCACACAAGTTGTGCTTTTTTTTTTTTTTTTTTTAAAGCAACTCAACCCAAATTTAATAGTTAACTAATTGTCGATTAACTAATTGATTAATCTTTGCGGCTCTTAAGTCAAGCTTTGGCTCAATAGTCCCTTTTCAACCACTGATCATAGGAGCGTTATCTAAGATAGCGTACACCTTCTTCCTCACACATTGCACATTTTATGTAAATACAGCTGGTAATTAACTCTCAGCTTAGTCTGCTGTGATCTGGCATGACTTGACAAGTTAATAATGATACAAGGCTGTGCCAAGTCAGCTCTTTTTCCTAACGATTGAGTGTAAAAAAACAACCCAATGATAAGCTAAATGTGTCTGCGTCGGCACTCACACTGAACTAGCATGTTGCTATGTACATCACCACTACTCACATTCAACACAATCATATCTGTAGAGTATCAATCAACCAAACACACCCTCGGAGCAAAAAGACGCAGTCTGCCAAATCAAACAAGTTTTATTTTGCATACCTAGTTTGTTAATCATTGCAGATTTGATTTTCATGTGCTGCCACGTACCGAAATTCAACCCACCGTGTGTTTTCGACGGACACAGATTGTAGTTGTGGGAGGTGTGGGCTCACATTGACAAGACTGACAAACTGCTCTGTGAGTCATGTAATGAAACAAACTAATTCGAAGGCTGACACACAATCACAGGGCCCCCGCTCGCTCAGCAGCGCGATTACAGGGCAGAGTGGGAGTGCTGAACAACAAGCTGCTCGTCGTGAACATATCAGTTTATCATCAGATCATAAAAATCTGAATGGCGTGCTGATCCAAGCAGCTCAATAAACACGGACCCTGAGCACAAATAAGCATGAGGAAGCCTGGAGTTATAGGAATAAAGAGCGTGTCAAATCTCACACACACACACACACACACACACACACACACACACACACACACACACACACACACACACACACACACACACACACACACACACACACACACACACACACACACAGTACAGCATAGTCTGTTGTGTTCAAACATGTCCCTGAAAGACTGAAAATTTCGGTAGGCCATTTTTTTTGTAACCTTTTCTGCAGACATCTGTTTCATAACCACACACACAAAAACAAACAAACAGTGGAACTCAAGCAGTACTTCTACTGTATATAATATATTATATATGTATATAACAGGACATATTCATACCTGAAACCTCTCCTTACTGACAATTAGGATGTAAATTACAGTGTTAGACAATAAGCACCCTATCAAGAATCCCATCACGAGTCATTCCTCTACATGTATTACATAACATAAAGTAATATTTCCTGCCCTTAAATAACCTCAATGCTCTTGTGTTTGCATGTTTGGGTACGCCGGTCCCTCTCTGAGTTCGTAGCATATCTCTACGTGAGTTTGAGCCAGTCCTGACACCTCAGTGTGGGAGAACAGCTGTGGGCAGATGGGGAGCTCTGTGAAGTGTCTCTAATATCAGAATGGCTGACTAGATCAGCGCAGACTGTACGCACCACTAACTGACATGCTGAGATTAGCAATCACACACATAGTCGACAGTAAATCTACACAGAAAACATCATTATAAGCATGCAAAGTGAAGTAAACACTCACACAGGGATTCAATGCAAGTGAAATCCATGAAATAACACAGACCAGCAAAAGACACTGGAAACATGTTTTGCAACTACTGACAAAGTTGCTCTGTTGGAGTGTTTAAGACAATTAACAACCACATTTCTGATAACTAAACCAACTTGGAGTGAGTAACGTACTTACATGGCTTCATGAGCGACGTTCACTTTCAGCAGAGCAGTTCACCTGGACAGGTAAAGTCTAAAAGGGTGTAACATTAAACCATTCAGAGAGGGGGGGGGGGGGGGGCAAAGGAGAGTTCAATGACTCAGTGAAGAGGACTTTGTCCCAGTCACTGAGCCTGCCGATTGGCTGCCTGTCTTTAAGTGGAGAAATTGTATACGAGTGCTGGTCTCAAGGGAATTTTACAACCCAAAGCGGAGAAGACTGCTCCTGTGTGAGCTCAGAAGCTGCTCACCTCTATCAGGCCAAGGTGATCAGGAAGTGGCAGAGCAGAGGGGGGCGGAGCCAGAGGAAAGGTAAACAGGAGAACTGCCCAAACCTGCTCTGGGAGTATGGGAGAAACTGGAATGTCCTATGAAGTGGAAGCATACAAGGTAGAATGGAGGGTTAGGAAATGAATAGTTGAGACCTTTTTCAGCACAACAAACAATTTCTTTCTTTCTTTTTTAATGAAATATTGAAATGTCTTGTAAAAGGGCACCAGCAGATTGAGCTACAAGTTCTGACAGGCCCTCTTTTATAACACAATAACGATTTAATAACCCACATAACATATTTTGTACCTACATGATTGATTTCCTGCAGACCTTTGGCTTAAACAGAAGGACTGTGCTGTTGTCTATAAACAGGAAGCCCATAATCTGAGTCTCAGGCTGAGATAATGCTACCATGTTTTAACCTGTGTACAATACACACACTATAATACTTGTTGCTTGTACAGGGCCTTCTTTTTGTCGTTGTGGTTTTGCTTCCCTGTGACAATAGGATGCGTTTGTAAAGCCGTGCGTTTGACTCGAGCTTTGTAGAAAAACAGTTGTTATCCTCGTTGTCAGATGTGGTTTCCTTCTCGTCTTTTCCAACCTCACGCTGCTCTTTAAACTCTGGGACTGTGAGCCACAGGTGCTCCAGACACAACGTGACGTTTCTTCATGAGTCACTCTGAGATCATTAGGATATGTCTGGGCAGAATAGCCTACAAACTGTAGGCCTGTATGGGTTATTCTGCAACATAATATCAGTGACTCAAGTGTCGCTTTACAGGTACAGTAAGGGGAAATTTGCCAAACAAGAGAGCCATCCTGTATCAGAGATATAAAAAAATATAGCAACAACAATGTTCATTGCTTGTTAAAGGCAGGTTTAAGTGTTTTATACCATAAATGTACGCTAGTGGCGTTGCATTCAGAATGAAATATCTCAACAGCTATTGGATGATTGCCAGATATTCATGTTCCCTCAGAAAGATTTGTAATAACTCCAGGTCACCAGGGTAAAACTTGTAATGTGTCTAATACTATGGTTTATTGCTGAATACCTGCAAAACTAATGACATTCCCATCTTCCTCAGCTGTACTCTGTGGTCAGTGCTTAGTAGCTAATAAGATAAGATAAGATAAGATAAGATAAGGTAAGCCTTTATTGTCTCCTATAGGAGAAATTTGTCTTGGGCATTCGAGAGAATCCTGTCCAATGCTAGCATGCTAACACGCTAAACTGAGATGGTGAACATACAGTAGTGAACATTAATCCTTAATTAACGTCAGCATGTTAGCAATGCCGTTGTGAACATGTTAGCACATGGACATTAGCATTTAGCTCAAAGCACTGCTGTGTCTAAGTACAGCCTCGCAGAGCCCTTAGCATAAAAGATATTTATTTACAAGACAGAGGAGGACCAAAAAGTACCAGAGAGTTCGCCGAAAAACAGTAGGTAAATATAGCTGAAATTATTACTGGGGTTGGGGTGAAAAATGAACCACGTAGGCGCTCTGGACAGGATTCAAATCACCGACCAGCACAGGTAATGTTAAAATCTCAATGAAGAGGAGTTAATATATACATTCATAAGCAATTTGTTTAATTTGCTTGAGATATAAAATGTTTCTGACGTTAATCACTGACGCCACTTGCAGCCTTTAGGTGCGGACTTGTTTTGTGCATTAGCACAAGAGTGTGTGTGAGTTCACTCACAGAGTTACATCACTCACAACCCTCCTGCAACAGGAACTACTGCTTGTCTTTTGTGACATTTCTTTGGATTGGGAGAGTTAAAAGGTATTGCCGTATATCTTACAGTCACTAAACAATCAGGCAGTGGAGAGTGTAGTCTCTCTTCACTGGATGAGTGACGGTTGATGAACAAGAAACAGTATGGAGCAGTTCCTGGCGACCTTTGCAGCTGTCATATCACTCCCACTTCTTTTCCACATGACCACACTTCTGTCTCCATTCTCTTCTCTCCTTGGCTCTGATGAGCAGCATCATATAGCAGGATGTGCTAACTGGTGGGAAATGTACGGTGGCCGACGGGGGCCAAACACGCTGCAACTTAATGAAATGCACGCAAATATACAAAACACAAGCAGATTAAGAAAACCTCGTCATTAATTTGACAACACATGCGCAGCATTTAGCAAACGCACTGCAAATACACACAACACGACCAAATACACGAGCACGCTGCAAATACACACAACACGACCAAATACACAAACACGCTGCAAATACACACAACACGACCAAATACACAAGCATGCTGCAAATACACACAACACGACCAAATACACAAGCATGCTGCAAATACACACAACACGACCAAATACACGAACGCGCTGCAAATACACACAACACGACTAAATACACAAACACACTGCAAATACACACAACACGACCAAATACACAAGCACGCTGCAAATACACACAACACGACCAAATACACAAGCACGCTGCAAATACACACAACACGACCAAATACACAAACGTGCTGCAAATACAGAAACGATGCAAAAAGAAAAGCACACAATCCCCAAAAACAAATGCAACAAAAAAACGCTGCATCCAGAGTTGCAGTGCGTTGGCCCCTGCAGGCCACCGTAGAAATGCCCATGAGAAAGTTCTTTTGCTAAATTATAGGGTGTATATCTAGAGTGATTCAAATATGTGAATGGTTTCTTCAATGCTTAAGTTCTCTTTGAAGTTCTGAGTTGAACCTGCATCCTGTTTTATTTCTGCTGAGTCCTCAGCCCCCCCCCCCCCCTGCTGGAGTTTATCTAAACACTGTGGTGCAGGTGAAACCAATCTCCCCCCGTCTCTCTTGGACATTGGACACTTTCTCTTCTTTCTCTTATTCCACACACACACACGCGCGCACACACACACACACACACACACACACACACACACACACACACAGACACACACACACACCGCACTCACTTCCCTGCTAACTCTATCTCTTCCCGGCTTAGCTGTGCTTCACATCCCTCTGACACACTTTCCTTTAAGTCCTCGGCAATGATTTGAATTCAGATGGCAGATGAGAGAGTAAAAGAACTGGCAAAGACAGGAGATGTTTCCCTTTTAACTCACTTTTTGAAATACCCTTCATGAGTTTTCCTTTTCTATCCATTCTCATGTGGCAGTGAAAGGTCGGCCGTCTCCCCTCTTCCTTCCACACAGCATCCATATTTCATGCTACCAATGCTAATGCTCTCCGTAGCTTGAATATTGAAGAGAGGAAACCGCAGACGGAAGGTCATCAAATAGAAGCAACCGAGTCGGCTTCACAATCACCACGGAGACGGCCTCCTTCTTGTCCTTCAGATGTGATCATTCGCTGCAGACTGTGTGTGGGTGCCGGTGTGCGTCTATGGAGGTGCATGTGCTTGGGTGCTGTGAGCGTACATGTCGGGGTCAATCCGAGAGAATGGCGAGGTTTTTTCCAAACACATGAGAAATACACGCTCGGCCTTTAAAGCTTTTCTTCTTTGTTTTAAAAAGGGCAATAATTTAGCCTCTGAATTTAGATAAAACTCTTCCTTGATGCTGTGCTGCACCGCACTCAATAATCACAATAAACTATGGTGCACCACAAATGTAGCCTCAACATTTATAATAGATTTTTACTCCTCTATCTCCACTAAGCCGCTTGCTGTATTTTAGTAATAATTCTGTGATTTTTGGTCATGGTCAACATTTCACTCGCCACCTCTGTTGTAGAGATTTGGGAAATACAGACTGCAGCAAGAACAGCACTGATCAATACATGGAGTGTGATCTTTAAAAAAATAAATAGAAAACGAACAAAAAGAAACTTTTTATGTTCTGTAATAAAAAGCACATCTCAACCACTTACCTTTAAAGCTTTAGTGCGTAACTTCAAAGATTATTTTTGGGCCAATTTTAGGCCTTTATTGACAGGACAGCTGAAGAGATGAAAGGGGAGAGAGAGGGGGGGGGGGGGGGGGGCATGCAGCAAAGGGCCGCAGGTCCGAGTCCGAGGGTTCTCCAATGTTTTCTCAGTTAGCCTTTTAAAATAGCAGATTAGTAAACAGGATGTGCCTTTGGACCATTGGATGAATGGTTGCTGATTATGGGCAATGGAGATATGGCATTAAAGATCAGCCTCTTCTTTCTACAACAGTCGAGAACCCTTTGCACATCATGTCATCTGGAAACTGCTGCCCTGGTTACAAAAACAATGCAACTGATCTCAGCTGGTAATCTCTCTGTAATGGAGAGGAATGGACATTTCTAAGTGACCCCAAACGTTTGACCGGTAGTGTATTTACATTGAAAGTTATGAGTAAAATGCTATCAAGACCAATATTGATATTGGGTAAATGCCATCCAGGTTTCTTACAGTATTTAGACCAGAAAATGGCACTGACTGTAGGCCTAAAGGTAAAACTTTATTCATTTCTTATTATTCAACGAATCATCGTGTTGAGTTCAGATGTTCTTTATCTATGTGACATCTAAGGCTATTTTTAGATTGGGTACCTCAACTGAGGTGGTACAGTAGGCAAACAAAGGTAATGCTCTTAGACTTGGTCCCTGTGTAATTATTCAACAACATGAATCCAAAACACTCGCTGCATTCGCCCTCTTCGCACTGCAGGCGAATGATGCACATTCATACTGGCTGAAAAAAGAAACAGTCATCTTTCCAGCCATCCCACTTTTCCATCTATCTCTAAGACTTTTTTTTAAATGTATTTTTGTATCCCTGTTCTTTCTTTTGTACCTCTTCTCATTTGATTAATGGTGCTGTTTCACCTCAGCTGTTGTGTTTTTCTTCCCATAAATACATTTTCTGAATCAAATGCATTCAATTTCTCCTGGTAATCTTCGGCTACCTGATTCAAGGTGGCATCTGAAATACACAAGCGCTCCTGTCTCATATTGTTTCCCTCGCCCTTTCACTCGCCACAGTAATAGAATGTGGCTTTCCATCACTTCCAGCGCCTCACTTATCAAACGTATGCACTTTACTTTCACATATATAGGCACAAAATAAACGCCACACGTCAGACAGGAGCTCATCCATTAGTGTGTGCCTGACACCCCTGGCCCGCTGCCACCTACCCGAACCCCACCCTCCTCTAACACACTTCAGTCTGGAGCCACATCACACTAGAAATGGATGAGTTTTGGAGCATTTTCATCTCAGAGTTGCAATTCTCTTTTATCAGTGCTGGTCTCATTTGCACAAAAATCCATGGTGATAAAGTAGGGCAGTCGATTTTAATTTTCCCACCTCTGACAAAGTAATATGGGGAAATAATGATGTTTTCAATAAGTCATTAGTCAGGTGTCAAAAGGGGGCTCCACTTTTGACCCAGGGAAAAGTGCCTTGTATGCGTGCAGAGCATGTCAGCTCTATAAGCAGTAATCACTGGGGTGAACATCATCATTCAAAGTGCGTGGGGTGGATAGTGTTATTTGTTATGCTATTTGTCAAATGTCACAGTGACACCAAGACAGATTGTAACAAAAGAGGGAGACATTTGTACATGTGGGACAAGAGGGACAGATGCTGAGCAGAATGCAGAATGAGAAGTGAGGGAGAGACACATAAAAGAGGGCAAAAAGGGAGAGAGAGAGAGAGAGAGAGAGAAAGAGAGAGAGAGATAGATATGATGTGATTGGTGTGTCTGGCTCTGTTTTCAGCGTTGAATCGGTGGTCTGAGTCTCAGGGGGGGGTAAGCAGAGCGTTGCTGTTCCAGCAGGTAACACAGCTAATGCCAGCCAGCAAATGAAGATGAATGCACTTAATCTCTCTGCTGCCAAAACTACACCTTAGCATTAAGTCTCACACACAGGCACCTTACATTGCCCTCACACACCGTAGCCATCAATCTAACTCAGGCTTCACCGACAAAATGTTAACATTTTACATTCATTTCAATATTTCTGCCTTTGAGTGACTGCAATTTAGTTTGTGACTGCTTATAAAAGCCTGGAAGTGTCTGTGTGTGTGTGTGTGTGTGTGTGTGTGTGTGTGTGTGTGTGTGTGTGTGTGTGTGTGTGTGTGTGTGTGTGTGTGTGTACACTGAAGTATGTGTCGAAGGAAAACTAGAGCAGGGCCACAGATGCTTGACAGCGGGACAGTCTCATTATCCTGGTCCAGCATGGCCCCATATGTCACTCAGAAGTTGCCATCGGCAGCAGCAGATTAGTCTGATTGGCTGCAGGTGCTGTGACAGGTACAGGAGGGCTGGAGGTACAGCAGCGCTGAGCACTGACCAAATTGCCTCTATTCATTAATTGAGTAAAGAAAAATGCCTCGTCATTCAATACCCAATTTAAATAGGAGTAAATCTCATCAGAATCAGTGAGCCAATAAGCATGCAGCATGCTTGTACCCAGATGTAATAATGCTGGTGATTGGCTGTCTGACATTAAATGTTGTAGAGACAATCAGAAAAAACACAAACGCACAGAGACAGGCTCACGTAGTAGGAAAAATAAATACTAATACTAATTCAATCAGGAGAGACTTGTTTGCAGATATGCAAATATTTATTTGAAAATACGCATGCAAAATAACAAAGGTTTCCATCAACTTTTGGAGATTAGACTCCAACGGACAAAAGGTATATAGGCTATACAATTTCTAGAGTTTTAGAAAAGCCAGTATATCCCCCCGATGGAGTCTAGACACTGGTGGTGGTGATTAAACCAAAAGGGGGTCCGTCAGCCAGAAGAAGACCGAGAACCCCGTGGTTAAAGATGCCTGGAGGTGGAAGGGGAGGAGGCGGGTCGCACGCTCGTCTGCAAAGACAACTGACAGAAGCGGGAGAGAGAACAGATTTAAAACATTGTTGTTGTGCTGTGATTGGCTTGAACGAACGTGCCCGATTCTGATTGGATACGTGACGTAAGCTACTTCTCACCACACAGCTGATCAGACTAACCAGCTGATTAAGAGAGTGTGTAACATTAATGACGTCTCCCTGTCTGAATTTACGCTGAGCTACATTATTATAATAATACTATTTTTTTGCTAGTATGCAAGGAGGACACGGAGGATTAAAAAAACATGACATTCTGGGTGGGAAAGTCACCGGACGACCCAATAATCAGTCCGTCCAGAAAAACGTGATTATGCGATCGCATAATTCAACACATAATCAGCCAAAGTCCGCATATTTATGCGGGGGGGCCGTATTTTTTCAAATCAAAGTGCAGTTTTTGCAAGTTCCCGCAATTTCATTGCATAAAACCGCATAAATATCCCGCATATTCCATCGCATTTTTTAAGAAAACGTGCCGCATAATCAAGGATTTTTGCCCGCAACAATCACAGAAAAACTCGTCTGAACACAGCCACACTGAGAAATCCAGAGAGAGTTGTGTGGAGCTGATAGTCTTAATTATATTGGTTGCAGCTCATTGGGCAACGGCTTGAATGTAACGGACGTTCAAGTTACGCACTGAAGCTTTAAAAAGGAAAGATTGGTGGCCGGGTTGGCTCAGTGGGTAGAGCAGGCGCACATATACATAGAAGTTTACGCTTCGACACAGAGGTCCAGGGTTCGAGTCTGACCTGTGACGATTTCCTTCATGTCTCCCCCCCCCCACCCTCTCTCTCTCCCCTTTCTCACCTAGCTGTCCTGTCCATTAAAGGCAGAAATGCCCCAAAAAATAATCTTAAAAAAAAGAAGGAAAGATTGGATTTGCAGGCTGTTCTCACGTACAGCTATGAAAAGTAATGCACTTGCCGTACGTTGAGCGCGTGTGGATGAGAGGATCATAACACACAGGGCTTCCCAGCAGTGGAGCGGTGTTTGTGTCCTGGGGAGAACAAAAGTCTTTCACCCAGAAAAAGCGTGTTCGTGTCATGAACAATGTATAGATTGCATGTGGGTGAACATGCAGCATTCAATACTTCCTTTGATCTTGCCAGTTTTTTTTTGTAACTGTAGTTAAACTGCAAAGATCAGCCACGCCATTTGTTGAATCCCCCATACCCGCGCCTATATCCCAGTCCCTGACAAGCCCTCCATCTCTCAGCGGGACCTTCTCGCCTCTGAAGAGCTGTGAAAACACTCTCAGTCCACTGAGAATAGATGGAGAGCGTCCGCAGTCTAATTTTCCATGACATTTCCATCAGGATCTGTGTGGCGACCGCTTCACTGTATCACCTTAACATCAGGAAAACTCTCATCTGGAAAATGTCATTTCATCCCCTCCAATTCCAATTCTGTCCATCTTTCATAATGTTAGTAATGCTTATGTAAAATTGGGGTCAGGTTGCAGCATACAGTAAAAAGAGGCCTGTTAGGGCCCGTGCTGGTCTTGCTCCAATCATTTCATAGTATTTTGGAGTGATTAAATTGGGCTTATGATGCAACAGACCAGATGACCAGGACTTACAAGAATGTGAACAGACGGAGCCATTCATCACAGCCGTAATCCTCTCATCCTTTTATTAGACAGTCAGTCCACTCCGCTGCCATGCAACCCTGCATCAACATGCATGAGCACCCAGCATGGAAACAACACATGATGGTGCAGAAATGCACCAAAGCAAAACAGCTCGCCAGAGAGGATGCAAGGCCGAGCGAGGGCCTGTTTCTGTTTAGTGTTTCTGAAAGCAAACATCATTTTGGGAAGGACTGTTGAGCGCTGAATGAATTAAGCTTTATGAATATTCACAAACCTCTCCTCCTCTCGCTCTACCCTACTGTGATCGCTTAGCAGCACGGCCAAAAAGCCTTAGATCTTTGCAGGCGCTAACTTCCAAAAGGGGCTCTAAAATCGTATTAGTACAGTGAAAATCAACATGTTTATTTGTTGAGAAAAAAAATATTCATGTATTCAGAGCCGGGAACACCAAATCTCATTAATCTGAAATCATAATTATAAGATCAGTGTAACTGTTCTGTGTGGGTGTTCTGACATCCATTTGTGACGGCCATTATTTCTGTCTGTCTGTTGCCATGGAAATAGGTTTGTAATTTCATGCTTCTTGACACAATCCACTGTGTGTGCTTGTTGTTGCCACAGTGATACCTGGTGCAGGTTAGTTTTTTAGTTGTTTTGCATGGATGTGAAAGCCTCTTGCTACTGCTGCAACATTTCTCTGTTGTATTGATTTCCAGTGTTCCTGGCGTAGAGTCTGATGTGCTGCTCAGCCGTCGCCCTTACTGCTTCAGTCGCAGCAGCTGCTCTGCTCTTAATCTGGCCACCGGCGGGTAACTCAGTCTTTGATGTGAAACATCTCGATGGCTCTCATTCAGCCTGGGGGGGGGCTTAGCTTTACAGCTTCACGTTGACCCGGACAACAGCCGTGTCAAAGAAACACTGGACGAATGACATCATACCTGTTTGTAAGACAGGGTGTAGTATTTATACCTGTATTACTACACTAAAACTGCATTTAACATACCACCACTTTTTTGTTATTACTAGATTTATACTATTCTTATGTTAAACGCTTTCTGTGACAAATCCATATAATGCTATTATGCTCCTACATGTAATAACAGATATGTTAATATAATATATCTTAACAGTCCCTCCAGAAAGAGTTTTTTTGGGATTGTTGTGGGCAAAAATTTGCCGATTATGCGGCACGTTTTCATAAAAACTGCGATGGAATATGCGGGATATTTATGCAATTTTATGCGATGACATTTCGGGAACTTGCAAAAATTGCAGTTTGATGAAAAAGAGAAAACAAAAGTGATTCCCCCCCAACACCGTGTTCTCACTAGGCGAAATTACGTCACTTCATAACGTTCCCATGGCAACAGGGGAAAATGGCTGCTCTTGCGTGAAGTAAACGCAACATTTTTCAACTTCCTGCTGAGATATATGTGACTTTTTTGCAACAAAAATGCGGGGATTATGAAATCATGCAAGCACGGAAATCGGCAATTTATGCGGCGAAAGTGCGGCGTATTTTAAAAAATGCGCCCCCCCCCGCATAAATATGCGGACTTTGGCTGATTATGCATTGAATTCTGCGATCGCATAATCACGATTTTCTGGAGGGACTGAATAACCTAATCCAATAAAACAACCCATCAAATATCACTAAAGCAAGAGCGTGATTGAACAGTACGAACAGCGTTATTTTTTTCAGTGATGGAGGAAGTTTTCAGAATACTGTGTATCCTTTATTTAAAAAACATTTTGGGAAAAAGGCTTATTTGCTTTCTTGCTAAACGATTGATACCACTCTCATATTTGTTCAGTAAAGATAAGGTTACAGCCGATTAGCTTAGCTGAAAAAGGCTGGAAGAGAACACAGCTAGCCCGGCAGGGTAACATCCACCTACTAAAACAAAACATTGTTAATTAACACGTTATATCTTATTCGCAAAACTGAGGTGTAAAAAAACATGTCGCGGTTTTACAGGGTGCTACATGTGCTGCCAACAAGCAGAAAGTCTCTGCTCATGACGACAACAAGACGTCAACGTTAGGATTAACTCGAGTTGTGTTTCTGGCCACCTTGTGAATGTAAGTCCATTATTCGCTCATCCTTTAGCTCCGTTCAGGTCTCCACCAACTCCTGAGGGAAACATCTGGCTGTTCAGCCGCTAAATGCTCCACTACTGTATGCTAACCAGCTAGTCACTAACATTGTCCGTTAGCAAACAATGCAAACAGCAAACAATGCAATGAGAGCTGTGAGAGTGAATCAAAAAGGGCCAGACAACCATTAGGGGAACTACAGAAATCTGTGGATCATTCTCTGTGGTTTTGTCACTACGAGCAACTCCTTTCACATAAAAGTGGTCTTGTGATCCACTCATTATAGACGCTTTAATGCAAAAGTAGCATTTCATTTTTTGTAGTTGATTGAAATGGAGCAAATGCTGACTATTTTATGTAGGTTTAGGTAATTTAATCTTTAACAATGCATTATATTTTAGCTCATTATATGTTTTGTATGTCAGATCTAAATCTGCAAAACAACTAGTTATCGCTGCACGTTACTTTACACTATCTGACTGTGAAAAGGTAGTGGAGTTAAAGTATAAAGTAGCACGAAATACAAACACTGAAGGAAAGTACAAGTTCTTGTAATATTGCACTTGAGTAAATGTACTTAGTTACACTCCACCACTGAATTTTTGAGGCTGTAGTTTATTGCTGCTTATAAAAAAAATAAGCATGAATGATCAACACCTCTCTGACGTAGTAAAAATCATTTACTGATGTACATGCCATGCTACGATGATGTTAAGGTGCTCTGTGCATAAAGCAACATTAGACCCATCCGAGGATAATCTAAGTGATATGAGTGAATGTTTAATCCAGCTTTATGTGAACATCTTGCCCTCTTTTTCCCCAGTGTACAACATATGGCTTTTTCACAGGCTTTTGCAACAGTGTGTCTTCTTGTGTGTCCTATACACAGTGTGTGCAGTGTTACCAATATCTGCAAGACACACACGGCGGATACAGTTTTCATAACCTGCGGGTGACATAAGATATTCAAGCAGCGCTGCCCAAGCTTCTGAGAAAAGCTTAGCAGAAACAGGGTCAGAGTCAGATAAAGAATAACAGTGTTTGAATCTGAAGTTATTAATAATGCGGGGGAGACCGTGGAGGAGAGCTGCTTTTGTGAAAGAAAAAAAAAAAGGAGAGCTTTCACGTCACAAAGCGGGGAGAGAGCCGACAAGGCTAATAAAGGGAGGCGGAGAGGCTTTTAAGCCAACTGACTGGAAGGAGGAGGAAGGAGATGGTCAGAGAGGACGTGAGGAAAACAGAGCCAGAGATTAATAGATGTGTGGCAAACGAGCAGGAGAAGGCCGGGAGCGACACGTAGGTCACACTTGGAGCTCTGCCTCTCTTTCTGTCCCTTCATCTCCCCCTTCATCTCCCCCCCCCCTCTCTCTCTCTCCTGTTCTCTTTCCAGCACCAGCTCCATTCATCCCTCTCCTCCTTCTCTCCTTCCCTCTGGTCCCCTGTCCCCCTCTCCCCCCCCCCCTCTCTCGACCTCCCCTGCGGCTGTCCTGTGACGCTGAGCAGACGTGGAGGTTAGCATCACCGAGAGGATGGAAGGGGAGGCGCAAAGGGGGGCTTAGGGTGGGGAGGTGGCTGGGACATAAATAGAAACTGACCTATCATGAACACACACTTGCAGTTAGCAAACATCAACGCACAGGCAGACAGAATTTAACCAGCGTAAACGCCTACATTTCTGCATTTAGCAACAGTTACATATACTGTATCAACATAATCGCTTTTCTGTGTATTTTTGTAGGAGGATTACAATAAAATGCCAACTACTGTAAGCTTAACAGAGTATGATGCTCCCGGGGATTCTGGGAACTGATGTCATCTCGTCAGATGGCTACTCTCATGCCAGTCTCTCTCTCTCGCTCTCTCTCTCTCTCTCTCTCTCTCTCTCTCTCTCTCTCTCTCTCTCTCTCTCTCTCTCTCAATGCAATCAGACATCCCAGGTTTGCCCACCACGGCTGTGCTGGCTTTATCTGGCAGCCGTCCTGTGCTGCACCGTGACAGAGCACAGAACAAAACCATTCAGCCAAACCACTGGCAGACAAAACAAGACAGGGCACACTCATATATACAAGATTGTGTTAAATTGATAAATGAGGAAACAGGATTTCTGCTATTTCGTATGTCATGTTGAATTGGAATTTATCTCGTTGCCTAAGGGGCCCTTGCACTGGTAGTAATCACATTTACTGTATGTAGCCCCTATACTCCTGTGGTAGCCTATAGATAGCCTATATATAGCGTACTGACTGTGGCGAAGGCCTATTTTTAAACCAAAATTGTTACATAATTAAGAGTGGATCGATAAGTCAATTGAAGGAGAAAGAAGAGCAGTGACATCGGCCACATGTTAACATGTTAACAACCCCCCGAGGGGCTGTGTGTGCGTACTCTCTTTTCACCACCATAAACACACCTTCTCCCTCTCTCTCTCTCTCTCTCTCACACACACACACACACACACACACACACACACACACACACACACACACACACACACACACACACACACACACACACACACACACACACACACACACACACACACACACAAACATTATGTAGAACTCCCTGTGTGTTAGTATGCTCTGAGTAGCCAGAAATGAAGGCTAACTTTAATCTGTGTGTCTAAATATTCACTGCTGTGAAGTGGCCTCAGACCAATAAAAAAAGGAAGCAGTGAACTGGTGAGGTGGGAAATTATGTAGTGAATTTATTTCATTTTCTTCTGTCATTTTTATCACAAGAACAAAAAAAAACCATCTGTGTTTAGTAATTATGGAAATGATGCTAAATTATTCAAATGACTCTCCGGTTTGTGCCGTGTCGTACTATATTATTGTAATTTTCTTTTTCTTTTTTTTTTGATTATACAGCACTTTGGTCATCTGTTGTTGGTTTTAAATGTGCTTTATAAATACATTTGGATGGATTGGATTATATTTAACGTACTGAGTTGTATCAATCTTCTCATCTAACTCTCCGCCACGAACGCAAACAAGCATATTTCTTAAAATGTTAAACTAGTAATTTAAGATACAACAAAAAGATCTGATTAAGTACACATTTCCCCACTGACATAGATACACACACAGACTGGGAGGAAAAAGTGGACTGAGTACCCAGCAGGGCCCTCATGTGAGGAGGGCCCAAAAAGATGCTGGAATGAACAGCTATGGATGCGGGGAGGGGCCCATAGAAAATACCTTTCTACAGCGCCCAGCATTTTGTGCTCCGCCCCTGCACACAGCTCTCCCGCTGTGTTTAGATTGCATAGATATAACATCTGTTTGGTCTTAACTCCTCAGCAAAGTGTGATCTGAAAACTGCAACATTAACATAATGGATGAAGCTAGGATTAGCTTGCAGGGAGCTACTGTATGTTTGATCCTGGCTCGACACATGTATTATCTTATACCCAATCATATACACATGCTAAATCATTGAATTTGTGATAGCACAGACAGATATGCAGAATTTCTGATAACTACAAGCAACAACAAGCATCAGTTTGAGTGCAAATACAATGCCGTTTAATGGCAGGGTTGGTAATGTTGAAAAGATGAAATCAAGTTTTGAAAGTAGACTTAGACTTAGACTTCTCTTTATTGATCCTATTGGGATGACTCCCGCAAGGAAATTGGCTTCCCAGCAGCAAATTCCAGCATTTTCCAAAAAGACACTTAAGTACAGTATTGAAAAAAAGAGTAAAAGATACAAACAATAAACTCTTAGATACATATAGTAAGTAAACAAGAAACAGTAGACAGTAAATAATAGTAATAATAATAATAAAAAAACTCTTAGTAGCATCTCCTCTGGGCTCAATCTAACCCCTCCCTCTGCCCTCGGGGCTCACACACAGACGTTTCATTGGTTCTTTCCAAGCGGACCGCGAGGCTGTGATTGGTGGGCGTTTTTACAGGATTACAGCAGCTACAGATGACGGACCGTTTTCGCTCCTTTTTAAAGCCTTTAAGTTATTTATTGCTGTCAGGGTGTAATAGTCTCGCATTGCCAGACCTTCCTCCACAGCGCCGCGGAGGAGGGTCTGGCTAGTCCACACAGCATTTCGGGATGGGAGAAAAACATGCTGGAAGTGGAACATCATGGATGTAGTCTACGGTGTGAAGACCATTTCAAACAATATATAAAAAGTGTATATTGGAAATAGTTACCAACCCTGCCTTTAAATCAGCCGTGCCAGTCAGACGCCCCGGCCATCGCTTCAAAGTGATGGAGTTTGGACAGAGTGGTAGTGCAGTGCTGCAGGAGTCATCAAGATGCAACTTCAGCCAGTGCACAGTATTTAGCTCTAATGAGCCTCTGACTTTGAGGCACATCAATGAGGCGCCTCATTTATAATAAAGCGCTTCTGTCCCGCGGGCAGCAGTTAAATGAACTGGGACCGAATGCAGGCAAACAGTTTAGCCTGCTCCCTCAGCCCTGTGAGCGTCGGCTGTGATAATTAACCACACAGCTAAAATCCAGAGAGGTCTGATCATACTCTAGGTAGCTTAGCAGACACGGAAGATACACACGGCTCATGTGAACTTTTGATGTGGTCGAATTAGATTAGGAGATGACAATCTTGTCCATATCCCACTACGACCAGCCTGTGTCCTCCCTCTTTCCGTTATGTCCGTGACTCTGAAAACAACTGATTGCATCGCACCATCAAGCTGAGGATTCAACCCTCAAGACCCAAGATATAATTATTTAACAGAAGACTTATGGGAGACAAAGTCAGGATTAATTAGACACGGAGCAATTTGAAAACTTATCTTACACAACAGACGACTTATATCCAAGGCCCTGTGGACCCCAAAATAAATTCAGTGTTCAGTGTCACACGCTCTCTCCAAATCCTCTGAGAATTGATTAATGGATCAACTCTGCAAGTCTAATACCCAGAACAAAGCACACAGGGGGATTAGCAATGTTTATCATCATTATCCTAATAGTCCCCATCCAAATTAAATGAATTCCAGGAACATGTTCGTGCGTCCCAGTGTTTGAATATGGCCATACGGCACCGAAGAGGCTGTCACAACCGCCTAAGACACGGACATGACGGATGGCGTTCGTACAGGTCAGCGGTGACGCTGATTGATCAGCCTCTCAGGCCGCAGCCAATGTGACTGAGATGAGAGGAGACATACGAGGAGGAGCCAGAGAGGTGCGCGACAGAACATTCATCACACAGCAGTCACATGGAAATGAGGGCTTTTAAGATTTATAACTCTTTCCTTTAATTCTATTGTGGCTCTGTGTAACGTGACGGTGCAGTTTTAGCCAGAACTCTTGGAAATGAGATTTCAATTGCAGGAGACCATCCAGATTAAATGAAGATCAGAAAGGAGATGATTCAATAAATCCATGATAACAACAATCCCGTTTACTCTGCTTGTCTACAATTTACACAATGTATGGGATTACCGATTTCTGATAGCCTTCTTTTTTTACCTCATTGCAAAGACAGTACTTACCTTTGTTGTGTGCTGGCCTGTTGAGGAGACATTTTACAGCGTCCATGAGTGACCGGTGCAGATTGTATTGCTCTAGGGCTGCATCGCTGCTAAATAAACTACCAAATGTTACTCTGCCAAAGTCACAAAGTTGCAAAAACAGGTACATGCCTCCATAAATGTACTGTACGTCCTGAGAGACTGTATCCAAAGTGGTAACATACAGTCAGTACTGATCAGTAGGGGAACATTATGTCAGTGGCCTTGGCTCCTGTTGACGGCAGTTTAAAGGGAGTGAAGTTACAGTAACATTAATATAAAAGGACACATGCTTTAATTAGTCCTACTTAAGATTTTCATGAAATCAAACCCCGTTTGTGACATGGTTATTGTTAAGAATATATTTTCATCCAGTAATTAACTCTCTATATACAGTAGTAGTTTTCATTGTTAGCAGGGATTCAGGCTTATAGCCTTCATTTAAACAGTGCAGGGGGCGGGTTGTTTAAGTTACCGGTGGGGTTGTCTATATCCACGACGTTCCACTTCCAGGATTGTCCCGCTGCCGGGAATTTCGCTGGATGTCTTTCATTTCGTCCGGATGTCCATTACCGCTACCTTCCGCTTTGTTTGTGCTGCCATTTTAAACTCTGGTGGATTTCTGAGGACTACGGCTAACTGCATGACTAAAACACATGTTCCACCACAACAAGTTCCTTCCCGAGGCTATTTTGCAGAGGCACCGTGGCTCAGTGCCGCGCTTAGCGCCAGCCAAGACCTTTGGGATGGATTTAAAGAAATGCCAATAAACCAGAGCACGTTTTTCTCCACAGTGAGCCGATAGAAAAGCTGCAGGTGACAGGCTGCACATGTCCATCTTCTCAGTAAGTTAACCAACTTTACTGTGCCTTGCTGTTGTGTGGAAAACTACTCATGCCGTGTAGAGCATGAAATCACATCGTGATTTTAATTATTATTAATAAACTTCTTTGACATCATGCATCTCCCCTAGCTGTAGATAGGTGGGCCAACGCATTTTTTTGTCTCAGTGCATCTAATTAGGTTGTTTTTTTTGTCTTTTGTTGGCTCACTTTTACTCACAACATGCTAACCGGCAACATAGGATTCCATTCACTACGCTAAGCTAACTAGCGGTGGCACTGCGGGTGTTGCACCGGACTAAAACAATGCACGCACAAAAAATGCGTTGGCCCACCTATCTACAGTTAGAGGAGACCCCACCTATCTACAGCTAGAGGAGACCCCACCTATGTACAGCTAGAGGAGACCCCACCTATCTACAGCTAGATGAGACCCCACCTATGTACAGCTAGAGGAGACCCCACCTATCTAAAGTTAGAGGAGACCCCACCTATCTACAGCTAGAGGAGACCCCACCTATCTACAGCTAGAGGAGACCCCACCTATCTACAGCTAGAGGAGACCCCACCTATCTACAGCTAGAGGAGACCCCACCTATCTACAGCTAGAGGAGACCCCACCTATCTACAGCTAGGGGAGACCCCACCTATCTACAGCTAGAGGAGACCCCACCTATCTACAGCTAGAGGAGACCCCACCTATCTACAGCTAGAGGAGACCCCACCTATCTACAGCTAGAGGAGACCCCACCTATCTACAGTTAGGGGAGACCCCACCTATCTACAGCTAGAGGTGACCCCACCTATCTACAGCTAGAGGAGACCCCACCTATCTACAGCTAGAGGAGACCCCACCTATCTACAGCTAGAGGAGACCCCACCTATCTACAGCTAGAGGAGACCCCACCTATCTACAGCTAGAGGAGACCCCACCTATCTACAGCTAGATACCCCACCTATCTACAGCTAGAGGAGACCCCACCTATCAACAGCTAGAGGAGACCCCACCTATCTACAGCTAGAGGAGACCCCACCTATCTACAGCTAGAGGAGACCCCGCCTATCTACAGCTAGAGGAGACCCCGCCTATCTACAGCTAGATGAGACCCCACCTATCTACAGCTAGGGGAGACCCCACCTATCTACAGCTAGAGGAGACCCCACCTATCTACAGCTAGAGGAGACCCCACCTATCTACGGCTAGGGGAGACCCCACCTATCTACAGCTAGAGGAGACCCCACCTATCTACGGCTAGGGGAGACCCCACCTATCTACAGCTAGAGGAGACCCCACCTATCTACAGCTAGAGGAGACCCCACCTATCTACAGCTAGAGGAGACCCCACCTATCTACAGCTAGGGGAGACCCCACCTATCTACAGCTAGAGGAGACCCCCACCTATCTACAGCTAGAGGAGACCCCACCTATCTACAGCTAGAGGAGACCCCACCTATCTACAGCTAGAGGAGACCCCACCTATCTACAGCTAGAGGAGACTCCACCTATCTACAGCTAGAGGAGACCCCACCTATCTACAGCTAGAGGAGACCCCCACCTATCTACAGCTAGAGGAGACCCCACCTATCTACAGCTAGAGGAGACCCCACCTATCTACATCTAGAGGAGACCCCACCTATCTACAGCTAGAGGAGACCCCACCTATCTACAGCTAGAGGAGACCCCACCTATCTACAGCTAGAGGAGACCCCACCTATCTACAGCTAGAGGAGACCCCACCTATCTACAGCTAGAGGAGACCCCCACCTATCTACAGGTAGAGGAGACCCCACCTATCTACAGCTAGAGGAGACTGTGATAAGCCCTATTTCAACAAACAGTGGCATATCCCTTTAGGACTTGTCTAACATGTTCAAAACAAGACTTTTCTTTCTTCTCTTCTCTTTTCAGTTTCACCCACCGAGCTCTTTACTGCAGTGACTAAGAACCTGAAACTCTCTGCCTGCCATGACTCACTAATTGACCACATCGTGGTGTTTGTGGAAGTACAAAAAAGGTGCTCCATTAACAACTCTGGAAATGGCAACCCTGCTGGGGTTACAGTTATTGTGCTTGAAAAGCTCTTGCAATTTAATGTTCAGACTTTCAAGTGTTCTGTTTCTGGGAACGTGTCATTGTGAGTAATTCATGAATCAGAGTTGAAACAAGTTTTTCTTTGACCCTGGTTGTACCCCCACTGTGATATATATCTCGATGTATGAACAGCTAAACACTACACACTCTCCCTCCTGTCTATGCATGAATGGGGAAAAAAAGGTGGTTGTGATAGCAATATTAAGGTTTAATTAACACAACTTCAGTAACTTTTACAAAAAAAAAAAAACTGTTGTTGGACAAAGCTCAACAGCAAGTTGACTTTGATATGTGACTGGAATTATAAAAGCTCTTGAGTTCGGTTATGGGATTTATTATTATCATTTATAAATGTAACCATGCGTTGCTGGCAATCTGCAAGAAGTTGATGTATAATACATGTCAGGGCTGGGCAATATATCAATATTATATTGATATACAAGGTTAGATATTGTCTTAAATATTGTGTCATTGTGTAAATATTTTGCAGAAAGCCCCAATTGCCAAGCCAACAGTATCGTGGCAATTTCGACATTGAGTTATTTGTCCAAACATATCACAATGTTTGATTTTCTCCACATGGCCCAGCTTTCTTCATCATTTCACTGATTTAAAGAATGCATTTTGCACAAAGACACAAGAGATACACCAAGAACAGGAACATCAGTCGGGTATAATTAATCTAATAAGTGATGTTACCTTCGACTGTATGCATGCTTGGGGGATTTTGTTTAAAGGCACATTTCTTCACACTCCCTGCTACAGTAATTACAGAGAAAAACACATGCATGTATGTACTTTGCACACAAACACACATTCTTGTATGACCCAGTACACTACTGTCAGAATGATCTGAAAAATTGGGGACACAATTGTTTAAATAAAAAACCTGTCCAGAGGCTGAGAGATTCGGGTCATGTCTGCAGACAGAACAAGTAGGTCTGAATCTCAAACACACTGGCCCCAAAAAACAAACAGAGACTCAGGTTGAAATAAACCAGTCAATAAACCAGTCAATAAACCAGTCAAGTCATCTTCACTGTGAAACCTTGCATCTTTTATTCCATAAAATGTATTCTATTATATCTTCCTCATATCTTACACCCTGTGTAGGAGCCATTTACTGATCAATATTTTATTTACATTTATATTTACCTAGTCTCGCTTATTATTTACCTAGTCCACACAGCATTCCTGGATGGGAGAGAAACCTGCTTTATTGGCATTTCTTTAAACCAATCACAATCATCTTGGGCGGCGCTAAGCTCCGCACGGTGCCTCTGCAAAACAGCCTCGGGGAGGAACTTGTTTTGGTGGAACACGTGTACGTTCAAAAGTAGTTTTAGTCGTGCAACAGAAGACTCAGATTGGACAGATAGTCTAGCTAGCTGTCTGGATTTACCCTGCAGAGATCTGAGGAGCAGTTAACCAGAGTCCTCACAAATCCACCGGAAGGTAACGGACATCGGCGAAAAGCCATGCATCCGTCAGAATTTCCCACGCCACCGGAGCAATGTGGAATGTCGAGGATATAGACTAATATTTATTTAGTTATTAGTATGAGATGGCCTACCTACATTATGAGTGGTATACTCATTTACATACATATTTAGGTTGTTTACTCCCCTGATTATTTTTGTTGACACACCCTAGTTTCTTATTTGCTATTTGTCATGTCTGCTAGTAGGTAGGGGGTTGGCTTGAGACGGGGGTAGCTATACCAGTTCAACCACGGACACACACACACACACACACACACACACACACACACACACACACACACACACACACACACACACACACACACACACACACACACACACACACACACACACACAGCTTTTGCATCGTTGTACCTGAAATGGAAATTAATGGACTTAAAATGGATATTCTGTTTGGTCATTTGTGCGTTGAAATCATACCACTATGTTGGTAAGTGGCTCTGGAAGAATTTTAAGCCACTACACCGTGTGATGCTCACATGCATGTACATGTATATGACATGTGCAGATGTGAGCTCCTCCCATTGCCTCTGCTTGACTGCACCAGCAATTCATTATCATATAATTATAATGACAATTTAAGCTAAAGCACAAAAGCCCCCCCTCTCTGCTTCACAGTAATAAATAACACTGAATCGTATTACTGTAATAACTCTATGGATGGATGAGATGGCCGCCATATATTTCCTCCCCTCTCTCTTCTCGTCCTCCACACAAACACTCGCAGTGGTTGATTTACTTGATTAACCCTGAGTGGAGGACACTGGGCCTTCACGGGGGGGGGCGGGGCCTTCAAATAAATATAGACTTATACAAAGAGAGTGCAAAATTACAGTCAGGTCTCTGCGGCCACTTAGGCCTAAAATAGCATGACCTAGGCAGCAGTGGGGGAGATTTATGGAGCCCAGAGTCTTCACCTTCCTCCAAGCACAGAGCGAGTCCCTGTCGAAGGGCTCGTCGCTGGGACGACGCTCGCTCAGGCCAGAGGGAGCATGATACGCATCAACAGGGACCCTGGACAACAGCGGTTATTGGTTGTCTGGGGCTGTTATTATCATTTATTTCAAGGCCTGGTTGAATACTCGGTTCTGATTGGCAAAATCGCGGCATTCTCCGGTCTGCTATATCTTCTGTATAATGGGCCGGTGCTAAGTATAACAGACCGTTGCCATGGATGGAGTTTTGATCATAGACTCTGGCGGACCATTTGTTTTAGTCAATAAAATGATTATTAAATCAATATTTGTGCTCACACGGAGCTCATACCGCTGATCAGCGGATCACAAAGAGAAAGAGGGTGGGGGGAAACGGGGATCGCTAACCGCGCTCATGGCAACGGTGCGAACAGAGCATTGGTTAGCTCCATGTTTAACGTTAGCTCACTCACCGGAGCAGTGTCATCAGCGGTAGCAAGTTTTAGATTATTTTTTGGGCATTTTTAGGCCTTTAATGACAGCTGAATATATGAAAGGAGAGAGAGAGAGAGAGAGAGGGAGGGGGGGCGGGGGGGGTGACATGCAGCAAAGGGCCGCAGGGCGAGGTCGAACCAGCGGCCTCTGCGTCGAGGAGTTAACCTCTATATATGGGCGCCTGCTCTACCAACTGAGCTATCCGGGCGGCCATCAGCGGTAAAGTTAACCGCCCCCAACCGGGATGCAGGCGTCACCATTGGGTAACCTCTGTATGAGTAGCCGTGTAATAAGCTGTGTAATAAGCTATGTAATGTACAGCGAGTCAGTCTTTATTGCGAATTGAACCCCTTCAGGCTGAGTCAAGTCCTGCGTCACCCTGTCGGGGGAGAGGGGGGGGGGGGGTCGGGGACCGGCTCGCTCTACATTATCTCTTGTATATCGAATGCAGGATCGATCGTCATCCAGCCAGCTGCTCACAGGGAACTGAGAGGTGGTTGTATGCACACAAGGCTGTATTTTGCCAAGCAAAAGCATGTGCCACTTTACTGTCTTTTTAAAATAAAGTTTGTGCTGCCCCTCTGATGCCACAGTATGAATAATTCTATTTCAATTTATTCGTCTGGCTTTTATCTCAGTGAGACATATGAATCACCCTGGGCTTGTGTTCCCGAGCGAGTGTGTTTTTATCTGCCTGTTGTTCTTACTTTTCCTAAAATTTCTTCCCCTCCCCTGTGGTCTCTAATCTCTCTCATCAGTGTTCTCGCTGTCTTTCTTCCTCCCAGTCTTAGCATCCCCCCCCCCCTCCCTCCCTGCCTAAAGTCAAAGCACTGCTGGTAACAGTAGGTATTTCGGGGGCCGTCTCTCCCCGCCTTCTTCAAATGTCATCCTGTCATGTTGTCACGTGGCATTTGGAGCGAGTCCTGCGGGGTCTGGTCGTTTGAAGTATTGATTGAAGTGCCCTCGTCCCCTGAGTGCCATTGCGTAACAGGCATGCAAAAACCCCACAAAGTCACTGAGAGGGAGGGACAGAGAGAGTGTGAGGAGAGATAGAGGAAAGCCGGGAGGGAACTGCAAAGAGATGGGCGAAGGAGAATGAGATTGAGGGATTGAGAGGACAGACCCTGCAGACGGGTAGAGAATTGTCAACTGTGGATGAGAGGAAGGCAATTTCTGAGTCTGTGGCTCATCCATCAGAAAACCTGGACAACCAAACAGTGCAAACAGTGCAAACAGTGTCATAGATCAAGCAGCTGAAAGTAGGCCGCTGAAGGAAGATATCATTACTTCATCATTATTGTTGTGTCTTGTCATGAGATCACAGAGATTCTTGATGTGTTATACAGGGAGTCTGAGAGCAGATTTCCTTGCAGAGAGAGATGAGGAAAATTAAAGTGGGCTTAGGTTCTCAGAGGGATAACAAGCTTTTTATTTACCACGAGTGCAACAGAAAGGATCAATAATGTTTAAAAAAAAAATGTTTAGTGACGGGTGCACAATCCAGGCTCCTCCAAACGTACGTGCTCATGGGAAGGTGAAAGCTGCCCGTAAGACTATTAAGAAGCTTTTTATTGCAGAAGGTAACAGTGGTGAATTCTACATCAGATTCATTTTCTGTTAAAAATAAATTTACTTCTGAATTCCCCTACTTCTAAAACATGAACATGCATCAATGTATCTCCTCTTTTACCCTACGTTTGAGGGATGCAAACACACGTGGGTGTGTGCACACACTGGCAGATAAACACTTACTTACTGACATGATATATTAGACGTTTTATTTAGCATCATCAAGGGAGACAAAAAAACCTTCTGACATGGTGAAATAATCCAGGATGTGGGAAGGAGCTATAGATTGAAGACACACACACACACACACACACACACACACACACACACACACACACACACACACACACACACACACACACACACACACACACACACACACAAGGTCTCCGTTTGACACGCAGGACTCCCCACCATGATGTACGACTCGTCTTCAAAGGTGTCAGAGATGAACGTCCCTGTGAGGACAGACTCAATATGTGACCTTTGATCCAAGTCAGACCCTTGAACTGCACGCTATTCTCCTGGTGCTTCAGGATGAGCATACGTGTGTGTGTGTGTGTGTGTGTGTGTGTGTGTGTGTGTGTGTGTGTGTGTGTGTGTGTGTGTGTGTGTGAGAGAGAGAGTTGTGTGTGCTGATGCCTGTCTGTTTTTTGGCCTTCTTTACCTGCCTGAAATGTTGTAAGTGCAGACACTGCACTTAAGATGACTCTAATTATTTATTTGCATATAAGCTGCAACTGTTTTCCACATGCTTGCTATTTTTATTTTTAATTATTTACTTTATTTTCATTATTATTATTATTATTATTTTTCCCCTCACTGTATATTAATGACCTTAACTGTTTACTGTCTAATATGTAATGGTTTGAATGGGGAGGATATGGGTGTTTTTGGTGCGATGGAGAGCTTTATCTTCTGTTTGTCAGTATATATGTATGTGTCATGTATGTTTTTTTCTTGAGGACTCTTCAAGTTGTTTCGTTAACTGTTCTGTCTAATTGTGACTGTATTGTATGTGTTTGCCTTTAAGGACCCCCTCGAAAACAAGAGGCGACATCTCAAGGGGTTATTCCTAATAAAGAATTTCTGTACACCCACATTTTTGTATTTGTATCAGACTATCAGATCAGTGTATTAGAGCGACTAAACACACTTTTTGGAAAACAACCACCCAAAAAGGTGAGTATTAAATCCTCCGGTGTACACTGTTGTAAACAACGGCTCACTCTGGCCTTGTTTCCACTCATGAATCATCTTTCCGCTATTCAAATTTGTTTTGTGATTCAAAGGATTGGGGTTTGTCCTGTCAACAATTTGTTGTCGGAGAGATGAGTTTTATGCTTTGGAAATGTTTGCCTACCCCACGGTTATTTTCCAGTTCCTGGACATATTGTCCTACTTGTTGCCCTTGAATGAAAAAAAAAACATTTGTTGTCAGTGTTGGCCAATTGTTTCCAATTGACATTATTATGACCACAGACATCTACAATGGTAGACTGCAGAAGAAAGCCAGTTGTATCTTCAAAGACATCACACACCCTGGTCTCTCTCTGTTCTCTCCACTGCCCTCTGGTAGGAGATTCAGGTCCATCAAGTCCACATCAAATCGTTAAAATACAGCTTCTATCCAAAAGCTGTTAACTCCATAACACCAAATGGGACCTGGGACTGTTCTGTTTGTGTGGTGCCGGTTTGTCTGTCTGTTTGCACTTTGCTAAGTTTAGGAGCTGGACTGGAATATGTTCTGTACTTTTAATTGTGAGTGTTATTTTCAACGTCCTTTTATCAATTTATTTCTCTCTAAATGCTATAAAATTGAATAAAACAACCAGATTCAATGAAAGTCATTGTAGAGAACCATCCACGTTACTTTTCTTTGAACATTTATTTGAAAGAAACCCAAATTTCTGATATAGAAAATGGGTCAAATGTGACCCGAGGACAACAGGAGGGTTGAGACTTAAAGCCATGACCAAAGAAGCTGCAGCGTTCAGTTGTGCAGCCTATTTAGTAACTGTAGTGGTGTAGGGTAGTGGTAACTGTAGTGGTAACTGTAGTGGTACACTTCACCATCTCAGCACGACATTTAAATTCTGGCTCAACTTAAATCTTTCATTGTTTCTGGTACACTGCAGGTCGAAGAGGAGAAACATCCCATGTCTGCTTGTCTCTCCGTCTGGTTTTATGCCTGGCCTTCCCCCGTGCCTTTATCGTAACAACGTCTCCTTGGCCTGCTGTCTCCGCTCCAAACAGACAACAGACCTTTTCTTGTAATTAACTGCAGTGACTTTCTCCTACCCAGAACCGCTCCTCCGCCAGCCAGCACACAAGGACCAGGGTAGCTCGTCTTTGATTTGTATGAGCCACGGTGTTCTCTGGGAGGCATTTGTAAGATGAAATAAAACACAGAATATCGACAGCAAAGCTAAGATCACTGTAGATGAATATCATCATTTGCGTGAGCTCCTGTATGATGGCTCCGTGACAGAAAAGCCATCAATGAGAGTTAGTTAAAGGGCCCTGTAAAAGCCTTTCCACCCCGGCAGTAAAAGCGATTCATCTGCCTCCCTGGTCGACAATGTGACTTTCTCTCTGGTCGAAGAACAAAAGGACTGCTTCCATTTATAGGGCTTTTAGAGCAGCCTGTCTAATTTTACCTCTGGAAATATCAACAATTACCTAGACGCCCTTCACGATGAAAGGTGGACTCAGTTTCCGTGGCTTTGGGTTGTTAGCGAAGCAGAAATCAAGCAGTCCTGTGACAGCTGCAGGTACCGATGTGGGCGCCGTTGGTGACACGTGTTTAAAAGTTGTACCTAAAGGGCATCTTACATGAATGCCACACATACCTTCCTTCCATTGCATCCTTTTTTTATGAGTGTGTCATTAATAAACCATTAGTATCATCACACCTCTATCACGTGAGGACACTTTAGCTTATTTCTCCACCTGGCTGCAGCTGTAAAATCATAGACTAGATCTGTATTACACAGCTTCCAGAAAACACAATTTACACAGTGGCCTGCCTGATATTATAATCATCCCCTGTTATTATGCAGGATTGAGTTCCTCCCTTTTAAATCCTCATCATCATCTCCGTATCAACGCGTCTTTAAGCCACCTCCTGCTGAGCTCCGAGATAGTTAGCGCTCCCGCCTGTCACAGAACACTTACGTAACATCCCCACCTCCCCATATGTACAGTATATATGCATCCACACGCTTGTGATGGAGCGGGGAGGAAGGGTGTAGGGGCTGGTGCCGAGGGACATTTTCACGAGTGCCAGGACTCACTTTGACGATTAAGAGGGGAGATATCATCGTGCCATGCACATATGAGAGCTGGAGCTACCGCAGTGCCACTCCGCAGGAGGAACTCAAGGCCATCAGCTGAAGATTCAGCACACACAGAGACGCACACGTGGATGCTTGTTCATGTCTGAATATTAACAATTTTTGTCAAACTTCAATTTTTGTCATCATGAAGTATATGCTGCTGCTTTTATTGCCCTCAACAGCTTTGTACTCTCTGCTCTGTTGCTTTACCTTGTAACCTGTGCTGCTTTGCGCTTGTTTTTGTTGGTAATATTTTTGGTTCTGTGCTGTGTCTTGTTTTGTGCTAAGTTCTGCTCTGCCTTTTTAACATTGACGCCAGGGGACTGCAGATGAAAAATAGTCCTTTGGCTATTATTCTGGTATTTTCAACCCATATGTATAATCCTGCGTTTTATCAATTTGCTCTGTCCCCTTTTTTTCCCTTTATTAGACACTAACAGTGGATAGACAGGAAAGGGGGGGAGAGATGGGGGTTGACACGCAGCAAAGGGCAGCAGGTCGGAGTCGAACCTGTGCCGCTGCAAAGGACTCAGCCTTCGTGGGGCGGGCGCTCCCACTGGGTGAGCCAGAGGTCGCCCCACTGTCGCCTTCTTAAATAAACTCTTACCACCAGTCCAGGGACATCGGATATAAATTCTGGCACATTTTTTACATGTATTTATGTATTATTGGTGTGATAAATAAACCTAAAACAAATAAATAAATAAATAAAACTGAATTGAAATGCAACAAAAGCAGTCTCTGCTTGTTGCTAAGCAATGCCCACCTGACACCTGCAGAAGTAAGCCTACAAACCATCCATAATAAGTTTATTTTATCTTACCTGTGATTTCATCTGGCCCTCATTGAAACATAAAGGCATAACTGCATGAATTACTGAGACGCGTCCACGAAAACACACCAACGTGAGGTCAGCCGGTTGACTCCGTATGGGGGCGGACTCAGCTGACCTTGTGACTCACGGGTTGCCATCCATCACAGTCCATCAAGCCCAAGGTGAGTGTTTGTGATCAGGCGGCCCACGGAGCCAACCGTAGAGATGCCTCAGCGCTGAGGTCAGGGGTCGGAGGTCACGCCTGTTCCCACAGTAGCAGAGGGGGCCTTGTCTCTGTTCACTGTCACCTCATCAGCACACTCAACACCCCATGTATTACTGAGACAGAGTAATCCTTGTTTCAATGAAAGTAAATGAGAGAAAGCCTTGTAAACACAATTTCCTAAGCAGATTCATTCCAATTTGAGAATTGCTGGCGTGTGTGCTGTGGCAGCGCTGTAAGCCCGCGTGATTAACTGAAGTCATCCGAAGTGCAGATTGTTATTTTTAGTATGAGAGGATGACACTGTTTCAATCTCTGACACCATTCCATCTAATAAGTCACTGTAATGACTGAATGGATAATTAGTCCCCTAATTTAGTCTGAATTACCAAGTCTAACGTTGCCGAGTTACTGTTGCTGACTGTAGACCAAAAAAAAGATTGGGTCACTCAAGCCTTCCCAATCCCCCAGGCCCCAGCTTGAACTCTCGACTCGCACCTGGGAATTGTGGCGTGAGCGTGATGGAGTCGGACACGTTTACAGTGAATTTGGGACCTCAGTATTGACCCGTTGCCAGACCTTTCTCCACAGCGCTGCGAAGGAAGGTCTAGCTACACCACACAACATTCCTGGATAGGAGAACATCGTGACAGGGCTACATAAAAAAAACATTTGTGCCGTAATGTTGTAATTTATTTTTGTTTAATAAAATTGGTATCGGAAAAAATGTTGTTTAGTAACCGGTGTCGAAGTCACGGTATTGGTATCACTACCGGAACCAATCACAACAATACACGGGGTGACGTATCCAGAGCCCCGTACGCTTAGCTACCAGCGGAGCTAACTGGTAGATTAAACTGTCGTCATCTGTTTAGCTCGCCTCTGGCCCGCCTATATCAGATACACCGATGTGATTGGTGCAGCTCGCCTCTGGCCCGCCTACATCAGATACACCGATGTGATTGGTGCAGCTCGCCTCTGGCCCGCCTACATCAGATACACCGATGTGATTGGTGCAGCTCGCCTCTGGCCCGCCTACATCAGATACACCGATGTGATTGGTGCAGCTCGTCTCTGGCCCGCCTACATCAGATACACCGATGTGATTGGTGCAGCTCGCCTCTGGCCCGCCTACATCAGATACACCGATGCGATTGGTGCAGCTCGCCTCTGGCCCGCCTACATCAGATACACCGATGTGATTGGTGCAGCTCGCCTCTGGCCCGCCTACATCAGATACACCGATGTGATTGGTGCAGCTCGCCTCTGGCCCGCCTACATCAGATACACCGATGTGATTGGTGCAGCTCGGCCACAAGGGCATAGTTAATGAGCATCATTACTGAATGCCAGAGTGACACACTGAGCAAATTCAAATTGTGCTCTCACGAGAACTCTGGATTTCCAGGGTAGCCTTAGCCCCAAACTAGACTCTATTTTAATCTGGACAGCTCATCAAGATTAGTGACAAGCGATGGGGCACAACCCCAAAAAAAAAACCTCAGTCAGGAAGGGCACGGCTAACAATATCCTCCCTGCTGCAAGAAAAACAACTTTCCTTTTGCCCATTTGAAATATTTCTTTGAGGTGCATATTTCTTTCTTCTCTTTGTCCTGATCTCCGTGCTTCTGCTGTCAACCTGGCTGCAAACTCTAGGTGCAGCTGAGGGGAGAAGATCAATCAGCTGAGAGAACTCCAGGAGCGTTATTACTTTGAGCCAGACCATTAAGCTTTTACCCCAGAGCGATCGATGGCAGATGCTGGAGGGGTTGTTTATCTTTTGTCTTCTTATCAGAGCGGCAAAAGGAGAGGTGGGGGGGGGGGGGGGATACAAGAGGAAAGGAGGCAGACCGATGGATAAAGACAAAAAAAAAAGGAAGGCAAGAACACCTTGGTGCAGCACAGGCAACAACTTTGACTTATAATTCAGAGCTTGACACTTGTGATGTGGGAGATCAGTGATTAGACAAGGTTGTGTGAAAGGCTCCACAGCCTACAGGGGAATGAGTCAGTATGATAATCAGATGGACTGAAAGTCCTGCTTCATGTCTTTATGCTCACCGGCGTAACAGATGAGTCACATTAAGCAACACTCAAAGTCGACTTGTAGTTTTTTGGATTAAATATCTGACGCAAACCCCCCCCATTAAGGAAGCTCTCTGCTGTTTTTGGCTCTGAATCGCATCAGCTCGCACAAAGTGAATGCAGCGTGAATGACTGCTAGAAGGTGACCTGCGAAAAGTGGGAGGCACACACACACACACACACACACACACACACACACACACACACACACACACACACACACACACACACACACACACACACACACACAGACACACACACACAAGTGCGTTTCAATATCTTTGTGGGGACCCATCATTGACATAATGCATTCCCTAGCCCCTTATCCTAACCTTAACCATCACAACTAAATGCCTAGCCTTAACCCCCAAGTATACTGTATTCCCGGTTTTTGGACCCCATGAATGTAGTTAAACAAGAACACACACACACACACACACACACACACACACACACACACACACACACACACACACACACACACACACACACACACACACACACACACACACACACACACGAGAAAGTGCTTCTCCAAACCTGGAGATGTGTGAGAAATCCTGATGAAAGCCACTAACGAGGAAGATGGACCAAGCATGAAGCAGAACGATGAAAAGCAGCTGTCTGGTGGATGTTTCCCTCCCTTTCTTTCACCCTCTCTATCTCTGTTTCTTGTCTCGTAAACACACTCAGACATACACAACCCCCCCCCCCAACTTTCATTATTACTAACTTCAAAGCCCTCTTGTTAAAATGTGTTAATACCTCCTCATGAATAAAGTAAAAAACATGCAGCGAATTGGAATCATAGTTTATGAGATGTTTTTTTTCATCCCGTCCCTTATTTTTCTTTAAATCCGTTTATTCATCTACCTCTATTCCCTTCAGTCCCGGCCCTCAATTAATGTCTCATCTTCTCTTGGTCCGCTTCTCTTTGCGTCCCTTGCCTCATTTAATTCAGCGCTAACTTCATTAGAGTAACCCAGATGATTCTGTATGAGCAAAGATGACTCTCAAATCTGATGTGTTTTCCTTAAATTACATAGAATCATAACTGTGTTTTTGCTAGCTAGAGATGTACGTACGCTCTATGAAACAATGTGTGCACCCTTACATCAGAGACTCATCACTGGATGTGATGTTTGCAGTGTTAAGAATGCTAATTTTGGTTTGCACCAGAGGTGTGAATCCCGTTCCATTTACCTGGCCTGAACAGGGCTGGGGTGTGCCTGTTGAAAGAGCCCATTGATAGGCCTGAAGCCTGGCCACTGACAGCGCTAACAGGCCCTCTGGGGAGGGGCCCGTCAGCAGCTTCCACTCTCCATAAACCAACAGGTTCACGTATCAACAGCTTTTGGAGGTGAACAGGGGTCAGTGTTTCATTTGTCTCGCATTGCCAGACCTTCCTCCACAGCTCTGAGGAGGAGGGTCTGACTAGTCCACACAGCATTCCGGGATTGGGAGGAAAACCTGCTCTGGTTTATCGGCATTTCTTTAAACCCATCACAATCATCTTGGGCGGTGCTTAGTGCTGGACGGAGCCACGGTGCCTCTGCAAAATAGCCTCTGGAAGGAACTTGTTCTGGTGGAACATGTGTACGTTCAAAAGTAGTTTTAGTCGTGCAACAGAAAACTCAGATTGGACAGATAGTCTAGCTAGCTGTCTGGATTTACCCTGCAGAGATCTGAGGAGCAGTTAACCAGAGTCCTCACAAATCAGCCGGAGGTTAGAACGCCAACAAAGAAAGCGTAAGGTAACGGACATCCAGACGAAAAGAAGGACACACGGCGAAATCGCCGGTGGCAATAGAGCAATGCCGCAAGTGGAAGGTGGTGGATATAGACTACAGTGTGTGTAATGCATAATGTAAACACTGCAGTAACGTGCCTGGAGCAGCGGAAGCGGGAGGTAGCGGACATCCGGCTGTGTTCAGGTAACATAAAGCTGCATTTCTAGGGACAGCCACGTTAGGACGTTTTCCATCTTGAAACCTATGTAGATTCAGTCCCTGAATTGCAACACAGCTTGTTTCTGTGTGTTCTGTATTATTTTGGTCAGACTCAGTCATGCCATACTTGCCCTGTAGGCATTCTCAGAAGTTCCCTGCCTCGGTTACATCACCTGATTGCTCTTGTGATCAGCCACCTGCCTGCACAGCTGCTGCTTGTTTGCTCGTTAGCTCCCCAGGATATATGGAGGGCAGTTAGCGTTGTGGGTTGCCAGATTGTTTATGTTGCCTTGCCGCTGTAGGGTTTCTGCCGTTCTTACTTCACTTTACCTGTTGCCTGCTATTTTCTGCGTGCCTGTTGCCGATGCCTTGCCACCTTTGACCAGCTGTAAGCCTGACATTTTGTAAGCAAACATTTTGCCTACACCCTGCATTTTGCCCTGTGAGTCAGTGTTTTGTGTCTAAGCTCAGCCACCCGACATATACACCCACACAGAACTAATACGCACACGGGCCACTGCTTTTTGATTTTCTCTTGAACGTAATCAAATCCCACTATTGTAAGAAAATCTGTAAAGGGCCTCCAGTCGTTCCTTTTGCTAGTGAATGTGAATGGCAAAAGGGACATAAATAGTGTGTACTAAAAAATAGACCATTTTGGGGAACATTTATTTGATGATTGTCTCCTAAAAATACAACTGAACTGCATTCTTAATTACGTTTTGAGGGAGGGGGGATATGTAGACCAGAGAGGGGGAAATCCCATGTCCAATGTCTTTGTACTTGTACTCTGCACAATGAAAATACAGTTGAATCTAATCTAATCTAAAGAGAGGAAAAACAATGTAGAGAAATAATGTCAGCGTGTTGTCCTATAGGCTAAAACATAGACAGAGAGTGAGTGAATGGTGGGGAGGGGAAGTCATTGTGCAGCTAAACCTCTTCCATATAAAAACCTGTTATGATCTCTGTAAGTAATGATGCAAAGACTATACTGATTTAATTAGGATGCATATGCGTTTTACTGCACCAGCCTTCTTATCGGGTCAACTTCATGTATTTGGATAATTCAATCTAACTGTATATTTAATATTACTGTTTGATGTTTAAATGTCTATTTTTTTTCTCCAATTGGACCATCTAAAATGCTTCTTATATTGCATGTTAAAATGGTTTTCTTATCTCCAGTTCTTAATACCACAGTAACACTGAATTATCCTCTGATGATTCAGTGGTTTGATCACAATCACTTCAACTGACGGAGGCATGCTGTGAGCTCGGCTGACCTCTCCGATAGCCTGGATGGGAAAATAAGGATAAAAAACGACTAAAGTTAACTTTCTCCAAGTTGGAAGTATTCCCTTTAGCACTCAGGCACTTTATTGAGCAAAGTGATGACAAGAACAATGGACATCAGCAGGCTTTTGCTACCTTCATCATTCCCAAAGAGGCACACAGGTACAGCAACGTACGTTAACTATTCCTATTTTTAAAGGTAAGAGATGATGCAATTTAAAGCAATGGCGAATTTTGAAAAGCAATACTTGTGACTACGAAGATTTGAAGATTATTCCCACCACTCAAAGTAACTGAGGTAATGTTGTTTTTTAATGAGGAATAGGTTGACACTTAGGCAGCTTATTTACTTTCTTTCTAAGAGTTAAAATATGAAATGCCTGATAATGATACCACCACCATGTCTGTACGATAAATATGAAGCTGCCGGCAGCAGCTGGTTAGCTTAGCTTAGCACAAAGACCGGAAACAGGTGGAATTAGCTAGCCTGGTTCTGTCTAAAGGTAACAAAATCTGTCTACCAGGACATCTGAAGCTCACCAGTCTGGATCAATGGAAGTACATTTCCAGGATAATTGCCTCACATCCCCAGATGTTAGGTTATTAAACGTGGATGCCCCTCATCTTCCCCTCTCTGTGTGTTGCCATTCTCAAACTCTGTTTGCTGTGGGAAACAACAACACTTTGAGCCAGCAAGCTACACGCTGAAAATGGCCATAGACAGTTAAAGAAATGGACAAAGGGACGCCATAGACTTCCACGGAGACCAGTGAAGTCTGTTAGATGATGGCTGAGCGTTACTGCGCAGCCTCAAACTGAGCTTGATGACGTAGATGTGACGTGAGCAACGTGTCTGAACGTTGTAAGTCTTCTGGTAGCTGTGCCAAGAGAAATCTCAATCATTCCCAATCTATCAGAGACGGAGAGCGTCCATGAGCGTAGGAGCAACTTTTGGTAAGTATTCTGATTAATTATTTTGTCATTTTGACTGTATGCCTCCACGTCCCCCTGATTGCCTGCGAGCTTCTCCTGTACTGTACGGTAATTCCTCTACTATGAGACAGTAAGTCTCGTGGTTATGACACAACCGTTAGCCTATTTTTATAAAAACGTCTGCTACGGAGCCATAACGTGAGGTACAAGGTAACGGAGCCTTTTATACATTGTCGTGTTTCTTTAGAAATAAACAACGGACAAATAAAGTCTTTAAATGCTTCAGATGTAAAGTTATTGGCTGTCAAAGTGACGTCAAAATGAATGGGAGTCAATGGGATGCTAACGGGGGGGTGATGGCTTGGTAGCCTATGAACCTCCCCATAGGAGGTACGCTATTCGGACGCTCGCTTACCTCCTTGAAAATGGCAAGTTTTGAAGAAAATGTAGCAACAAGACAGGCCTGCTTGGTTCTTTCAAGGAATGATTGTAAAGATTTACAAAGAATGTGTTTATGACATTTACTAACTGGGACGTTTTGGGGCCGGTATGAGAGGATTGCTATGGACAAAGCAACGTTAAACATACACTGGTAACGTTAAGAGCCAACCTAACCATGTATCTAGTTAATTTAAATAGCTCAAGTTACTGTATTGTGTGAACAGTTAACTTCACTTATACCATGGTCTGGGTGAATACTCGATTCTGATTGGCTGCTGGGTGTCCATAAAAAAGTGATGTAGGACACCTAGTAAAGGAGTTCCGGTGAAACGGACTGTTTACTGTTAAATCAATAACTAAATCAATGCGCTACATTAAATCAAAAAGGAAATGTGGATCTGTCATTTCCAACTCGTCCTCTGATCACCACAGGATGGCGCTAACACACACGCTGCAAGTAGTAAGTTATATTTCCCCTCTGGACTGACTTTGTTTCACAGAGAATAACGTTATCTCACATCCCGTTCACTGTTCAGGTCGCTGCTCCAGGCTGCGCTGCTGCGGCCGACAGTAACGTTACACATCGCGGATCAAACTGTTCGTAAAAGTCGTTATATTGTTTCGGGGACAATGACATGGCTGATAGCTGCTTGTCTTGTTGTTTAACATACTGTCAAATTAGTTTTACTGATTGCCAACTGTACACAATGTTATTGACTTTGGATCTTGCTAGCATAGCGTTAGCTAGCATAGCGTTAGCTAGCATAGCGTTAGCCTTCTGGCTCGTAGCTGAGCTGAAGGATTCTATCAGCTGAGCGGACTATAAACATCTCCGGTTGCTAAGGGTGGCGAAGTCGTATCTAAGGTCCTTCCTATTTCCTGGAGGAGTGAACAACGTTTTCATTGCATAAGAACCTGATGGATGGGAATGATTGTTCCAGGTATTAGTCAAACCGCCAGGCGTAACCAGGGAAACAGAGTTATTGTTTGTAAAAACTTTAGATTTCGATTGTAAAACTAATTAAAATGTGAAATAAAGTTTTAAAAATATGTTATTTGGCAAGTGACCATGGTATAAGCGGGTTAATGCCCTTCGAGGTGTCCATGGTCAGGTAGTAATGGACTTCGGCTGTGCGTCGGACGGTTCACGCCTCACCGTCGTCCATTAATACCTGACAATGGACACCTCGTCGGGCATTAACCCTTACTTAATATTGTATGTAGTGTTTTCTTTTGCGGGGTGCAAATGTTCCACCTAAACAAGTTCCTGCGTCCGGAGCGTAGCGCCACCCAAGATGATTGTGATTGGTTTAAAGAATACAAACAACCCAGAGGTATTTTTTCTCCTATCCCACAATAAAAGTGTGGTGTAGCCAGACTTTACTCCACAGTGATGTGGAGATAGTTCTAGCAATGAGAGAATAGAAGCTCACTAATTAGCACATTACTACTTCAGGATGTTACTGCTTCTGGCCACATAACCTGCCGTAACATTGTGATGAATTGTTTGTACGAATTAAACAAGATAAGAAGATATAACATGTGAATTAGTGTGCTTTATACCTCCCCTTGACTCTAATTTAATGTGGCCGGACACTATTTCAGGTATATCAACCACACTATCCCCCAGGTCTGTATTCAGAGTATATTACCACATTAAAGATGGTGATGATGTGGCTGCAACAAATTTCATGGTATTGCCACAGCCTGCCAGCTGCCACCTTGTAGTTGCTCAGGAACAGCTGTGTCCTGAGTGTCAGCTGAAATCCCTGTCAGATAACCCAGAGCTCCCCGTGCCCGACCGCTGACACACTCCCGCCGGCTGTCCACCCTGTCACTCTCCATGACCCTTATCACTTATCACCAGTCTGGCCCAGGCATAAACACACAGACACGTATAAACACTTCAAACACACACATATGGCCTCTCAGAGGAACACATGCACACTTGTATAAACTCAAAGTCAGTCTAACACACACTCATTCACTTTTGTACTTTCTCCAACTTCTAATTCATGTTGAATGACAGTCTTTGATCACGCCGGTGTTTACCGAGCCAACCGGCATCTGTGCTTATTTTCACAGTATTAAATGGCATTAAAAATGGCTGTGAATGCTTCCTGGCTTAATCATTGAGAATGTGCAGGTGAATACATTAGTGTGATTAGCGTTAATGGGGTTGTGCTCTGCATCACTTTGCTGTCCATAATGGGGGACCTGCATTCAGAGCATCTCATCCCATTAGGTTCAAGATTGTCTGAACCGTCACAGGACTTCCACCGGCTCATTTGCTCATTAAACTATGCAGGGTGGTTCGGTGGAGGATATCTGTGGCTGTATGGGTCTATGGGTGTGTGCTGTGTTTTCAGCAAAGTTATTATTGATGTACATCTGCAGCCAGCAGCAACTTAAGTACCACAAGCCATAGACCCAGGACTGTAGCACACATACACACACATCAAAGTTGGGCTATATAATAAAGATGAATGTGCATATATGTACTTTAGTTCATTGTACTACATTTTTACAAATACAGACTGATCATGTCACATTTGTGTCATGTTGGGGTTACTGTATTTACAGGTTTCCGATGTGTACATTTGTAATTTCAAGTGGAAACAATTCCTAAATTTGCTTCTATTTTGTTTTTCATACCATATATAGGTTACTTAAAATATATTATGGAAAGAATAGGATGCCCCACATCACCCAACTTCCTTTGCTGAAGGTAAACAAATGCTAAATGAATACCCTGCCTCTTAAAAATTATGTTTGTATACAACTAATTTGCAATCTATCTATCTATCTATCTATCTATCTATCTATCTATCTATCTATCTATCTATCTATCTATCTATCTATCTATCTATCTATCTATCTATCTATTTATTGAAATGTATTGAAAAGATTTCTGGTACAGGATATACAATCCTCTATCCCAGACTCGAAAAAGAAAAAACAAATATATATATATATATATATATATATATATATATATATATATATATATATATATATATATATATATATATATATATATATATATATATATATATATATATATATATATATATATATACACACATTTTAACATTTTATAAAACACATAGTCACAATTGAAGTTTTACAACAATTCATAAATAAATGACATAAAATTAATTACAAAAATTACTGGCAAGCTTTATAATTATACATTACACCTTTTGACAGGCCAAATGCATCCAGCCTATTCTTAAAGGTATTGATAGAATATCTATCTATCTATCTATCTATCTATCTATCTATCTATCTATCTATCTATCTATCTATCTATCTATCTATCTATCTATCTATCTATCTATCTATCTATCTATCTATCTATCTATCTATCTATCTATCTATCTATCATGTTTTCTGTCAACATAATGACGTTATAATTGTTGTTGATTACCACAATCTAGGGAGTTGCAAAATGTTGGCAGTGAATGTGTTGACAAAAAATCAATTAATTCATTCATTCATTCATTCATTCATTCATTTCACTCATTTGTTTTCATACAATATCTGCTCGTAGCAACTAAAGCATTATAAAACCTCCTTACAGTATGGTTATATTTAGGTAGTACTTGGTTAATATTAGGGGAAAGATCGTGGTCTTGGTTAAATCCTAAAACATCAAAAGTGACTTTAAACACAAGACATTCCAGTGTCCCATTTAAAGAACTGTGAAAGCGTTTGCACTCATGTAAATTATTATTGATTTATATTAAAAAAAAACTGTCTTGGGAGCATGTGGCCAAAACAGAATACAATTCCTTTTCATAGAAAAAGTTCCCGCACATTGAAAAAAGAAGACGTTTTTTTTAAGGTAGGAAATATTATGTCCCTCGGCCTCAGTTCTGTCATTCCCTGCTGCTTTGAGTATTGACTTTCACATTAAAACACCTTTAAACCTGCTTTTCTGAGTCTTGTGTTCAGTTTCTGTGTGCTCTGGGTCAGTAATCTGCAATTTAACAGCATTACTGTAAAAACTCTTGTTGGACCCCAAGGATACCAACCCGTTGTCACTCCGAACTCTAAAATACGGACGTTTGGACAGCGGCTGTCCGCGTCTGAAGCGACGAAAAATCTCCCTTCAGCGTGTTTGTAGAACATACCAGGGAGAGCAGCAGCTACATGCGGTTTAGCGAGCAGTATGTAAGGGGGAAATTCTGCACGGAGACTTTGGTTGGGGGGGTGCACGAGTCAAACACAGGACTTTCACCCAGGAGGGCCCGGGGTTCATCTCCTGCGTGGCATGTTTCCTAAAGTCGTTTCTTCTTTAACCGTCCTGTTATTCCTGTGTGTCACGGAAACGCCAGCCCACCCACGACCTTTTCCTTAACATAACTGCGTCAAAAGGGACGCCAATAGTCCCGACCAAGTGCGTTATATAGCCTACCGCTAAAGGAGACTTTTAGCGTCAATAACAACAACAAAGGCACCTGACCAAGCGTCCGTGTTTTACGAGATGGGAGTGAGGATGTGTTGAGGATACGCACAGCGCATATTGCTGAGTAATACTGAATGTAAGCCAGGCTTCTTTATTGTTTACAGGGCACCTTTAACATCTTTACCTAACAGTGAACGTAACAGGCAGCAATTACATTTCCTCTCAAAACGTAATTGGCCAGACAAATTAGTAATATATAAACGTAATATCTAGGACACAGTGTTGTTCTGTGACACTATGATCTTTAGCATTAGCAGAGAAGGTTAACCGTCTGCAATACAGGTCTGATAGGATCAGGTTCTTATTCTGACCGACTGCACCAGGCGATTTCAATCATTAGTCCTCCTCTCTAAATGGCATGCAATGAGGATATTAGTGAAATTACCCAACCACGTTTAGCCCTCACTCTTCTATCTTGGTAACCGTCCTGCATGTCATAGTGCCCAACATACCCACAGTGAGGGCAGACCGCACTATACATATTTTAACATGTTTTAGCTTTATGTGCTGGTCAATACATTTTTCCAAAGCAGCTTTACTGTCACTGTGGTTTAAAACTGATGTAAATGATAAAGACCACGACTCTCCCATGACACATCACACAGATAACAGTGTGTGCATGCATACAACACACTCGTATGTGTGGTAGCAAGTGGACTAGTCCTGCCCGTAGTGGTGGTGAGCTTTAGATAAGAATGTCAGTAATCTCAGCTCTTCTTATCATGCAGGCACCATAACATGACCCTAATCCTACACTGCGGTAAATACATTCTACAACCTACTAACTGTACTGCAGCATATGTATGAACCATCACGTTCTCTTCTCACATCATGTGTGCCCTGTGAGGACCTCGGTTTCATGTCTTTGTTGTGTGACAAGAACTTGTAGAAATTGCAGTTGCAGTGTGTCATCCTCTGCCTCCTGGCTTTGCTATAGGCACGGCAGTTTTATCTATCTATCTATCTATCTATCTATCTATCTATCTATCTATCTATCTATCTATCTATCTATCTATCTATCTATCTATCTATCTATCTATCTATCTATCTTGTCAGCTTGTTCCAGCTTGGTACCTTTACCCACCGGTTCCAAGAAAACAACTTGAGTTCAGAGCATTTCTGACATGAGAAAACTGTTTGAAGCTGTGCTCTGCAGGTCAAGCTCTCGGCTCTCTCTTGATTCTTAAAGTGCACATCTACACATGTGCGTAGATGTGTGTGATGCTGAAAAGGCTTTCTAGCAGCAAGTTGTGAGTCCTCAGAGTTGAGCTCCTCCTGCATTTGAAAGTTGACCTGCTGTCTGGTTGGTTATAGAGTTTGCTCTTTAAGGGTGGAAACGCTTCCCTCCTGCTCAGCGTTGTCCCTTCTCCACTTGCTCTTTTCCCCTCTCCTTCCTCTCAGATGTGTGCTTCAAAGTGCGTCACAGCCCCGGCTGTTTATTCCCAGCCTTCCTCCAGGCGTCTCTCCTCCTGAGCATCACTTTCATTTGCCACAGCGGCTCTGATGGCCTGTCAACTCTGCCGCGCATGTGTACTGTATCTGACACATACTGTATGTGCACAGGAATACACACACATAAAGGAAAACAGATCTAAGTAAGTGAGTTCATTAGCACATGTATTGACGTTTTGTATATATTCCTGCACTCGCAATGCACACACATGCAGAATGGGCACGGCAGATGAAGGGGGGGGGGGTGACAGAGAAAAACTGCACACATAATAAAATGTGCTCACATCTGCAGCTGCACTTATCCAGGCTTTAAAGCAGCCTTTGCAATTTGCTTGTTCTGTTGGGCAGGGTGCCCCGGGCACAGCCGACTGCATTAATTACACATGCACTGCTATAGATCCACCGTCTAACCCTGCTGATTGCCTTCACCCAGCACATGTCAAAACTAATTGCAATTGTTAACCTCGAAGTTGCTCTCATAAATGAAATTGACAATCTGTCAGAATCAATTAACTCAGATAATAGACTGGATTGTGTAATTTCCTTTACACCTTAGCACACCTTCCGCTTTTTTCACATGGCCGGCACGCTACGACTGAGTATGGGCAATCCATTCAATGATTAGTGGTTTGGGATTTTTTTTCAAGTTCAGCCGAGCGGTAAAGCTGAGACAGCAGAGTGTAAAGGTTCTCATCTTAAACACATGTCAAATATTCATTAGTCTTGTGACCAGCAGCTCTGGATGTCTGAATATAGCACCACTGATCTGGGGATGCTGCATTGCGTAACAAGGTCCACAGTGTAATCACTTTCATTTAATAATTCATGAACAAATGTTACACAACATGCAGAATGTCTCATGTAATAAATTCATATCAGGGTCACACACACACACACACACACACACACACACACACACACACACACACACACACACACACACACACACACACACACACACCTGTTAAGGCGTTACAATTTTCACATATTTCTTCTCTTATTGTGGAAAAGAGAGTATAAAATGTGACGAGTACAGAGGAGGTTTTGTAGATCCAGAGTATAAGAAAGAAGCAGGATTGATGGAACTCAATGTTCTGCCGTGTTTCACATATCCTTGCTCTCGGCAACAGCAACATATGAATAATGTAAAAAAATGATGCAACAACACGGTTCAATATGCAGATCAATTACAGCGTAACTTGAAGGGAAATCACTTCAATCAATAACGGGGCAAAACAGATCACAGCTCTGGTATTCTAAAAAATGGTCACAAAAATGGTCTTTTTACTCTCTCTGGATGACTCACTCTCTATCCTATCCTCTATTTTACTCTGACGCAGACAGGCGATGGAGATATTTAAGGCTTGCAGGTATAAAAAGGCACAGTGTTAAAAAATGTAAAACCAGGAAGGAACCCCTCAGGGGGATGAAGACAGATACGGGCAGCCATCTTACTCATAGTGCTGGCCAGAGCTGACCGAACAGTAGGACACCGTGATATGATGTACAGCACATGACAAAGAGACATACAGACTAAGTAGTGACACATGAATGGGAGTCTGGGTGGCACGCCAAAAGTTACTGCTATAGTCCCATATGGACGATTTATTTGATGAAATTCCTCATGAACAAAAGCTCATGTTTTATAGACGCAGTGAAGACGTTAATGACGGAGACCGCCCTTCTTAAAGACTTCAATGAAGAATACCAGCATCATTTAAAGTCCTTTCACAGGCCTTCAGTCTTCAGCTTTGCTTCACATTTCTCCCTACAGTCATAATGTATTCCAAAAGTAATTTGATTTGTGGACTTCTTTTTTGTCATTTTTTATGCATGAAATTTATGGCAGTAAACCAAGCTTGAAATTAACTGCCGTTCTGACTGCAAAACCCCTCTAAATAAAAAGACAATGATAGAGATAATAAGGCGAAATATTTTAAGAGGGATTATTTCCTGGCTGAACTTATTTCTTCAGTCAGGTAACTCAAATAACCAGAATGTGGTATAATGAGCGGACTGGTGTGAAAATACTCAACTCGGTGAACGAAATGATGATAAAAGAGATAAACTCTGACACAACCAAATTTACAACTCCATTGTCACCGTGACAAATTATCTAGCTCAGGCAATTTTCAAGCCTGTTGGAAGTTGATTTTCATAATGTACAAAACATAATGGCTTCTTTGGGTAGACAAATTAGTCTTTGTACCTCCAGTTATGCTCACTGCTTACACACACCAGCAGGAATAATAGAGTCGGCATGCCTGGCAACAGAGCTGGTTTAAACCCTTAGTGGCAAGTGCCAAGTCTCATGTTTTACGAGGGCAAGTCTGTGGTCGTTGAGAGTCCACGTCAAGTCACGCGTCTTAAGAAGTGAAATGTAAAAGTCATTCAGATCTCTGAGGGCTGACCACTAGGTTGACACAACTTTCAAACAACTTTTCCTTTCAGAGATGTTCATGGTATATTAGTTATGTTAAAATGTAATGACTTGGTCATTGAAAAAGTAGTCTCGCATTGCCAGACCTTCCTCTACAGCGCTGCGGAGGAGGGTCTGGCTAGTCCACACAGCATTCTGGGATGGGAGAAAAACCTGCTCTGGTTTATCAGCATTTCTTTAAACCAATCACAATTGTCTTGGGCGGTGCTAAGCGGCGGACGGAGCCGCGGTGCCTCAAAATAGTCTCGGGAAGGAACTTGTTTTGGTGGAACGTGTGTACGTTCAAAAGTAGTTTTAGTCGTGCAACAGAGAACTCAGATTGGACAGATAGTCTAGCTAGCTGTCTGGATTTACCCTGCAGAGATCTGAGGAGCAGTTAACCAGAGTCCTCACAAATCAGCCGGAGGTTAAAATTCCAACAAAGAAAGCATAAGGTAACGGACATCCAGACGAAAAGAAGGACATACAGAGTGGAAGTGGAAGGTGGTGGATATAGACTACAGTGTGTGTAATGCATAATGTAAACACTGCTGTAATGTGCCTGGAGCAGATGACCATATAAGAAATCCATCACGGATGGAAGTCCCCTCGAGCCGAGAGTAGAAAAACATTTGAAAGCAGAGTGTTCAGAACCATGTGAAATCTGAGGTTTATGTTTACAGGGATTACTATTACAGTACATATGGTTACAGAATCATTTAAAGCTCTGGCCATATTTAATATAAACATCCAACATTGTAACATTATGACAGAAAATAAGGAAAACCATAATAGGTCTTCTTTAATGCAGGTTATATTTTTGGTCTGAATACTGAGATCTGTAGCTGTAATATAATCACTGAATTGCACCGTTTGTTACTACAAATTATAATCACATTATTGTTACACGTTACTATAAGTAATGATTTGTCAATGCCAGGTCAAAACATGAGACTTGGTCTTAGTCTAACTGTGTGTCTCAATTCCGTACATGTAGTACACTGTGTACCCTATGTACTCACTTGTGTAGTGAGTACATTTCGACAGGGTAGTGTTGTCTGAAATCATTGACGCCCGTTATGCACTGACTGGAAAAAACTCTTCTTCTACTTCTTTTTAATGGTAAATTGTAACCGGTCAGAGCATTGCAAAATATATGCCATGTCTATCTATAGTGGTACTTATTGAAAAAAACACACATGCATACATTACATTTGTATAGTTCAGTGATCATCATTTAAATTGCAGCCGCTGCAGCGTCCTTGTCCACCATATTCATGAGTTTGTAAGTCTTAGTCTAGTTCTCAGCCTGGCACAAACTTTTCTTAAAGTGTCCTCTGGTGCACACATAGTATAAAGCAACACATAATCAAAGAAAACCGAAACATCTACACATTCAGATCTACCGCAAACTGTGAAGAAGGGTTCATGGCGAGGCCTGTGCAATGGGCCGAAAGGTAGACTGAGCCTGCTGCTCTTCGCTCACCAGGACAGTGTCGTCTTTGGAGAGAGAGAGAGAGAGAGAGAGAGAGAGAGAGAGAAGATCACGCTCAGCCAGCCGTGGCCTAAAAAACTGACTGTGAGGCTGTGATGAACAGAGAAGAGAGCATTGTATTGTTACAGCGACCAACCGACCCCTGAAGTTCCCGTCTATCTCACTCCTTACATCTACAGGAGCACACAAAGTGAGAAGTACAGCAGGTATTTGTCTAAAAAACAAGAACTCAGCCTTAAGTTTAATACTCCTGCAGGCTTACTGTAGGAGTCAGATAAGTGCACAAATCCACAATGATAAGTAACCTTGGTGATAACCACTGGATTAATGATTAGTCAATCTTTCTGTTATTGGAAACATATCTAAGGGAACATTGATATTAATGAGCAGCCAGCCCAGTTAGCACCTAATGCGCATCACATGGGTCATACTGCTGCATGCTTCCTGCACTAATGGCACACAGGGCTCTTTTATCTCAGCTGCAGCCATGATCCAGATGATGTAACAGCTCAATTGAAATATCACAGGAGAAAGCCAAGCATCAAAAAACAAGGAGTGCCATCCCCAAAGCACACCTTAAATATGAATTCAGGCATACCACTTATGTAAGCCTCAGCCCCAGTGGGAAGGAGGCAGACATGTGTGCATGAGGAGAGTAGGAGACATTTCATTTTACAAGTGCTGGCATATATTCTCTTCGGACTTAATATGTGTGACTCATAACGATCAGTAGACAGAGCACAGAGTGCCAGATCTCTCCCATTCATCCTTCTATCTCACTTCTGTTATGTTTGTCATGTGTAGATTAAAGACAGAAACAGAAAAGGATATTTCCTGAAAGAATTTCAGGTTTTTGAATTAGAGCACTGGACAAGAATAGCAGATACACAGAGCAGAGATAACGATAGCAAATGAGACACTATTTATTGGAAAGGTGAGGCAGAGTACGTGTCACAGGAAACAGTTTATCTTCCTTAAGACAGAAAAGGTAACCCAGAATCTGCAGAAGTCTCAAATATTTACATAAGGTGTGCGTAGACATTCAATCTCTCTTTGCTCCTTGCTTCCTTTCTTTCTAGCGCAGTGAAATAGCATCCGTCCTTCCTCGGAGGTGAAACACCGGGGAACACGTTCTAAACAGTTTTATTAGATGTATCAGAGGAAGCTAAATATTTGTGTAAGGGGATGGCCGAGAGGCTGATGTATCATTCTTGGAAGAAGCCTGCAGAGGGCACAAAAATGAAGTTTACTGTACCAACAGTTTCACTGTCACTCTTTCTTTACTGATATCTTATATTTGAAATACCTGTAATAACAATAGTTTTAGCCATGCTAGTGGCATGGCTCAAAGGAATAGGATGGCAATGCGAGTCACAATGTGAGGCTCCGTCCTCCAGACTGAAATATCTCAACAACTATTTGAGGGATCGCCACGACATTTACTGAACACATTCATGTCTGCTTTATGATAAATTGTAATGAATTAATTGATTCACCGACCTTTCATGCAGCACCACCATCAGGTCAACATTTTAATTTGTCCAATACTTCGGTTTACAGATAGCCTGGTCCTACCAGACTCTGGTCCAGACTAGCCTGGTCCTACCAGACTCTGGTCCAGACTAGCCTGGTCCTACCAGACTCTGGTCCAGACTAGCCTGGTCCTTCCAGACTCTGGTCCAGACTAGCCTGGTCCTACCAGACTCTGGTCCAGACTAGCCTGGTCCTACCCGACTCTGGTCCATGTCATTAATCCAGAGAGTCTGGCCACTCTCCATTGACAAGTGTTAACTCCCTTGAAGGCGGGTACTCTGTTGAAGTTTAAAACTATTGGATCTGCCCAGAGCCACTCTGGATCTGCCCAGAGCCGCTCTGGATCTGCCCAGAGCCGCTCTGGATCTGCCCAGAGCCGCTCTGGATCTGCCCAGAGCCGCTCTGGATCTGCCGTAACCAATCGCTAACGTATGTCATGTCACTAACAGAGCGAGCTGGAAAATCAAACTTTTTCCTGAACCCCGTGGGGGGGGGGAGGGCCACGACATCACGGCCACCAGCAGAACTCAGCAAAGATTGTTCTTGCTCGGTCTTTAACTTCTGGATATTCGGCAGCGTTGCCACAACGAACCGAATGGCTTCGCTCGCATCTATCTCCGCCGCCATTACGGAGCTACAACTCAAAGTAGCGCACGACCTCAACGTCATCGTTCTCAGCCACTCCCTCTGTTCGCTGATTGGACCGGTAAAGATTTGACCGGAGAAAACCCAAGAATATACCGCAAACCCAGACGACGTACTGACGGAAAATGAAAATTGAGCGGAAGTACGTAGGAGGGCGGAGCCAGGCTAGTTTACAGTTGACCAAATACCTGCAAAACTAATGACATTCCCACCAGCCTCGGCTTTTGTGCTAATTAGCAAATGTTAACATTATAAACTAAGATGGTGAACATGGTGAACATTATACCTGATAAACATCAGGGGGTCATCCCTGTGTTCCCTCATTTCTATGAAATTTCCCCATCATCAAAATTAGGCCCTATGTTCCCTCAGCCCACAACATTTTCATTGTGAGCATTTTAGCACACTGACGTTAGCATTTAGCTTAACGCACCTTTGTGCCAGTACAGTACAGCCCTACAGTGATGCTAGCTCAGGTGAGCTAGCAGCCTCTCGTCCACGAGAACGCTTCCTTCTGCGCGGTGAAAGGTTTTCCGGGTGTAGTTTGGTAGACAGAAAATAGTTCCTACTGAATCTGCTCAAACCAGGTCTGTAGATTATCTTGAGTAAGCAGGTCATGATTCCTGGAAAGAGACATTGCTATTAAGTTTTCTAAATATATATTTTTTGGCGCTTTGAGCACGACAAGCCGAGCGCTATCTAGTTCCGTTATATTCAAGAAAATGTCAGACATCTCAAACACTGGACAACCCATGTGACGTAGTGGAAACTGAGACTTACTAAATTACTGAAACCGTTTGTACAATGATCAACAATGAAATGTCTGATTTCTGTTAACATTACAGAAAATCTCCGTCTTGCCTTCCTCCAGTGCCTTAAATACCTACGTAGTAATCTTGTTTAATCAGCCACTGATTATTCTATCAACACTGCTTAACATGCTTCCTCCTACACAAAGCAAAGAAAAGGAAATTGGAATTTTAAAGATAACAGCAGCCTGCGTTTACCAGTTGAGCTGTAGTAATGGATACACTGCCATCTGCACCTCAGGGATGATTTGATTTGCCCTGACATGGTAAATTACCTTGCTACAGCCTGTCCATTTTATTTGCTAATTCAATTCGGTGTCCCTTAACACCCAGGGCCCCAGAGGCTCAGAGAGGCTGGTTTTACTGCACCGGTGGTACTTCGCTGGGCTGATGTGTGCTGGGTTGGGCGGCGATGACCAGAGGGAGTTGAGGTGGCCGGCCTCTGAACTTTTTAAAGACACTCTGAGCAGCAGGACCTTGGCATGAAGGAAAAAACCTGCCACAACGGCAGAAATACATGCTGACTTTAAAGGGAAGTTGAACTGGGCCGGCCACAGTTCTCACACATGAACACACAATTTCACATGTAGATGAACACACACATGCATATACACAATTTCTTATGTAATGGAGTTTATGACGGTGCTGGGGTTAAAGAGAGAAGGCTTCTGTCACTGCCCCGTCATCCTTTCTCAGTGGTGTTTTAAAGCTTTTTATTACTTATTAGCATGACAAAATAACTATATATACCGTCAGACCTCTATAATTCATCCCTTTGACATAGATATCCTCTGAGAAGGGATCTAAGATAACTCTCTATTTATATTTTCTACATTGTTGATTAAAATAAAGATGTTCTCACACTGGCTGCTGACCTTGTTTTTTCCCCAACCACAAATTATACTTTATGAACAAGCTATGTCATTTTTGTTCCATCTGCAAATATATCTAGAGATGTAGACTATTTTTCTCTCCAAACACACAGTGTATATAACAAAGAATCAAAAACCAAGTGACTAAGATGCTCCTTTCTAAAGTTTCCTTTTTTAATTAAGTGTCCCGTTCCCGTCTTCTTCTCACCAAGTCTTTGTGTTCTGTCTTTCATTGTTGATGTTTTGGAACCCAAAGCTCACTCCTCTGAGCTTTCCTGTAGGCTAATATTTGTCTTTCCACCTCCTCCCACTCTCTGAACATCTGGACTGGAGCTCTGCAGGAACACAAACTTCCTTGACGAGCCTTTAGTATCTTTTGATGACTGCATACATAACCGTCGATAGTTTACCGTGACCGTAAACATTCCCGTCTGGCCACCAACACACGACCGCTCAGCTGACTGGCGATTTTTGTCAATAACACTATTTATCACAGGGAGACGAAGAACTCTGTAAGCCATCTTGCTGTTGTGGTGTAGCAGCGAGACGTGTATTTATAGTGGACGTTTCACTGACTGAAACAAGGTTAAACAATCTGAGGCATTCTGGTCATATGACTAAGATCATTACGAAGGCAACGACAAAGGTCTGGTATCGTAATGAATCCAGACCATAGACTGTAAAAAAAAATAGCGGACATAAACATAACAAAAAGTCAACATTAAAACTGCTTGATTAACCAATGGTATGAATGTCAATCAACTATATAAAAATACCTTAAACACTCTTAACATCTGGTTCTACTCCAGAAAGAGCAGGGCATTTGAAATTGTGACACATCATTTACATTTTTTTATTTATTTAACCCATTGGTTTGTGGACTGCTGTTGTTTCGCCATCTTGTTTTTTAAAAAAATGGACAGCTGTGACTATTTTTGACAAGAGGGTGGAGCTAGGCCAATCCAATGTTGTTCAAGCTAAGCTAAATGCTAAAGATGGGAAATTGCTGATTTTCAACCCTTCTGAAGCGAGTCATCCAGCGGAGATGAACTCCGAGTACTGCCATCATTCATCTGCATATACGGCAGTACAGAAAATTGGCAAACTTCTCCGGGTCATTTTCCCATAGACTTCTATAGAAACGGACTTATTTTTGTAACCGGTGGAGTCGCCCCCTGCTGGAAATGAGGTAGAATGCAGGTTAAAGGCACTTTCACATTGGTTCCACTCCTCAGACCCCGTAAGCTTCGTCCATTATTTTTTACAGTCTGTGATCCAGACAAACTGGAATTTATCACCTTAGGTTACATTTACTATGACATGAATTTGCAGTTTTTAAACTCTCAGCTAAGAATAATCATAGTGAAATATAAAGCGGGACAATTTTAGTGGTGAAAGGCTTGATTGAATACAATCACTGATTATCAGGAAAGTTAATAAATGCTCTGAATAGTCCGACTTGAAAAGGTTTTCGTTGCTGTTGGGAGGTTTATCCCTTGATTTTGACAGGATGGTCTGCAGGGGGCTGATGGAATTGGTCTAAGCGCAGAGGAGGAAATTAAATCCACCCGAGCCTTTATTTTGTAGCATCTTTCTCTCCTATGTCTGAGCTGGTGATGAGAGAAAAACAAAGAGGGAGAACAGAGCTGTGTATGAACGTGCTTGCACTATCAATCTGTAAGTGCAAGTCCATGCATACCTGTCTGAATGCCTGTACCACTGTGTGTGTGTGTTTCTGTACACGTCACAGAGTCAAACTGCCTGAAGTTTGGTCCAATTTTCCTCCGTGTGATGGAAGTCATTACAGCTCTGGCTCACAGCTCTGATTGAAGTCTTTTAGTCACAATGGGCCGGTGTGAATCGTCTGATGCAGGGTCGGCAGAAGCCGGCTCAGTAATCAGGTGGGATTCAGGAGGGAAGATGTGTTCAATCAGGCACATTCCAGCTGCACTCTGCAGGTCATGATACTGAGAATTTCATGAGCAGCTCAATGTATGAATGCTGGTGTCAATCACAGACACACATATACTGTACTGTATGCAGGCGTGGATGAGTACATGTGTGAATGGACATATACTGCACACTGTAAAACATCATGCAGGAATTAAGTGGAATCCACTGATCTTTTATTATTAACCTTATGTAAAGTTGTATTCAATTCAAGTTTATTCAACTTAAAAAGAGCCATGATCAGCATATTAGCAGACGTCCCAGGAGGCATTGTTCTGGAGTTACTGTAAAACTTAGTTTTTATAGTTATAGAAGATAGAAGAAAAACATATGATGGAAGCTTGTTTGTGTGTCTTTGTATACACAACAGTTAGATTGTGGTTTCTTCTTTTCACAATAACAAAAACAGTGTTAACTATAATGAAGATTAGTATAATTTAGTCAATTTAGTGAGAGCAGCTTAATGAGGTATGATTTGCCCTAACTCTGGTGTGAAAGGGGCTCCAACTGCACCCACAGCTGTATGTTCTTTGAGCCAAATGAAAAACTGAGAAAAGAAAAAAAAATGCCTGAACTTGTTTCCTCAAGTTTAGTGAACTCAGTCGATTTCACATCTCATAAAAAGACTTTGAACTAATCATTCAAATCCAGCTCAAACATTACTTTCCATACTGGAACCAGCTTTGACTCTTTAACAATGTAAACAGGCATAAAGGAATATCTATGCACAGAGTGAGAGACAGATACTGTGCCTATGTGATGCTGCAGAAAATAGCTGGGTTTTTCTGTAGATGGCAGTGTAGCACAGATTTCCTGCAGCTCTGTGTGTGTGTGTGTGTGTGTGTGTGTGTGTGTGTGTGTGTGTGTGTGTGTGTGTGTGAGAGTATGTGTGTGTGTGTGTGTGTGTGTGTGTGTGTGTGTGTGTGTGTGTGTGTGTGTGAGTGTGTGTGTGTGTGTGTGTGTGTGTGTGTGTGTGTGTGTGTGTGTGTGTGTGTGTGTGTGTGTGTGCCCCCTACATATAATGCCCCTGATAACCAAGATAAATCCTTTCAATGGAAAAATTCCACGTATCCCTAAAATAGCAGCACTCAGTCTTGGTTTACTTAAGTCACTTTTACATGAATGTACAAAACGCTCATGCAAATAAATCACTTAAACTGATTTGATTTCTGTTCTGTCCTTGCAAACTGAATTGTTCTTTTGAGATAAGAGCTTTAGACATAAATACAGTTTTCAGAAGAGGATTGATGGAAAGTGCAGATTCGTCCTCATCCGCTACACATGGCTGTCAGGAAAAACAAGCCAGCTCTTTGAGCGAGAATAAACCAAGTGCTGCATTCATTTGCATTCATGTTTCCGGTGAATATATTCCGCAGACAGAGACTTCACTGTGAAGAGTATGTGCCCAAGAGTGACCACAAGAAAAAGAGAAGGGCGCAGGAAAGGGATGGAACATAGAATAAAGGACCAGATTAGACCAGTGGAAACAGTAAATTTAGCAGATATATTGATAAGAGAGAGGAGGTTGGATGTGAGGAATGCTGCCAGGAAAGGCTTGGACACGTATCGTAGTGTTGAGGAGGGAAAGGAGGAAAGAGAGGAATGACTTTATGTTGAAAGAAGGAGACGGATGTGACCCGGCGGTTAGTCATGTCTCCTGTGGGGGGTCCTGGGGGGCCAGCAGCGTCTCTCGCTTGCTTTTCCCTCCTCATTCTCTCTCTCTCTCTCTCAGTCAGGCCTCTTGCACTTTTGTCCTCTGCTCTCCTTCAACATCTGGAGTCTGTTTAGCATCATCAACGCCAGAGCCCCCGCCATGACACCTCTCCTAAAAATGCCTAGGATCAGGACTTTTTTTTTTTGGAGGGTAAAAGGAGTAAACAGAGAGGATCCCTTTGCGAGTGTTTTTTTCTTACACTGTGTAGCATTTCCGGTGGTTTCACACTGTAAAAGTCTTCATTTGTTCTCATGACATGTATTACAAAACGCTCTAACCGCAAATTGCTAAATGATGTTTGACTATAAATGCTTTGACATTTCTTTTAATAGAAAGAACATCTATTGCTTTAATGAGAAACACTTCCAGTACGGTACAGCTCATTGTCGGATGCTTTGATGATCTCTGGTCAATTAACCGCGAGATTCCAGTGTTTACAGATGCAGCGTCACTGCAGCTCAACCACTGGATGTTGTGTCTGCTCTTTCCCTGCTGGTTGACAACATTGTAAATGAGTCATGTTTGATCGTGAGGTTTTACATAAGCCAGTGGTTCCCCACCTTCATAGCCTGAGGGACCGCCACAGCCCTGGTAGATGAACTTGCGTGCCCCTTGATCAGTTCCCAATATACAGTGTGTTCCAAATGTATAACACTATTCATCATATATAAGTGGATATTGTTAATTATTTCATACAATTGAACTGCAAATATTAAGGTTGGTTTGGTCAGCAATCGTACTACTACAAGCCTTCTAGGCTACTACTACTGTAACTATTTCAATCCTTAGCCAACTATCTCAAATTGTAGCTATTTGAACTGCTATTCATAGCTACTTTAGCTGATCATTCAAACTGTTTAGACATTACATAACTAGTTATTTCTACCATTTATTCATTACTTTATATTTATACCATTTGTTCATTACTTTTGACTAGTTATTGCTACCATTTGTTCATTACTTTTAGCTGAACTTCTGCGCTCGCTTGCTGACTAGTTTTCACACACTCATATGTACATAACGGCAACATGTCCTGTTCAGGTGTTACAGTTGACTTCATGTAAATATGGAAATATATTCTTCCAATCAAATCATAATTTCTATTTCTTCAAATCAGTTGAGCTACTCTACGATCTTCCACGTACCCCCCTGGCAACTGCAGAAGTACCCCCTGGTTTGGGAATCACTGACATTAGCCGTAAGCTGTGTGTGTGTGTGTGTGTGTGTGTGTGTGTGTGTCTGTGTGTGTGTGTGTGTGTGTGTGTGTGACTGATCAGTGTTTACATGGATCTGTCACAGTCCCCCCAACCGTGGCCGAAGGATTAGAGGTTAGCAAACACCTCTGTGAAAGTGTTTAACGTCAGGGCCACGATGACAGATTTGCACGCTGGTCAGTCAGCAGACGAGCACACCATTCATTTTCTGTTGTCAGAGAGATGACCTCTGTGTCCGCACCCGGGCCATCCCCTATACGCCGGCTCATGGGAAACAAACTCAATCTGGGGGTCTAAAGTCTGCCTTCTGGTCAACAGCTCGAAGCAGAGATGCTGCAAAGACGGGGGGGGGGACGCGATACAGAATGGGTTGTAGATTTTGGGTCTGGGGGTGCTGACAACTGTAAAATGTATTATTGACTTCATGTGTAGCATACGTGTGCCATGTGTGTGCCAAAATACCTGATGTGTTATGCTTTGAGTTGATGTCAGCTTATTCAGTGATGGGGTGTGTGCAGTCGACTAAGTGCCTGTTGTGTGTAGATGCTGTGCATTCAACTGCAGTCTGTATGTGTGTGTGTGTGTCTCTCTGTATGTGTGTGTGTGTGTGTGTGTGTGTGTGTGTCTCTGTATGTGTGTGTGTGTGTCTCTGTGTGTGTGTGTGTGTGTGTGTGTGTGTGTGTGTGTCTCTGTATGTGTGTGTGTGTGTGTGTGTGTGTGTGTGTGTGTGTGTGTGTACAGACCTGGCTGTGGGGGTCCACACGGGAGAGGGTGGGAGTTCCTGGCCACCAGGCCTTTAACAGTAAAACATGTTAGAGGCTGTCCGTCACAAAGCTAATGACTTCAGCAGACGGAGCCTGGATTTTGGCTTTTCCCCACCGCCGACACCAGCAGCCATAAAACCCCGCATGTTTGGAATGCAGAACATGGATCCTGTGGATGAGAACTGCAACACAGACGTCGCACACAAAACCAGAAACCACTGCGGCTCACACAACCAGGTGCTCAGATCTACTTCAAATATATGAAGTGATTTTATTTTTGAGCGGCAGACTGTGATATTTGTTTGCACACAATCAGAACACAGACTTGTGTGCATGGATTCACATCAGATTCATTTTGGCGGAGTGATGTGCTGATCCAGATTGTCAGGGCGCTGAATGATTCATAGGGTGGTGTAAGTGACAGTGTTTACAGCAGGTCGTAACAACAGACCGGTCAACCTGACCTTTAACCCCTAACCCACAGAGGCTAAAGGAAGGGTTGGTTTACCAAATCAGGAGACAGAGAACAGCTCACGGACTGAGCATCAGTAACACCTCATTGAACTGAGAAGGTAGTAGATGAGACAGGGTTAAGGTGAAGAAAAAAGGCTGAAAGAAAGGGAAATAGAGATGTAAAAATGCATAACATATATAAAGGGCTCGGTGGTGTTTTAAGCCTCCAACGTCGCCTTCCAGGCAGCTAAAACCCTAAACATAACCATTGCCGCGCTGCCTGGAAGGCGCCGTTGGGGGCTTAAAACACCAAACACGATATAAATGCTGGAAGTTGAAGTGAAAAAAGGAAGTTTACAAAAGAGACTGAGGCAGAAAATGTGATGCCTGTGAATAATGTTAGCCCTCCAACAAACCATGTCAAATTTTCCCAGCATGTGTCCATTAAAGACCTTTATCTTGGCCTGCCTCCGTCACACAGGGTAAAGGTGGAGTTAGGTTACTAAGCTGACCTCCCACATGGAACCGGCATACAGCAGAGGTGGAGCCCTGGCTGTGTTTTACTGTAATACATACAATATACATGTATATAATACATATAAATCCATGGATCTTCACCTACAGAATGAATAGGCAAAGATAGAGGCAGTCTTGTATAAAGTAAAGAAAGCAAAAAGTATCTTACCAGAAAATGACTTTGGTAGAAGTTAAAGTCACATTTTACAATATGAATTAAGTCGAATTGATCTGATATTTGCTGTATGTAAGTGTCACAAGTAATTTTCTGATATTAAATGCACTTAAAGGTGCCGTAGGTCGGATTGTGAAGATCCAGGACTAAGCCAAAAAATGTTAACATCGACAACTTCTCAGTCCCTCCCCCCCCCCCTTTCCGCTAAAGCCCAAAACTGTCTCCTAAGCCCCTCCCCCCACAAGGGAGAATGAATGCGTGTGCATGAGCAGTGATTGACACGCAGTTAGACTGATTCGCCAAACCTGCTTTTTTTGCAAACTAACAGATTTCTTCGGATTTTAATTTGTAGTAACGAGTAACGAAGATGCTTAGGGGAAACATTTCGGAGTAAAAGTATACATTTTAGTCAGGAAATGTAGTGGAGTAAAAGTAAAAATTTCCAGAAATATAAATAACAAAGTAAAGTATGTGATCATTCTGCTTAAGCACAGTGACAAAGTATTTGTACCTTGTTACTTTACAACACTGGACAGAGGGAATTCTGCTATTAAACGGGCAAACTTAAACACTTTTAGTCTGGTTTTATAATGTAATCATCTTTATTGACGGAGCTTGTCACCCAAACTTTCCTAGTTCTGTACATACATTTTTTTTTTGTTGAAGAACTTAGATGAGTTTTTCTGCGAGAGCGATGGTTTTAATCTCTCTGCAGGCCAAACGTCAGGCCAGGCTGATGGAAGAAGTGACAGAGATTATTTTCCGAGTGCCGAAGAGGTCATTGTCATTTGTAGCTTGTCCCCATCCACTGCAATAGGTCAGCTCCCCAGGAGCCTCCACAGGCACGCAGCCCAATACCGTCACCCTGGCAACAGAAGGCCGCAGGGGGGATTAAACATGATGAGCTGTCACGTCTTTAATGGATACAATGGCTAAATGAATGTGGACTGTCACTGGTATAGGAAAATGCTTGTCAGGGGGCCAGGTGAAGACAGTCTCATTAGGAGTGAGTGTGTGTTGGTTGTCTTCTCACATTTGGATGTGTGTCTTTAAAGACCTCATATTCCAGAGAGTACCAGAGAGGTTTACATGGTTTAATCTTCAAAAAACACCATATTTTGTCATACTGCACATTGCTGCAGCTCCTCTTTTCACCCTGTGTGTTGAGCTCTCTGTTTTAGCTACAGAGTGAGACATCTCACTTCTGTTCCATCTTCGTTGTGAGTCGCACGTGCGCAGTAGCTAGGTAAGGACTACTAGCCAGTCAGAAGCACAGTATGAGGACGTGTCCTGACAGTACCTAGGTAAGGACTACTAGCCAGTCAGAAGCAGAGTATGAGGGCGTGTCCTGACAGTACCTAGGTAAGGACTACTAGCCAGTCAGAAGCAGAGTATGAGGGCGTGTCCTGACAGTACCTAGGTAAGGACTACTAGCCAGTCAGAAGCAGAGTATGAAGGTGTGTCCTGACAGTACCTAGGTAAGGACTACTAGCCAGTCAGAAGCAGAGTATGAGGGCGTGTCCTGACAGTACCTAGGTAAGGACTACTAGCCAGTCAGAAGCAGAGTATGAGGGCGTGTCCTGACAGTACCTAGGTAAGGACTACTAGCCAGTCAGAAGCAGAGTATGAGGGCGTGCCCTGACAGTACCTAGGTAAGGACTACTAGCCAGTCAGAAGCAGAGTATGAGGGCGTGTCCTGACAGTACCTAGGTAAGGACTACTAGCCAGTCAGAAGCAGAGTATGAGGGCGTGCCCTGACAGTACCTAGGTAAGGACTACTAGCCAGCATGACAGCATGATAGTGTGATCCAAAATGAAGCTTCAGCCCGTGGATGTATTAACCCTCTTGTTGTCTTTGGGTCAAATTTGACCTGTTTTCAAAGTTTCTATAGCAGAAAGTTTGGTTTCTTTCAACCTAATTGCCCAAAAGTAACACGGATGGTTCCTCAAAACGCTCTTCATAAGTCAAATTGAGGCTCAGTTCACTAATTTTATAGCATTATTCTGACTTAACTTTGACAGTCTGTCATTATCCATAAACATCCCCTGATCTTAAATATTAGTCAGAATAATTCATACGTTCTGCTTTTTTAACTCAAAATTTATATATAATTTCATACAGGCTAAATGAGCTTTATTGACCACAGAAATTGTAAAAATAGTGGTAATAAGTTGTTGTAAGTGTATACTGGTGGTAGTGGAAAAAAGTGCAGAAGAAATGCTACAAAAATATTGAGTTATACATCGAAAAGATGTTTTTTTTAAAGCGACAACATAAGTAACAACACAAGGGTTAAGGGAACTGGATACAGTGATTATGTATAATTAATACTTCCATTCCACACTGCTTCTAGAAAGTTTGCCAGACACTACTAAAGCAGCATCAACAGGGAAAAATGCTTTTATTTTGAAGGCCTTCTTTTTTTGTTTTTTGTTTTTTAAGGCACCATAGTAGCATCCTTGGTTACAGGCTTGATCTAATACCCCCCTCCCCCCCCCCATGTTTTGTTTCCAGAAAAACTCACTGAAAATGTTTGTTTGGCTTCCAAAAACCTCACTAATGAAACGGAGCGTGTGAGAAAGCAATACTGAGCTGACATGCAGATCAGGCTGACAGCGTCACAATGGCTGTTTTCTTAGTGGGACCCGCTGAATGAAAGGCCCCAGAGGTATAACCCCCCCCCCCCCCCAGGTTAAAACAAGACATCACATTGTCATTGGACTGGTGAATGGAATTATATTGGTTCCCTTCGGGAAACAATTTATCGATTCACCGACCACACTCCTCACTGAGTCGACAGAAAGCACCGCAGCTTATGTCTCTCGGCTATAAACAAGGGAGGGAAATGCCATGCAAAAAGATATAATATCATCCAAGGCCAAATACATAATTGCAAGTCATTGCAGGCTGGGGCATACATCATATTGGTCTCTAGATACTACAGTTTTTAAAAGGTACTTTATTGTCACATACACATACATGTAGCAAAATTCATTCTCTGCATTTAACCCATCCCTCAAGGGAGCAGTGGGCAGCCAATCACAGCGCCCGGGGACCAACTCCAGGTCTGAGCCAGTGCCTTGATCAAGGGCACTGACTGGAGAACCCAGTACATGTGTTTTGATGGTGGGGGAAACCGGAGCACCCGGAGGAAACCCACGCAGACACGGGGGGAACATGCAAACACAGAAAGGCCCGGAACGACCCAGAACCTCTTTGCTGTGAGGCCACAGTGCTGCCTGTTGATGGGGAATCATGTTCCTGTGGTTCCACGTGACAGAGATAGAGGGCAGTGTTTGTCTTTTCAAGTAGACCTGATCTCACAGGAAGCACAGAACCGAGATGAGCCTCTTATAAGTGAACAGGGATCAGGGAGATGGAAGATGATCGCTCAATCTGGAATAGTTTGCCCCTCCCATAAGAGAGAGTCCTACATTCAACACCTTTAAAACTCACTTAAAACAGGCTCCTAGAAAAACCAGAGATGCACTCTCACTTTTTAACTGTCACACATTACTATTACTATCAGCCGTACACTTTCACTGATGAATTAAATGCAGTATAGAGGTGGATGAATAATGTTTTTGTCATCATGTATTTTTTATTTTGTTTTGTTTGTTTGTTTGTTTTATTAATGCATATGTCACCATTATGGGTACCTTTTATTTTATAGTGAATGAGTGCTGTATGACTGCTGGTTGTCTCTATGTCACCTGCCTCGGGACTGCAGATGAAAAGTAGTTATTTTTTACTAATTCTGGCATATTTACATGGTGTTTTTTTATACAACAATGTTCATAAATATGCATGGTCCCTATGAAAATAAACCAATAAAATAAAAAATTAAATAAACTCATTTTCACAGCATCAGATGAAAAAAATTAAACATTTAAAAAAATGCTCACACAAGAGCTGTTGGCTTCAATATACAAAGAAGTGCCTAAAAATACCAAAGGTTTATTAAATCCTCATATCATCCAAGGCTTTCCTTAGTCTCGCATTGCCAGACCTATCTCCACAGTGCTGCAAAGGAAGGTCTGGAAACAGGAGCATACACTCCTGGACAGGAGGAAAAACAGTCAGGGGTTGTTTGCATTCATTTTAACCAATCACAATCATCCTGGGTGGCGCCAAGTCCCAGACGCAGCGACGGCGGCTCTGCAAAATAGTCTCGGGAAGGAACACTTGCACCCTCAAAAGAAAACGCCACATGTATTATTAAATGAAGTTAACTGTTCACACAACACAGTAACATGAGGTATTTACATTAGCTGAACACATGCACTGTTATCCCAAATTAGTTGACTTTACTAGACGTTTGCGTGGTAACTCGTTGCCTTAACCCGTCTAAGTTTTTCCACAGGGTGAAACTTAACAGGTCAAGTTGTATCAACACAGATTGGTGAGTTGATGCAGTAGACAAATCAAGTTACATTAGTAGTCGTTACTAAAAATCATTAGTAAACTTACTTTAGTTCAAATATAATAGTATGAAATATCATGCTGTACTTATCAAAACTACAGAAATATATCATCCTTATAAATATGTTTTTGTCTTTGTTACAGAATAGTTTTAAGAACAATGTATTCTATACATTAGTTCCATTAAAACAGAAAGGAGAACAACTCAAAGATTGTAATTTCCACCATACTCTGCATGAATGTGATTGGCTGTATTCTCCCTCACTGCCCAGACCCCATCAGCCCCCCCCCGGGTCTCGGTCATGGTGCAACAATAAATGTAGATGAACATGAACACTAAATCAACCATTCTAAACTAAAACCCAGATAACATGAATACACACCCAAAAACAATAACACAAAATTATTATAACACACTTTAACTAGGACAGAAACCGTTCAGGACGTATGTTTTTTCCCATAAGCCTTTGCAACAGTTCCAATGACCCCGCCCCTCCCATACAGAAACTTACCATCCTTAGTTATCTCTGCTTAATATGATCTGTCGCTGCATACTTAGGCTGATTATTACAAACAACTAATGTGATTTAGTTATGAATGTAAATTTTTAACAAAACATGAAAGAATAAGTAGTGACCACTAAAAAGTTTAATTACAACTAAATCTGGGTTTTACAGTCCATAACAAATCCCCGCCAATAGGTCCCAAAACGTCCCAGTTGGAGAGTAAACGCCGTAAACATTTTCCTTGTAAATCTTTTCAATCATTCACCGAACAAACCAAGCAGGCCTGCCTTGTTGCATGGTTCAAATTTCCTTTAAATCATGCCATTTTCAGCCTGGAACGTTGCTCAGAGGTTCCGGTTGATGTTGCTCTATGCGACCAGAGTTTAAAGTTAACACAAAGAAAGCGGAAAGTGAGGGACTTCCGGGGGGGGGGGGGGGGGGGGGGGAGGACTATCCCGTACCCAAACCGTCGTCGATCCAGACCAGCCTTTCCTTAATCTCTTCTCTGCACATCGACTGCACAGTGCTGGGCGGAGGATCTATCACATTACATTACATGTCATTTAGCTGACGCTTTTATCCAAAGCGACTTACAATAACTATATATATCAGAGGTCGCACGACTGGTCTGGAGCAACTAGGGGTCAAGTGTCTTGCTCAGGGACACATTGGTTGATGGACCATGGTGGGAATCGAACCCAGGTCTCCCACACCAAAGGCATGTAGTCTAACCTACTACTACATCTAACCATTGCACCATCACCACCCCACAGTCTCTAACTGTGGTTTGTCTCTCTACGGTACTTTGTTGATCCTGAGAATGATTACTTACCATAATTGGTGCTCTTATACTTTTGTCTCCTTTGAAGAAACGCATTGAGAGCGTCTTAAGGATTGTCTCGAGTGCGCCTGTCTCTCTTGAGGAGTTCAGAGTGGTGTGCTTTTTGTAAACGGCCTCATTTACCTTGAGAGTGTGTGTCTGCAGTAAAGCTCCCTGCTTGTGCTCCGACCCATGGAGAACAAATGCTCGACTCTGGACTTTGATCCAGAACTAACGGAGGTTTGACCGAGAGAAAGGATTGTTTGTGAGACTGTTGCTGCTGACATGTTGTGCTCCGGAGCCGCATCAGATGTGGCTTTGATTTGTTAAAACTGCTGTTTTCTATTTATTTATTTATGTTGGACCTTTTGTCTCTCAGCTTTACTGATCGATGACATCATGTTTTGTCCGTCATTTATTTGTGAGCACAGATCTATAACAGCTGTGTGTGTTTTTTAAAGTTTTAAACACAGCTTCCAAGTTCAATAAAGTGTAGGTAGGTCAGCTCAGTGTTGGGTCGGCCAACGCACGATGTCTTTTACCTACAAATTACCTTAACAACCAAATCCTCTTACTGCATCCCTGCGGACAGATTAGCAATCAAATCCCCCTCTGTGTGCCACCATGCCTCTTTCTCAGAAAAGACAAATGTGTGACCATGACAGCTACTGGGACATAGTAGGTATTACATGTCTCTGAGCTCAAGTGTATGAAGCCTGTGTACGTGTGTGTGTGTGTGTGTGTGTGTGTGTGTGTGTGTGTGTGTGTGTCTGTAGGTGGGTAAGATTACAGCTCATGTCTTGATTGGCTAGAGTTGCTAGTCTTTTGATGTGTTAGACAGACGTTGAGAAGAACTCTGCTGAGTGATTTATGAAGGTGCTGGAACACACACACACACACACACACACACACACACACACACACACACACACACACACACACACACACACACACACACACACACACACACACACACACACACACACACACACACACAGCCTCCCTGCAGAGAGGCACAGTAGTAGACAGGACGCTGGCCAGGCCTGTGTTGTCGGATGGTGCAGACTAAACAGTAAACAGACTCCTCACTGGGCAGAGGCAGAGTTTACATAATCGCCCATCTGAATGGCCCAGGACTGGAACCAAACAAACAAAATCTCACAATCTTTCCACATGATCATAATTCATTCATATTCACAGAAAGACAATTGGCAAATACTCTATCTGAAAAATATTCCCATTGTTATTTATAAACACGAGTGTTTGGACTGCGTCTGTAATTACAGAGAAACGTGTCATACGAGGGTGAGGTCGTAAAATGAATGGCACACTGACAGAATCTATAAGCCCTAAGTGTTAGTCATGTGTTACTGTGTTCAGTGTATCTGTGTAATTCTTCTGTGTGATGTCTGTCAGTGGAGTCGTTGTGGTGTGAGCTGTGTAATAGGAGGATCTGGCTTTATAATGGGACCCTCTCTATGGGCCCTGGCCCACTGCCAGCAACCCCAAATGCCTCTTACTGGCTGTTGGTTTAGCCGTTGATCCCTGGAAGTGGCAGTGGAGGATCGTTACCGTATTGGTGCTCATAGAAATCACAGGATATGGTTGGTTTTTACTGTGGTTGGTTTTGTTTTATTACATCTCTACAATAGGCTCTCTAACAAAGCTGAGATACTTTCCACCCCATTTCTAAAATAGTCCTCTTGTCTTCAGATAGGCTTGTAAACCAGCAGGCCACAACACAGATCGACGTCTTTAATGTTTCTTTCGCCTCTTTCATGTTGGTTATTCTCAGGCCAGCAAATATAACGGTCCCCCCAAAACAAAGTCCCCATCCAGTATCCCTCTTATCCACCTTCTACACACTGTCACAGGCAGACAGACAGGCAGACAAACAGGCAGGCAGGCAGACAGACAGACAGACAGACAGACAGACAGACAGACAGACAGACAGACAGACAGACAGACAGCCAGGCAGCCAGGCGGGCACAGACACAGAGGAGCTGAGATTATGGCTGTCGGGGCTCACGCTCTCTAATCAGAAGCACAAGTGAAGATGTTAGATGCAGAAAGGAAAGCTTATGGGACACAGAACATGGCAAATGTTGTGTGACTGCTTCCTTTTTGCTGAGAATGTGCTCTTTTGTTTTGATTTGGGCCAGTATAGATGTATCCATTTTTTAAAGAAGTGCTTGATGTCGTCATTAGGCATCATTATTGCTGGTTTTATGGGTTGCTTGTGAAAAGCAGGAATAGCCTCATTAACGTTGTAAAGATCTGGACTTCAGCTACCAGACCGGAGCTCCCTCTGGAAGAAACTGCTAGTGCAGAAAGCTAAGAGAATCATGGGTAATTCTGGCCATGCTCTTTCTTGTAGATTCCCTTTAATGCCATCAGGGCGGCGCTATCTTGCCACCCCTCCCCCTGAATGAATTCCTTCATTCCTTCTGCCATTAGGCTCTTACAGTAAATGCAGCTGATGGCAGCAACCTGTAACATTCAGAGCTTGTAATCCTGGGGAAGCATAATGCTTTGATTTGATTTATGCATTTATTACTTCACTTAAATTGGATTATGGTTGTATGTTTATTTAATTTAGCTTCATTTTGGCAACCTGTGTGTGCGCTGCTGCTCTTCATGTTGGTTGATTGAATGATTGCGATGGTGTTTATTCTTGTTTTTGCCCTTGAATTGCCCTTTAGTGATAAATAAAGTAGTTTGAATTGAATTGAATACATAGTTTGTCCAGAATATTATATTATATTATATTATATATACTTGTAGAACCAGCCCGTTCTCACTCTGAACTCGTAAAATACGGATGTTTGGCCAGTGGCTGTCAGCGTCAGAAGCGACGCAAAAAGCGCCCTTCAGCGTGTTTGTAGAACGCACCGGGGAGAGCAGCAGCTACACGGCGCTTAAAGATGACGTAGCACTAAGAGCGACTACACGTTTAAAGCTTAACGTGGCACAAATATATAAGATAGTTCGGTAGAAATTAAAAAGTTCCTACGTGAAACTGCTCACAACCAGGTCTGTGGATTATCTTGAGTAACCGGGTCATGATTTCTGGAAAGAGATATTGCTGTTGAGTTTTATATATATATATATATATATATATATATATATATATATATATAGAGAGAGAGAGAGAGAGTACTATATCACTGCTGCAGGACCTCTGACTCCAATTTAGCTGTAAATGTATTTCTTCCAACATGTCTTTGTCAAAGTTAAGTCTAATACCTAATGTGAGGCATCAAAACAAGTAACAAGTAAGCAAGTATATTTATATATTTGTCTCCATATATTCTAGGAGAACTTCAGAATCCACTGTGTGCAGGCCACAGCATGTGAGCACAAAGAAGACCTTGATTTCCATACTTGGTAAAAAAAAAAAAAAGAATATCTCTAACTCAAACCGTCAACACTGAAAACTGGTAGCGGAGGTTGACAGATAAAACGGGAGATTTCATCTTTTCTCACCAGGCCCACAGGCTTATCCCGCTTGTAGAGCTGCTTTCGCTGTGTGAGGGCGGCAGATACACCACCCTCAGCCCCACCCTCGCTGTAATGAAAAGTGTTATGAATGTATGTGTCTTAATTCTCTTCTACTAATGTCTGTGGGTGGCAAAATTAGGGTGGGCTGTGCTGGGGCCGCTTAAATAGAAAACCGTGTCCAGTTTAACCGAGCTGCTCTAAGCCGATTTTTTAAGGTCACATTGGTACCAATGGGGGATTAGTTTGGTTCAGATCAATGTCTGATTGAGATCTTTCTCTCTGCCATTGCCTCCCTCTGGCCTGAAAGAATGCAGCCAAAGTCTTGCGATTTGTACTTGGGGAGAAGAAAGGCTCTCCCCTCCCATGGAGGACAAAGACGCACATTAGCTCAGTTTTGCTGTTTTTTTCTCCTGCAGGAGTAAAGCTCGCAGCCCAAAGGATCAAACGTATGAAGACATGACCAGTGATGGCACCCCACTGCAGCTGCTGTAGCTACTGTTGCACAGGATGCTATGTGTGTGTGTGTGTGTGTGTGTGTCCAACATGCGTGTGCATTTTATTGCGTGTGTTAAGTAAAGGGAAAGAAAAAAAACAGGTGGCTTCAGCAGCCAGTGCATGCATATGTTGTGAATGTATAGCTGTAAACATTTTTGGGGGCTTGTGAATTTTGTCTGTGAACAAGTGGCGTCCACATTCGTGGAATGTTTGCCATGTTTCCCACAGGACTTTAAGATCACTTAGCACTGAATCAAAACGTCACTGCCGTCAGCGCCATCCACCCATTGATAACCTGCGTTGCTTTATATAGAAAATGATGTTAAACTAATCCAGTCACCTGACTATTTGGAGTCATTCTTGACATTTGAGAAACAGATACTGCAGGGTGACTGCTGGCTCAGTCATAGGTCACTTTTTTTTAAAATCTATAGCTTTTCAGAAGGTGATTCCATATTTACAAATCAATACTGCAGTAAGTTAAAACGGCACACTGCTATCTTGAATCCTCATGAAGATAGCGAAGTGAACATACGCCTGAAATGTCATTCTACCACCTCATGATTAGATAATTGGTTAAATATATACCAGGACAATATTCTATTATATATCTCTTAAGAGCGATCAGAAAATTCCCATATACATGTTCCATTGATATCAGTAACTAAACATGATTTTATATTAGGGATAGCTGATTATCTGGCTGTTTCGTGGCAGTTTGCAGATTATCTGTATCAGCGTTTTATTTGCCTGATAACCGATGAAGTTAAAAGTGTTCTACTCTGGCTCGGCTACAGCTCTGTGTCTGTCCCTCTGCTCCCGTTTCACTCACAACTGAGTCTGACTTCATAGATTTTCATTTTCACTGTATCGGTTCCAAATATCGGTTATCGGTTTAATTAAAGGAACACTATGTAACTTTTAGCTTGGTATCAGTACTGGCCTTGAAACACCAGTATCGGTCCATCCCTAATTTTTATGATGCATTTGCTTCTTGTATTATATACTTGTGATTTGGGAGGCAAATCAGCAAACTAAATAATCCTGGACTAAAACTATCATGTTAAAAAAGTCAGTGTAACTGACAGCAGAGCTGGGTTCAGCAGACCACCAAACACATTAAAGTCTGAGAAGGAAAGAACGAAACATGCACTGACTGAATACAAGCTAGATGAATTATAGATAGAAAAGTAAAGTGTATCCAAATGTAGATAGAATCAAGTAACTCCAACAAGTTATTTATTCAAAAGCATTACTTGTGACAAGAGTTTTCTTGATTCTTATTGGAAGCTGCTTCCACAAAGGCCCTTTTCATTGGTTTAATGTTGGTAAAGAGATTATGGGAATACAAAAGAAATATTGGAGCTCCCTTAAGCTTTAACTGGCATTGTTGTAATCCATCAAAGGTCTTCTGCAGGCGAGAAACTTGGATGTGTACACAGCTACTCTAGCCTATGGTGAATAGATACATAAGTGGAGTCATCCCCACTTTGGCCACTCATCCACTTCTCTACACGCATTACATACTTATCATTCCAATATGCATCTTGCACACTACTTTGCACTATTACTTTTACATCCCACTCCATGTGTACTTGTCTTGATATTGTCTTATTTGTATATTATGTTATGTGCCTATATGTACTGTTGTCTCTATTGTACAGTATGTGTCTATATTACTATTTGTCTACTGAATGTTTCATGCTACATGTCTATTTGTTGAATGTATAGAGTTAACACCTACCAAAGTCAAATTCCTTGTGTTATGTAAGTATACTTGGCTAATCTCACTGAACATGTAGAAAATCATAAAGTCACATTTTATGTGTGCTTGTGATCTGAGCCAAGCTTCCCTGAAATTTTGGTGAACCCATATCTGTTCAGAAGAAATGTTTGAGTTCATCAGCGGGCATACAACATGGAGGCATAATTACTGGTGTACATGGAGAGTGAAATGTTTCTTTGTTCATCCGTATCTCTCGTTACAGCGCAGCGTATCATTATCCAATCAAAGAGGAGACCAACCACACAAACAGGGCACACCATAATTGACGACGAAGCATAGCAATCTGTAATTCCATCTGCTCTCCCACCAAAACCATTTAAATAAAAGAGAATGGGTCAGGTAATTTGTCTTTTTCTTTTTCGTTCACACATTGCATGATTTATGCTGGCACAGCAGGCATAAATAAACTGGTTTGCACAGAGAGGTTCCCAGCAAAGACTGAAAGTAAACTGAATACTAGGACTGAGTATTTTGATATTTGATCGTTTTTTTGGAACTTGAATACATTTGGCACTAAAATGAAATAATTGTATTCTTCTTTGCATCAGGATTATTGTTAAATGGCTAAATAGCATTAACAACTTCCATTATTTTCATTTGAATAACATTGTGAGAGTGCATTGTCCGTGCGCATTTGAATTATTGTTATCTGCTGACACAGCAGTCTGAAGTGACTTCCTAGACGTGTACTACAAGAATCTTGAGCCTACTTGGATGGCTGCTACAGAACGGACTCTCCTCCCCTCGAGTCAAAGGCCATTGAGAGCCTGAGCAGCTGGGAGTGTTGTTCTCATAGTAGTACACTGGTGAGGGTTAGTTAAAGTAGGATCACAGGTCAGAGGTCAGCCCTGGCCCTGGTCTGTTCTGATGTTAGAATAGGTTTAATTGACATAGAGCCAACCGCCACAGGCAGTCACCTGTGACATTAGCCATGTGGAGCCCAACACACAGTACTGACAAGAGTTCATGTCTAGAGACAACCACGTTACATTTTATATATTGTTTCCTCCCAAATCCAACGCTAACGGACCTACTTACAGGTGTTTGTTCCAAAACAGACCAAAAAATGAATGAAGTATGAGAGCTTTTGGGCAGATGAAGTTTCTGTGCCTCAAACTGAACAAATCAAAAAAGTAATGGGTGGAAATATTTCAATATTTCAAAAAGGAAATCTACCAGTTAGTTAAAAGCAAAATTAGCCATTCGCTCTTGTGATTTATTCTGGATTTTATATGGTGCAAAATACAGCTGTGTGTGTGTGTGTGTGTGTGTGTGTGTGTGTGTAGGGTGCTTCTTCTTCTGTACTTTTAACCCGTGCTGCTGGTCGATGGTTTGGGACACAGTTCATTTCTCACTATACCTGTAGAGCTAACGTTGTGCATTAACATTGCTATGAACTGCCGTTTCTCATTGGAACTCTATGTGGCATGTTAGACGGCCAGGGCTGACACATGCAGGTGTGTGGTAAAGAGTTTTGAAAATACAAGGCCAAGTGCTGCATACAAATTTATCTTTATACAGTATTTTGACTGGTATCCAGAAAGAAAGTCCATATCACGACACTGTGGCAGCTGGATGTATATCCTGGATGGTTTGCACTGTAAATGGGAATACCTTCTATTTACACTTTCATTAGGTGTCTTGTTTGAGTTCACCTGGCAAATGTAAGTCCAACTTTTCTACTTCTTTTTTGGCCTTCAGACTATGTTTTTAGCTGCTAAATGCTGCACACTGTTTACTAGCTAGGGGCTTACTTTGTCTGCCAGTTGGTGCTGGGCAGGTAACGCCCAGTTACACCCGATTTATCATAATTCTTTTTTATTTTATTGAAAACAGCTGCCTAATCCGGCCAAAAAAAACACATGTGAGAGTGAACCAAAACAGTAAAGCTGCAAACCGGAAAACCCAAACAATTAGTTAGAAAAGGTGCTGTAAACCTCTGTGTAGCATCACCTTTCACATACAAGTAGTGGTGTGATCCATTAATATGACATTGCTTTTAGTTGCTATAAAATACCATCCTTACTTAACACCATCTTCACAATGCATCCGACTAAACCTGTAGGCTAGATTTTAGGTAACTGAGAAAGCCCATGAGGAGGGCGTATGATTGGGTTAAGTGTTTCCTCTAGTAACTCAGTATTTGCTTCTGTAATGTTGCACTGAGCTTAACTAAAGGCAGCCCAGAGAAAACACACAGCTGCTCCAAGTCAGAGCTTTTCCTAGGAACAGCAATCTCTGCTGGAGGCGAATCTCTGATTGCCTAATTATGTTAAGAGCCGATGTAGATGAAATGGTCTGAGAGGTCATTATGCTGGGATACTCCTGACACAGCTACAGGGCAGGGACAGATGTGTTTGTGCTTCTGTGGGTGAAAGTGGGTGAAAGTTACAGCGAGGGAGAGATGGGGTGGAGTAAACTAATTATAATTACGGTATAATAGACGGAATGCACCTTGTCCTGTGGTAAAAACATACAAGGCAGGATTCAAGGTGGAACATGTGTGTCTGTCTTAACTTGGTCTGATGAATGTTGTTAATGAAAATGTAAAAGCATTATAGATTATGTATCAGTTTATCATTTCACAGAATAACCTCTTCATCTCCTGTGGGATGTTTCCCTCATAACCAATTTCACAGGATAATAAAGTACCTTGTTGCAGTGTTGTAGCCGAGCCACCGGCTGTTGAGTCAGATTCAAGTCTCCGGTCCCGAGTGTTGGAGTCCGAGTCCAAATCTGAGTCACCAAAGAAGAGTCCGAGTCGAGTCACGAGTCCCGACAATAGCGACTCGAGTCAGACTTGAGTCCGAGTCCAGGATTTGAGATACTCCATCACTGCCTATTACACATGAAAGTAGTTCAATCAGGAGGGACCTCATTTGAGTGAACAATTATGCATTGACGTGTGCACCATAATGATGAATGATTGTCTTTGGCGATTAAAACCCATCGTGACATCATCGAATTCCCATCGTGATGTCGCAGCAGCACCGTGGCTCCGTCCGGCGCTAAGCGCCGCCCAAGACGATTGTGATTGGTTTAAAGAAATGCCAATAAACCAGAGCACGTTTTTCTCCCATCCCGGAATGCTGTGCTGACTAACCAGACCCTCCTCCGCAGAGCTGTGAAGGAAGGTCCGGCAATGCGAGACTATGTGATGCATAATCATCCAATATAGATATTACTCCAAGGAATGCAGTCCTGGGGCATGAATATAGCCTATTAATACTAGCCTTTACATTAAAAAAAATATTAAAATCAATGTAATCTTTGGTTGTGACGCTGTATCAAACATGTCCTGAACTGTGACCCCAAGATGGCAAAATCCCGTTTTGTATGAAATCCCTAATGGCTGCTGAACACAATTTTTTCCTGTTTTCCAATTGGGGAAAAAAAAATGTTTATTTTACTCATGGCTTAGTATTTGGGTATGAAAAGCAAAGATTGACAGTGCACCTGTGGACTGTCAATGAAGGAGCCACCCTGAAAAAGAGAGGGGGAAGAAGAGGGGGAGTGGCTGCCTGCGAGGTTCCTAAGTTCTGCAAACCACTTCAGTTCTCACTTGAGTGCCTCTCTTTGGGCCCTAACCCACACAGACCCCCACCTAACAACTTCAGATTGAAATTCCTCCACTCTGCAAGACCCTGTGCTCCCCCTCCTCCCCCATCGCTCGGCACACACCAAGGGGCATTCAAAACGCATTAACACCAAATCAATGGGAAACAGTGAAAAAAGCACAAAAAAGGAAAGAAAGAGAAAAATCTCCTTAGCAACATAATCTAGTTGGCCTGACGAGAGGAGGAGTGAAAAGAAAAGAAAAAGAGAGGGGCGGTGGTGCCGTTTAGGGAGGGAAGAAGAATTGGACACAAAGGCTGGGCACACAGACAGCAACAAAATTGAAAATTAACACAGAAGAAACTGTTCCTTTTTTCATGGGAGCACAATCAGCTACATTAAACCCGAGCCCGGCCCCTCCTCCTCCTCCTCGCCTGGCCTTCCTTCGCCTGTGGACACAAGCTCCTACGGGACTTTGGCCTGTTTCAGAGAGCTGTGGAAGGTATGGTAACCAAATGAAATGCTGGCAACATACACGATTACCATCAAACATGTTTTAAGTTGCACTAAAATTTCTCCTAATAAAACAAATTTGAAAGATGAGAATTTTTATTTCATTTGTTTTTTGACCACATTTTGTTCATGTTTTAAATCATCAGGTAAGACACATGTGTCAAAGTCAAGGCCCGTGGGCCAAATCTGGCCCCTCGCAAACTTTGATCCGGCCCGCATATCAATTCAGGTTCACAACAACTTTTTGCCCGCCTAGTTTTTGTCGCTTTTTCCAACAGTCTTGGTGCATTTTTCGACATTTATGCCGCTATTTTCAACATTTTGTGGGCTTTTTTTTTTTTTTTTTGATGTTTTTCAAAACATTTGGTTTTTGTTTGACATTTTTGGTGCTTTTCCCAACGTTTTTTGCGCTTTTTCCGTAATTTTCTACGCCATTTCTGACGTTTCTGATGCTATTTTCAACGTTTTTCATCGTCAATAAACTATACATGTCTGGCCCTCGATGTGATTCTCTTTTTCCAGTGTGGCCCTTTGAGAAGTTGAGTTTGACACTCCTGAGGTAAGAGATCGAGAACCATCCTAAGTGGTCTGCAATCCCCTTCTGAAAATGACTGCAAAAACATCTTAACAAATATTTAAAAGAAGAGAATCTTCACGCCGTGTGTTTGCAGACCTTATCTGCATGTCCACAAACACTCAGGGATTTAAGTTGTCTCGTCTAGCCGTAAGACAAACACAAAGTCCGGCTTAATGAACTCACGCTCTGCGTCTGTGGCAGGACAATGCAAAGCTCCCTGAGCGAGACTGCCAGTCTCTGTTTGCACAGAGCTTGGAAGGTGATTGCATTCTGACTGAACTGAAATAACAAAACAAATGAAAAAATGAAAAGTTAGACCTGGGTGTTTTGGAGAAAAATCAAGTATCACGATATTATTAGTCTATATCCTTGACGTTCCACTTCCGGGATTGCTCAGGTGCTGTAAGAAATTAATGTCTTTTCGCCGATGTCCATTTCTTTCCGCTTCCTTTGTGTTGGCGTTCTAACCTCCGGCGGATTTATGAGGACTCTGGTTAACTGCTCCTCAGATCTGCAGACAGCTAGCTAGACTATCTGTCCAATCTGAGTTTTCTGTTGCAGGACTAAAACTACTTTTGAACGTACACATGTTCCACCAAAAGTTCCTGCCCGACTCTATTTTGCAGCGGCTCCGTGTGGAGCTTAGCACCGCCCATGACGATTGTGATTGGTTTGAAGAAATGCCAATAAACCAGAGCACGTATTTCTCCCATCCCGGAATGCTGTGTGGACTAGCCAGACCCTCCTCTGCAGCGCTGTGGAGGAAGGTCCGGCAATGTGAGACTACAATATTCTTGACCAAATACATCAATGTCGATATTGCGACGATATTGTAGGGTGGACTATTGGTGCTTTCACAAAATATTAACACAATGACATGACAATGTTTCGATGAATAATCATCAGTAATGTGGAAATAATGACTAAGTGGGTAAAGGCAAATAATACAACAGCTAGAACAGTCTGGAAAGTTCAGAAAATGACACCACTTTACTGTTATGCAGCCTGCAAAACCAGGAAAAGACAACAGTTATGTCATATCACGACCTTACGATATCCAAAATGTAAGAGGATGTCTAGCCTCATATATCAATGTTGGAATAATATCGATATATTGCCTAGCCCTAAGTTACAGTAACACACGTACAAAAAAAAACTATTCTGCCAAGTTTCAAGTCCCCAGTGTTCGAGTCAGAGTCCAAGTCTGAGTCATCATGGAAGAGTCTGAGTCGAGTTAACGGAATACAAATCTGAGTTGAGTCACGAGTCCAGATAATAGCGACTTGAGTTGGACTTGAGTCCGAGTCCAGGACTTGAGTCCGAGTCCAGGACTTGAGTACTCCATCACTGCCTATTACACATAAAAGTAGTCAGAAACTTCATCCAACTACCGAGTCCTATTTTTATGAATGCTCAAGTGCGACTTCATAAATCTTTGAGTCCAAGTCATTAGAGCGCAAGTCCAAGTCGAGTCACAAGTCCAGAGAATAGCAACTTGAGTCGGACTTGAGTACTCCATCACTGCCTTGTGGATGTGAAAAATAACATTTCAAAAAGTGCATTTGTCTTTTGACGTGTGATGGTATTCATCCTGAACCTGTTGTCACAGAACATTCAGTTTGGTACACAAGTTATTATTCTGCCGACGCTACGAGGAAGCACATGCTACACCGCTAACGTTTACCTGCCAGAATGACTTTTAACTTGTGTATATTGGAGGGCAATTATCATGGAGCAGGAACTCTGGCCACCAGCAGCCCCGTAAATGACCTCTGACCCCTACTACATGATCAGCCCATTGAGAGGAGGGCCTGCTTTAATTAGGAGGTCATTAAGAGCCAACCTCAACACACCATGGGAGCACATAAAGCCCGCCCTCACTCCCACCTGCAATCACAAAATCTGCACATCTGCACTCCGACTTTCATTCAAACACAGCTGACTACTCCACAACACGGCACACTGTACTGTACGTCTTGGTTAAGTTGAAATAGTTTGTGATATATTAAAAAAAACATGCTTGGCTTTACCAATATAGTCTTTTTATTCAGTATAAGAATAAAAATGTTATATTTGAGCAGTATAGGTAAAAATACAAACTTTTTCTACATTTCATCACGACTGGAAACAACGTGTAGCTGTGTGATTGGCTGGAAGGTATAAAAAAAGAAGGTTACACTCTGACCATGCTTCATAGGATGAAATATAGAGGAAGTGAAAATTCAAAAAAAAAAGATGAAAAGCGAGTGAAGAGTCTATAGAGGTGAAACGACAGAGTCAGATAGAGTATAAAGGTGGAGAAAATAGATGACAAGGGAATGAGTGATTCCAGAGCGCTTTTATTCAAGCCTCTGATTTCACACTGGCACAAAGAGCTTTGGGGACGTTTCATCCTTTTCACATTTCTTCTGCATTTAGTCAGTGTTATTCGGCGGTGCAGTGTCTCCTATGTGGGAGAGGGAGCGCTGCCCGGAGAGGAGTCAGCTCCATTCACAGCTTTATAAATCACCTCAGCATGCGCAGACCGTGGCCAATCGGCCAATTACGCCCCCCTGACACACCGGGGCTGATAAAGAAGGCCCCGGACAATGGGATCACAGGCCAGATAAACGACCCTTTAATGAAGTCGCCCACAAAACAGGCCAAAACCGCGCGCCCCACTTACGTATTCCATCACGCCGTTGCCCTCACATTTCCTCTTGCTCAGCCGCCATGGCAGACACAGCTGGGGAGAAGGGAGACACAGAGAAAGAGAGGCAGAGTGAGAGAAAAAGGAGAGAAAAATGACTCTGTGCTCTGACACTGCTAAGCCCCCCAACCCAAGGCCCCTTTCAGACTTTTGGCCGAACAAAAGCATCTGTTGCCATACTGCGCCGCTCAGACCCCCCTTAACACACACACACACACACACATACTCAAGTCGGGTAAGGAGCCTCGCAGGAGCTAAAAAAAGGCAGCACTGGGCCGTATGCAGCTGAGGCTGCTCACCTTGTGGCACAACCTATTGTGCGCCCCATTCCAGGAGCTTCTCCATCCATCTTTGTGTCTCGGGGACAAATAGAGAGAGAGATAGAGGGGGAGAGAGAGAGGGAGAGGGAGAGGGAGAGAGAGAGAGAGAGGGGCACAAGACTGCAGCTGCAGGATGAATAGGAGAGGGAATGAAGGGATGAGGTGGGAGTGAGAGTAGGAGAAGGGGGCAGCTGCATGGTGGTCCCACCCCTCCGTCCCTCCACCTCTAGAGTGTTGTTTGGCTTCTCTTAGGATTCAGAACACAAACAACTTCATGCTACGTGCTACGGGAGCAGACTGTAACACCACTGACTGACAGACTGTGCACAGAGAACGGTGTGCAGATGTGAGTTGCGCATGCGTCACTTTGCGACGATTGCTGTTAGCCAAGGCATCACATTTTCACGCCACGATCCCTGATGTCAGTTCTAGATAAGAGGCTGAAGTAGCCGACAAGAACCTGCTAGCGAGAGACTTCTGTAATGTCAATACAGTAAACAATGGAGCTACATAACGAAGTTCGTTCACCGCTGGCTATAAGTTAGCAATCAAACACAACAAAGGCTGTCACTTGAATGGCGTTTTGAGCTAACGTTAGCAATCAAACAATCACATACAGCTAAAACGTTTATGAAATGATTTCCATCTTGATCCAGATCCTTTGGTGTTATGCCGTAAACCGTTGAAATCTGAGCATGCGCAACTCACACCTGCACTCGACTCACATCAGGTAGTAACATAGGGCACTTCGGGGGACGGGGTGTGGAGGAGTTTCCCCCTGAAGTAGCTTTAAGATGGAAAACAAAATCAGCTCAATAAACTATGTCTGCCAGAATCCTTTACTGTATATTCTGTATCACTGCTCTATGTTTACACTGAGTGACAGATTCAAACCACAGACTGTTTACATAGCTACATACGTAACCTTTCAGGGTGAAAATATTCGAGATGTCTTGCGCAGCCTTCTATACACATTTGTCCCAAATTCAGCACATTATTTGGCATCTTTGGAAACTTTAGGACTTTAGGCCATCCACTGGCTGCAGGCATGAGTTTGACAGGATGCTGCTTGTTTGAATGAACGGATGAATAAAGGTGAGGTGGAGCTTTGCATATAAAAACTAATGCAGGAGCAGCATAACACAACCCCCCCTCTCTCCTCCTCAATAGCTACAGACACAGAAATGACACGTCCTGAGGAAAGCTCATTGTGGGACTGGCTCTAGTTAGATACAGTATTAGGGGACCACTAAGGTCTATATAAAAGAGACTTCAGATACAGTATTAGGGGACCACTAAGGTCTATATAAAAGAGACTTCAGATACAGTATTAGGGGACCACTGAGGTCTATATAAAAGAGACTTCAGATACAGTATTGTGGGACCAATAAGGTCTATATAAAAGAGACTTAAGATACAGTATTAGGGGACCACTAAGGTCTATATAAAAGAGACTTCAGATACAGTATTAGGGGACCACTAAGGTCTATATAAAAGAGACTTCAGATACAGTATTAGGGGACCACTGAGGTCTATATAAAAGAGACTTCAGATACAGTATTGTGGGACCACTGAGGTCTATATAAAAGAGACTTCAGATACAGTATTAGGGGACCACTAAGGTCTATATAAAAGAGACTTCAGATACAGTATTAGGGGACCACTAAGGTCTATATAAAAGAGACTTCAGATACAGTATTGTGGGACCACTGAGGTCTATATAAAAGAGACTTCAGATACAGTATTAGGGGACCACTAAGGTCTATATAAAAGAGACTTCAGATACAGTATTAGGGGACCACTAAGGTCTATATAAAAGAGACTTCAGATACAGTATTAGGGAACCACTAAGGTCTATATAAAAGAGACTTCAGATACAGTATTAGGGAACCACTAAGGTCTATATAAAAGAGACTTCAGATACAGTATTAGGGGACCACTAAGGTCTATATAAAAGAGACTTCAGATACAGTATTAGGGGACCACTAAGGTCTATATAAAAGAGACTTCAGATACAGTATTAGGGGACCACTAAGGTCTATATAAAAGAGACTTCAGATACAGTATTAGGGGACCACTGAGGTCTATATAAAAGAGACTTCAGATACAGTATTAGGGGACCACTGAGGTCTATATAAAAGAGACTTCAGATACAGTATTAGGGGACCACTAAGGTCTATATAAAAGAGACTTCAGATACAGTATTAGGAGACCACTAAGGTCTATATAAAAGAGACTTCAGATACAGTATTGTGGGACCACTGAGGTCTATATAAAAGAGACTTCAGATACAGTATTAGGGGACCACTAAGGTCTATATAAAAGAGACTTCAGATACAGTATTAGGGGACCACTAAGGCCTATATAAAAGAGACTTCAGATACAGTATTAGGGGACCACTAAGGTCTATATAAAAGAGACTTCAGATACAGTATTAGGGGACCACTGAGGTCTATATAAAAGAGACTTCAGATACAGTATTAGGGGACCACTAAGGTCTATATAAAAGAGACTTCAGATACAGTATTAGGGGACCACTAAGGCCTATATAAAAGAGACTTCAGATACAGTATTAGGGGACCACTGAGGTCTATATAAAAGAGACTTCAGATACAGTATTAGGGGACCACTAAGGTCTATATAAAAGAGACTTCAGATACAGTATTAGGGGACCACTAAGGTCTATATAAAAGAGACTTCAGATACAGTATTAGGGACCACTAAGGTCTATATAAAAGAGACTTCAGATACAGTATTAGGGGACCACTAAGGTCTATATAAAAGAGACTTCAGATACAGTATTAGGGGACCACTAAGGCCTATATAAAAGAGACTTCAGATACAGGATTAGGGGACCACTAAGGCCTATATAAAAGAGACTTCAGATACAGTATTAGGGGACCACTAAGGCCTATATAAATGAGACTTCAGATACAGGATTAGGGGACCACTAAGGCCTATATAAAAGAGACTTCAGATACAGTATTAGGGGACCACTAAGGTCTATATAAAAGAGACTTCAGATACAGTATTAGGGGACCACTAAGGTCTATATAAAAGCATCCAAAGAGCACCATGTCATGGGACCTTTAAAAAGCCATGTCAGTATACATATCATAAAAAGAATTGTACTTTTTTTTTAAATGTTGTAGTTGCTAAAGATATATGCAGCTCTATAGTAGTAGTTTGATTGCACAGTGCTTAATAGAGCTGTAACGAGTTTTAAGTCTGGAACTAAGCCAACCAGCTACGAGATGAATAGTGAGCATAAAACATTTGATTTGGTGCAGAAAAACATTTTGAAAACGACAAAAAAGGCAAAGAGTACAAGACCGTGTACAGAAACCATCATAGACTTTAATGGTTGCAGCTCGCTCTAGCCGTTCGCGGTTTCGCGGGTACGCTAAAGTTTTCAATGGTAACAGCGAGTTGGACCAATCAGAGACGTTGCTGTTACGCTTAGGATTGTGGGTAGTGTAGTTTTTCTCCATAAGATCGCGGATAAACATTTCATACAGACTTCTAGCTTCTACAGGAGCAGACACTTTCGTCTCACAACCACGTATCTCGTGGTCAGTCTACCTCGGATGCTTTAGACATTATGGCTGATAATCTAAATCCTTATGGAGAAAATCAACGGGATTTTTACTTCAGGAACCACACTGTTGAGCTCTATAATGACTGCAGTGAGTTCTGGCTTCCCATTGGTTAAAAGGTGTAACATGGTGTCTGTGCTTGTTAGTTATTGTAGTAATGTAGTTAAAGCTATGGATAACACTCTCTTTTTTAATGGGTTTGTAATCGTTTAATGGGTTTTTGGAAACATTTTCATTTTTGTATTTTGTTCAGTGCTGTTCAGTGAAAACAACGTATCTCCAAACTCGAAAAAAACTGAAGGACACTTTGGAGATACATGGTTTTCACAGGACAGCGACAAAAAGCTGAAAACAAAACCTACAGTCATTGTAAACAAATATTCCATATTAGTTCATATTAGCAAACCACAGTCTAAATAGTGCATTAGGTGCTTGCTGTAACGACAGAAGAAGCCAATATGAAGAGTTATTGCAGTTTAGTGAAAGAAATAAGCTGATGATAATCAAAGCTGCAGGTGCAGTGGGGGTGTCACCAAGTTCAAATCCCTCCGCCCGTCCCTCCCTGGCCTCTCTTCAAACAGCCGCCTCCCTGGAGGAGAGTCACGGTGTCCAGCGGTCGTCCTCCACGGGCCGACCCTCCAGCCTCCAGCCTCCGGCCTCCTCCCACCCAACCCGCTTCTTTATTCTTTGTATATGTAACCTTGCTCCTGAAGAAAACTTATTACGGATTAAACAAACACATACATCTTTGTGATGAAGTACCTTTCTCTAACATCCTCTACTTTATCATCACAAGGCTTAAAGCCTTTTTTTTTTTCAAGAAGATCCTTCGCTGAGGTCTGTGTTTTTCTGATTTATATGCAGATCAGGTCTGGTCCAAAGATATCTCTACAGTGTCCTCGCTGTAGAGATATCTTTTTTTTATTTTCCATCCACACAAACATCTCTCACTCACACTTAAAACAAATGTACTCTCTTGGGCATTGTCCTGCTTCAGAATGAGACTTTTTAAGAGTGTGTTTAGCATTCATGTTTGGTCATTCATTCCCCCCGTCTCTGCCAAGAAATCTTTGTTTGGCCGCTCCTCTTCAAACATTGGAGTGTCACGAGGGGCGGGGGGATCGATTTGATTCTAATCGGACCATGAAAAGAACATGATCTAACTACTTTCAGACTGGAGTATATTTAGGCCCACTCCTCTTTACTCTCTCCCTCTCTCCATTCCCCCCCCCATTTTAGCGCAGGCACAATGAAGCTGGCCAATTTGAAAAGCCTTGAATGTCTCGTCAATGACTTTGTGAATACAGGGGAGAGATATTTGGAGAGGAGAAGAGGGAGAGAGCGAGTGAGGAAAGCAGGAAAAAAGGGGGGAATGGAGGTAAAAAAAAGGCCAGGGGAGCAGACATAAAAATTCCAAGAGTTGTTTAAGCGTGGATTGGTTCATTTGCATGACAGCGCCATGTGAATAAGACTGACCTCTTGGACCGCCCCAGTGCTAGGCCGAGCTGCAGCCTGACGTGCAGGCTTTGACCCAGCTCATTGACTCTGAATGGATACTCTGTCAAAGGGAGGGACCTCGCAGCTCTCAGCCGGACAGGCATCTGCAGACCTCCTGGTTGACACCCAGCTATACCTCCATTTCCATCCCTACTGCTATCACAGAGCGCACACACACACACACACACACACACACACACACACACACACACACACATCAAAGCATAAGGCAGATCTCCAAATCTCGCTTATCGCTGAGTCCCAGGCCTGCAAGAAGAATCACAGAAATAGTTAAAACATTTGCAAAGACCTTTCTTTACTTCTTTAGAACACACACACACACACACACACACACACACACACACACACACACACACACACACACACACACACACACACACACACACACACACACACACACACACACACACACACGACAGGTGCAGCAAAGCTCTTGCACGTGCAGCTCCCATAAACACGCTTCACTTGATAGCTCTATGATTTACTGCACCAGGCAGGTGAGAGGACACAGAGTGGACCAGGGGGGAGTTGGAGCGATGCGGTCTGCATACAAATCTTAGGAGCTGCCCCGACGTCCCCCTCAACTTCATACAAAGTTGTGACTCAGTGCAAACACAAAGCTCAGACAAACACTCCATCCATTTATCTGGCTGGCACAGAGCTGGGACGGTGCAGACAGGAGCTCCTGACCTCCGCTGTCTATATACGGTGAAAGGGAAGCCCCCCCCCCCCCACTGCACTTGGAAATGCAAACAGTGTGGAGCAAAACACTCGTTAAATTTCTACAAATTAGCTTTCAAAGTAAAAAAGACCAGTATAGTGCAATGAATGGCTGATTATGACAAGGGGTGGTGCAGATTTTCTGTTGGAGAATCATTCTACAAAGAGTGTGTGAGTATGAGCTGACCAGGGCCGGCCCGCAGCGTAGGCAGTAAAAAAACCTGACTGCAACAAAAATGCTAAAAACATCGAAAAAGCATCAACAATGTCAAAAAGCATCGGGGGGGAATTGTTGAAAAAAAAAAAACACCAATAAAACGACCAAAATGTAAAAAAATAAATAAAGAAATAAATAAAAAATTAGAACAAAGTGACACAAATGTTTAAAAAGCAGAATAAAACTGGTTCGACATCCAAAGTACGCAACTCTAAACCGTAACCTTATTTCTTCTAGCACACACATCCCCCCCCATCCCAGCACCTTTATGAACAATTTACATTCATACATTTATTATTGTGGACTCACTGCAACAAAACTGCTTATGAATTCCCTCGCTAAAAGGTGGAAAGGCTGCGTGGTGTTCATGGGTTACAGTAAAAATCTGCACTTTGTGAAATTCTGACTTAATAATTTGAATTTGTGTGTGTTTTATTTGAAAATACTGTGATGGGGAGCTGCGTTGGTGTCCACCGTACATCACTGTGCAGTAGAGAAAGAGTTCATCTCAAAATATAACTTTTTTGTGTGTTTTGTGGTGAAACTGAAGTTTTATAATCAAGTATTATCAGTAAAACACATTTCAAGTATCATCAGCACCATTTACACACATAGTGTTATATTCATAAACATATACACATAGACATTTATGTATATATGTCTGGTTATATTTATCATAGCCTATACATTATTGAAATATCATTACTGATGTGTTTTTTTTAATATTTTCAAGGCTGATTGTCAGGTTGTTATCTATGGGAATACATCGTATTTTATAAAGTGATTGTATATTTTGAAAGAATTTTCATTTCATTTTCATTTCCTTCAGTAATGAGCTAACAGATAAATGTAGTAATGTAGTACAATTGAACATTTTAAGTCTAGTACAAGTAACTTAAAATTGTACTTAAGTACAGTACTGAAGTAAATATACTTACAGTATTTGGTTCAACTGTATTTAAGGCACTGAGAGTAGAGCCAAAATGTTTCTTTAAGTTAGAGATTTTCTGAAATTCCTCCCGTCCTAAAATATGTATAGAAACATGTCGGAAATGATTTTATTTTTGAAACACCTGTTTCATTTTTCCAGTTGTATTTATGTATAGGTGTACAGTATGTATTGCTTATCTATTTGTTTGTTTCTAAAGGATTTATATATTCTACGGAAGAAGATTAGGGCCACGTGAAAAAAATATATATTTGAGTTCTGATTTTATTCTCAGAATTCTGACTTTTAAAATAATTCGGACTTTAAACCCAGAACTCAAACACATTTTTCATGTGGCCCTAATCTTCTTCCATAATCTCCCTCATGAAGAAGCAGAGGTCTGTGTAATAAACAAACTGAAATGAGGCGAAGCCGCCTCCGAGTCCAGCGCAGCATTTGGAGGATTTTCTATTTATTCAGGACATGTAATACTACAGACGTCCTAATTTGACAGTAACCACTTCAAACAGATTCTTTCAGCATGTTGTATTGGAAATGGTCAAGGAAATTCAAAATGGGATTACAGCATGTTCTGATTAGAGTTTTGTACTTTTGAACTGAATCACATGGCTTCTAAAATAACATGGCACGTAGAGAGCAAACAGCCCTGTAGGCTGCGTCCCTGCGCTGACTCACTGATGCAGCGGTCCGCCGAACTCCAGCCAGTTCATGTGACGCCCCCAACGGCCGGCCGCACAATTAGCTGCCTGTTGTGTGTAATAAGCTCTGCTGCTATTAAACCTTGTGATGCTCTCGACAGATGCCTACTGTTGGGTGGATGCGAAAACTAAATCTGACAATTCACAGCGGACTGATCTCAAAATTTCTAAAGAAAAATGACAAGAAAAATAAAAGTCTTTGGCAGTTTCACAGATAATTTCTCATTAGTAATTTAGTCATGAATAAAGCAGTGGTTCTCATCCTTTTTGGGACCAGTGCCCCCCCCCCCCCCCTCTATCCATTATCCAGGTCCCTTACCGTCCCCCCCAATCAAATAACATGTAGGCCTGAATATTAATGATTAGGTCCTATTATTGTTATGATAATTATTATTGTTGCTATTAGTCCTATTATTGTTGTTATTATTGTCATCAAAAATCATCAAAAAACCGTATCACTGAATGAAAAATGTTCGACAGCTACGTCCACAGACTTATTGAAGATAAATGATGTTAACGTTTAATATAGACTATAAAGTTCACCACAAGACCGATTCATAACGCTGCAGTACGGAGTTTACATAAGATGATACTCTGACGTCCACGTTCCCATGAAGGCAGCACGGAGCTGCGCCGCACAGCGCCTGCAGAACCCCTGAAGAGAAGAAGAGTTACGGTCCGCCGTCCCGTCCAGTCACAGTGGCGTGAACTGCCAGGTTTTAGTGTTGCAGGCCGCTGTTTTTTGCAAGTAGTTTGAAGTGTAAACTCGTATTGTTGTGAACCTTTGGTGTAAACTCGCCTTAAAACAAATACCCCCCAAAGGCACCTCAACGCCCCCTTTTCCACAATTTCCACCCCCGTTGAGAAACACTGATCTAAAGTCAAACGCGCTCGATGGTGTTTTAAGCCTCCAACGTCGCCTTCCAGGCAGCTAACCCTAAACCTAACCATTGCCGCGCTGCCTGGAAGGCGACGTTGGGGGCTTAAAACACCAAACGCCGTCAAACGCTTTACTTTGATCAGAATATTCAGTTCCATTTACTTTGAAATCCCATATACTCTTTACTCCGTAAACGGGCTCTTCAACACATGAAGCTAAACTGATGCAGTAGCCGACGAGCAGTGTTGGGAGTAACGGCGTTTAAGTATAACGGCGTTATTTTTTCAGTAACGGAGTAATCTAATTAATTACTTTTCCCATCGTTGCAACGCCGTTATCGTTACTGAGAATGTAATGTGGCGCGTTACTACAATTTGGTTGAATGAAGCGCGAGGTGTCGGCTTTGGCTACACATCAGCTGCCTGGAGAGAGCAGGGGGTGGAGGGGGGGGGGGGGGGGTTAGCCCTAACCTAACCCTACCCTAACCCTAACCCTTGTTGCTGCTGCTAACCCAACCCCATAATAACCCCATAATAACCCCATAATAACCCCATAATAACCCCGAGCCCAGCGAGGAGGCGGAGCCACTCTGTTAAAACAAACAACGCTCCATTTTTCGGGTCAGCAACAGGTGACCGAGGCCGAGCTGAACACGTTGATTGCAATTTTATTTCTATGCATATCATACGGCCGGCTGCAATCTATTGAGTTCAGATAAATACCAAATGTTCTGTACATAGTGTTTTTATTCTTCAGTTAATAGAAACATCTTTGACATTAAAGATGTTATAGAACGTAACAAAATAACCTCAGTTACTTTGCTGAGTAACTAATTAATTTTACAACGTGAGTTCAACTGAGTTACTAACTCAATTACTTTTTTGGGAGAAGTAATTTGTAACTGTAACTAATTACTTTTTTAAAGATATGAGTGTTAAAGTGAAATTTTCTTCCTTCAGATTTTGAAAAGCTTTTTTTTTTTTAGCTCTGTATCTGAGAATTACACAAGACAGTAAATGAGTGTGTGTGGCTGCCTGCTGCCAATTAACACGTATAAATCTGATAATCCTCTCATAAAAAGAATCACATGCACTTGCGGGAAGGAACACATTCATCGCTCTAAAATACGATCAGTGGAATGGATATAAATACACACTAAAATGCCAACAGCTGTAACGATGGAGGAGACAACAACAGAGAGACAAAATGCGATCGCGGCTTTCATCCCCAATGAGCCGTCCTGACAGCTCACTCTCGACCTTCCTTTAAACTTCTGCACATCTTCCAATAAATCACACTGTATTCGTAATAATAGATGGGGAAATACGGCCATCATCTCAATTAAGAAACGTGAAAAGCTTTCCCATTTGTTTGAAAAGCCTCGGAAACGCAGGGACCACCGAGACGAGTTTAGAGCGGCGAGCTGACACTAACAGGCAACAATGAGAGTCACCATAACGACAAACTCTACTCAACATGACACTTTTCTAGATCAATATTACATCTGGAGAGATTACACATGGGAAAATAAATCAGAAATATTACTTATCTAAAAAATAAAGTCCCTCGATCTGTCCTCTTTGGCTACATTTAGCATGAACGGGGAACAGCAAAGAGGATGCTAATGAAAACAAAAAGCTGCAGGTTCCTGGATTAATTTGCTGCGTGCTGATTGGATTAAAGATGTAATTCAGTAGAAGTAAAAAAAAAAAAAAAAAGGGAGTAAAGAAGTGATTGACAGGTATAAGGTGCAGATAACATGCAGAAGAAACATTTGGGTTTGTTTGCTTCTTCACAGTCTGATAAACAAGAGGACAGAGAGATTGCGGCCTGTGCCTATTCATGGCGCCGGCAGGCGACAAAAGACGCGGCCCCGGACACACATTCCAGCCTGCTTCCGCTCCAGCACACAAGCTCAATCCCAGAGATTTCCCCTTTCAGAAAGGGAGAAAAAGGGCTACAATATCACCTCCTTTAGATTGAGGCAGAGACTGGTCGGGGTAACCGGGTGGAGGGACTCCTGTCATTCACTTCTTTGAAACATTTCCTGATTTGGGCTTCAGGGGAAGTCAGGATCTCTCTGTTTATGAGCAGAGGAGGGGTGGGAACCTTTCAGGTTTGGCTGAGGCTGTTCAGGGAGGACGTGATTGGTCTCTCCATCTAGAACCACAGTGGCTTTTAATTTGCGAATTTGAGTAAGAATTTGTATCCGTGGTGGAGTTGTGCTGTGCAGAGATGAGCATGTGTTCAGATAAAGTCTAAAGGCGAAAAAAGCCAATCATTAGCGAATATATAAAACAGCATCTTGGTCTTCCTGGAAAACCAGCGAGGAGCACAATAATGAGTCCTTCCAGCAGGGAGAACATGCACTACAAAGTGACCAACAATGGAATAGCTCCCTATTACTAAAATGATAGAATTTCAGGACTGTTTGACAACTCAAGCAAGAAGAGATTGAAATAAGGGCGGCTGTGTGTGCTGCCTCTGTAATGGCATCTGCTTAGTCTTTTGGAAACAACAGAGGAGGCAGAGGGACAAATCAGGGCTCGAACAATGAGCTTTAATAAAGACGTTTCTCTGGGAACTTAACCGTGATCGGCGTCACCATCAGTCGGTGTTTATCTCATTTCCGAGGCTCGTTAATTGTGTGCGCAGACGCATACACATGCTGCTGCGCTGAATGTGGACACGCAGACACACTCGTTGGTGCGGGGCACACTTCAGTCTGGAGTGTCTGGTCTGAGCAGCTCCGCGAGACTGAGAAGCGTCTCTCTAATTAGAGGGAGCCTGGTGCAGGACATCTCTATAGGCCATCGACCGGGCCCTCGCTGCCTTTGTCCAGCAGCCTCTTCTTACACTCAAGCTGTCACTTTACTTTTCTATAGGAGTGAGGGCCGTGCTCCCTAACGGCGTTGTTGTCTTTTCCCGATCACTGAAACCGTTTGTGGACATTTTTTAACCCTTGTGTTGTCTTCCCGTCACAACTGAAAATCAACAACTTTTGTTGACGCTTTTTATTGATGTATTTTTTTATTTTATTTTTTTTTACTTTTTCTTACGTTTTTGTCCCTTTTTCCAACACTTGTGACGCTTTTTTCAATGTTTGTCACTTTTGTTTTTACGTTTTCAACACTACGTAACATTAACTTATTATCTTTAGTTTTACACTTATTTTTGGAATTTATGGTCAATAAACCTCATTTATAGGAAATTATACCTCATTTTTGAGTTAGAAAAGCAGAAATTAGGAATTATTTAGACTAAAATTAAAGGAATGTATGTTGATGGATAATCACAGACTGGAATATGTCAACTTTTACTCAGAATACTATTTTGAAACCAAAAAAATATATAATAAAACACCCCAAAATTAAAGAAAGCAGAGATCTGTCCTTGCCAAATAGCGTTGTGTAAAATGTTATTTTGGGAAATTAAAATTGGGTAATTAAAAAGAAAATTGATATAGGAAGTTGATGAAGGTTGAAGGTTGAAACAGATGTAGTTTCTAGGGGGTGGGGGAAAAAATATTGATTCACGTATGGATCGTGATATTTTTAAAATCAGTTCTTTTCCCCAGGTTTGATATTTATTTATTTTTACCAATGATTCACTTAAATATTTTGTTACACGGCACCGCCGACGGCAGAAAATGCAGAAAATCCATCTTGTTCTTCTTTACAAATTAATGTCAGACTGACTGACGTGTGGCGAGCATTATTTTTAGAAAACAATTAGTTTTTAGAAATGTCTCATGATATATTGTCTCTAGAAGTGTATTATTCAACTTTTGTTTTTGTTAAAGAAGGAAAAGAAAGAGTCCAAACTCCGCAGTTTTGGGGACAGAGCATCCTCCAGGGCAGCTCCCAGGCTCTGGAACTCCCTCCCCCAAGAGATCCGCACCTCTGAGTCCCTCACCATCTTCCAGTCCCGCCTCAAGACCCATCTCTTCACCTCTGCCTATCTGTAGCCCCCTTCTCTTCTGTGACTGAATCTTGTTTTGCTCTGTCTTGTTTTCTTTTGTTTTGTCTTGTATTGTCCTGTTTTGTTTTACTTTCTAATCTAGCTCCCTGTAAAGCGACTTTGAGTCTATGAAAAGCGCTATATAAATTCAATTTATTATTATTATTATTATTAGAAAATTGCAATACTCAATACTTCTAGAATCGCAATAAATAAAAATCGCAATACAAAATCGAATCTGCGCCCACGTATCGTGAAATATACTAATCAGAACAGAAGTCCCAGTCGCCTCCTGATTTTTATTTTTATTTTTTAAGATATTTTTTGGGGCATTTGAGGCCTATATTTTCATAGGACAGATGAAGACATGACAGGGGGGAGAGAGGGGGAATGACATGCAAATATGGCCGCAAGTCGGAGTCAAACCCGTGGCTGCTGCGTCGAGGAGTTAACCTCTATATATGTGCGCCTGCTCTACCAATTGAGCTAACCCGGCAACAACCTCCTGATCCATTTGTGCACTAAAAATTGAAACGTTAGCTTATTGCTCTTGACAAACTCCTGCTGTGAGACATTAAAAGGGACTGCTTTGCTTTGTTTCTCAGGCTAACTTGTCACGGCGTTTTAAAATCTAATTATTTCTGACTCATTTTTGCATAGAAACCTAATTATTCACTGAGATATAAATTAGATTCCACATTCATGGAGACCATGAACCCCCTTAAAGTCCTGCAGGATGCTATTCAATGACAAGCCTCTTTCTCCCTCTTTTCTCTGCAAACCACGAGATGGAGAGCAGCCACTGCAGCTGCTATTCACATCAACCAGATAATTGTTGATGAAAAGTCATTGCGTGGCATTATGTTGTCCACAGGATCATTGTTCATTTTCCCCCATCGCCATTGAGATCTATATGGAGGACCAGAGTGTTTCCTTTGAGTTTTGGTATTCAGGATCTGTTGCCTGGTAACTAATAAAGGGGCAAATCATCCACTGTATTGGCCAAGATGGGCCGCAGACACAACAATGCCAGGTTTGTAAAAAGGCGTTGAAACAAGTTAATGACGCTTGTTCAACAAAACATTAATGGACTTCTTCACGCTATAATATGGCATGGGATGCGATGTGAATGAGAGGGGGGAACTTCAGCAGTGCACTTTTACAAAGTTTGTGTGTTTTTACTACTGGGAGGAGCCTGTTACACATACACACACACACACACACACACACACGCATGCACGCGCACACACACACACACGCACACACGCACACGCGCATGCACGCACACACACACACACACACACACACATGCACACACGCGCACACGCACACACACACACGCACACACACGCACGCACACACACACACACACATGCACACACACACACACACATGCGCACACACACACACACGCACGCACACACACACACACACGCACATGGGCGCACACACACACACACACACACACGCACATGGGCGCACACACACACACACACGCACATGCGCGCACACACACACACACACACACACACACACACACATACACACACACACACACCTTTTCCCCCTTCTTTGATGCACTTGCACACCTAGAAATGTTGATTGCTGCTCAGGGGGAATGAACTTAAGACTAACCCAACCTCTGAAGAGAACCAACTTGTTTTAAATCCCCTAGTTCATGTTATTGAATGGGCCAGTGATTAATTGCCCATCAGCATGATTTGAAAAGGGGGGTGAATAGTGAAGGGCAACTGCTGCACTTTAAAGTAAAAGGCGCACAACATTGGAGAGAAAGAAGAGGCAAGAGAGAGAGGTGGGGCCCTGAGAGCTGTACACATTTCTCATTGTTTCTGTATATATAATCTAACGTTTAAACAGTGAGTGATATAGCACAGCCCCATTGGCTGCACAGGCTTCTTGTAACCAAGCGGACGAAACAACTGCAGCCCTGTCACCCCGAGCAGAATAAAAGGGAATCAAAGGATTTTTTCCCTTAAATGGACTAATTTTCTCCTTGAATTATGAAAGTAATGGCTAGGTAACAGCCTGTGCTCAGTACCCGACGGCTTAATGCTTCCTAAATCCTTCCACGTGGCTCCACTAGTCCTGGCAATTAGGCCTCATTATAGCCTCATAAAGGGTCTCATTTGTGGGATTACTTAATAGACAATGAAATTTTATCGTGCAGAATTATGGAAAAATAATATTAGAGCTCGCATGGTGTGTTGAGGGCGCGCGCCACGCATCATTCCGCCTGGTTTGCTCTCTCTCTCTCTCTCTCTCTCTCTCTCTCTCTCTCTCTCTCTCTCTCTCTCTCTCTCTCTCTCTCTCTCTCTCTCTCTCTCTCTCTCTCGTTTCAGACTGCTATCTGTACCATAACAACTCTGTGTCTTCCTTGTCAAGCGCTGGATTGACTTTATTAGAGCAATTACTGTCTGTGTGTCAGACAGACACGTTTGTTTGGATCCTAACTGCGGTTGGATTTTAAAGACTTTCTAATTCTTTCAAATACTGCATTTTAACTCACGCTTCAATAAGCGTTCCAGTTTGCTCGAATCATGCATTTCCTCCATAATGAGGAGTTTTTATTTAAGAAAAAAAGGGGGGGCAATATAACCAACAACAAAAAAAAGCCACTTATTAAAAACTTGGGACCCACTCCCAACAGGCCAGTTCCATGTTATTCTGTGAGGTCAGAGGAGAAACTAACACACGTTGTGCTGGACCAGCTGACGGCCGCCTCTGTCTGAAGGGCCGAGGCGTTACTTGGCAGATGAAAGCAGAAGCTAAACCTACCGGTGACCCGCCCGGGGATCAAACTCGCTAATTATTGTCACAAGATGAGGGATTAACGCATTTCTGAAATAGCTGCCTGTTTACACCCGCACAGACCGACCATTATAAACACTTTCTAATTGAATCCTAATCGCCATCGAATAACGGCCGCAGCCCAGACTCGCCATCGCTTCATCATTCTTTAATTGCTGGAAGTGAAACTTGGACCAACCGGATTCAAAGTATGATTAGGCTGCAGGGCAAATAGTCTCGTGCACAATTCCTTACATCGCATTCGTGGGGAAATAGATCGACTATGGAATAAAAGTAGGTCTGGATAGAGTCCATTATATAGCTGTGGTTTACATATCAGACTTACAGACGTCATGTAAAGATTCATCTGTAGATTGAATTTGGTAAAAAATAATAAAATAAAGATCACTTTGAGACAATTGGAAACTAAAACAGTGACTATTGTGTTATAACCAACCCACTGCACCTGCTCAGGTTCATCTTTCAGCTGTTTCATCTGACTTATGTAATGCAAATCCAAAGTACATTTTACAATTTCAGATTTTTATCTGACCAGTTCCTAAAAATCCTATAAATACAAATTTTTAGCAGCACGAGTGTGAAAAAATATATATTTCTCAAGCTTTATATTTTTGTTACATTGTTTCAAAATGATGCTTATTTGATAATTTAGGTCTGCTGAAGAAAGCCCTGCAGTGCAGAACTTATAGTTCATAAGAAAATATAAAAAAATATGTATATTTTTTATGTGGCTGGTTATGGTATTCTAGTGCCCAAGACTTTTCTAAATTCAGGGATAAAAAAGAAGTAAATCTTCAAGTTGTGATTGGAGGCCCGGGGAGACGTCACGTGGTTTGGGTCGCTGACAGTATAAACCTTTGAAACCGGGTGCGCACGTGGGTGACGCTGCAGGGCCAACCCTCTTCGGGTCCCTTTTGTTAAACCATCAAACATAAGCACCTTTGGAGATCCCGAGGGGTTCAGATGAGAAACAGCTATCATCCTGTGCACGGAGAGATCACCTATCAGCAGCGCAGCCATGTCGAGGTCTTTTTACGTCGATTCTTTAATAATCAAGGATACGGTTCGACCCGGACCGGTTGAGCATCCAGGACAAGACTTCCTTATTCCCATCAGCATGCATTCTCCGAGCGTCATGACGGTCACCGGCCCGGTGTGTCCATCCAGGAAATCTGGGACTTTCTGTGTTTGCCCGCTGTGCGTCACGTCCCACATCCACTCTTCCCGCAGCGGCATTCCCATGCTGAAGAGTCAGTTCCCAGGAGCGGAGGCACAGTACTGTCAGAGGATAGCGCATCATCAGTCTTCTGCACTCGCGCACCCGGGACATACACCTGTCTGCACGCCCACCTTCAGCGTCACAGATCCCAGGAGATACCACTGTCTTTCTATTGGTAAGCCACCTGTTTGCTCCACTCTCCACTCACAGCACTGCTCGCCACCTGTTTGCCACTCTTCCTACAATCGTGATGCCCTTTCAGTTAGATGAATGCTTAACTTTACGCACAATGATTTACGCGCGATGTTTTTGCGCCATTTGCATCTGCGATTGAGTTACAAAAAAAAAGAAGCTAAACGTCTGACATGTATATATATTTGTTTTTCTCCAACAGGCGCCTCCGAGAACAGCCACATACAGAATGGCAAGAGGATGCGCACGGCTTTCACAAGCACGCAACTCCTGGAACTTGAAAGGGAGTTTTCCACGAACATGTATCTTTCAAGACTCAGGAGAATCGAAATCGCCACGTATTTGAGCCTGTCAGAGAAGCAGGTGAAAATCTGGTTTCAGAACCGCAGGGTGAAACACAAGAAGGAGGGGAAAGCCACCCAAAGGAGCGCGCACAGCGGTTGCAAGTGCGCAACCGGCCACACAGACTATTCGAGGTCAGAGGACGAGGAGTCTCTGTCTCCGGCCTCTGCTTCGGAAGAGAAAGAGGTGTCACCCATCTGAGAGAAACGCGACTCTCCATGGAGAGACCCCACTGCCGGCACTTCTATCTGCCCTGCTGTAGTTACGGGTTACAGCATTTCGCAACCTCTGGGCCAAAAACCTCCTGCATGAAGTCTGAGAAAAAGTGTTACAAATGTCAGTTGTTCTTCACTTCGTGTTTATCCTGCTTTTAAATTAAAGGAACAATGTGAATACATGTTTTACCCTTGTGGTGAAATAATGGGAACCATGACCTAGGCTATGTGTGTCGTAATGATGATGTAATGTTGATCCCTTCAGGGTCCCCACCTACATACCCAGGTCTAGTTAACTATCCCCAGTAAATGTTTTCAACTACTGCCTGACATCCCATTCCTGTCGGCGAGGTTGTGTGGTAATGAACGCCCTTTGAAATAGTATAGGCCTGCCCCTGTACGCAACCATTTGTAAACTATGTATATGTGTATTTATTGTAATAAACATGACGAGTTGACCTAAGAAGTTGTCAGTGTGTTGATTATGATCAATGCCGTTTTCAGGTATAAAAATGAAGGACCTAATAATGCAAATATTTTTTTATTTATTATTTTTAATAGTTTGAAGAAAAGAAATGCGTTGAGACATCTTCAATTAAAATGGGCCACATACATACATGCCTAATAAAACATACATTATTACATTTTAAATGAATATAAATACTCTGCATATACTATGATGCATTATTATTATATTATGATTATTATAATAATCGTCACATTGATAACCAAGAAGCACTGGTCCTATAGTTGTGATGATATACTGAATACTGAAGTGCAGCGCTTTATCCCATACATTAGGGGTTCATATATGAGTGGAGAAAATATTTGAAACACCTTTCAAGACAAATGAATCCAGTAAAACACAAAACAAAAACAAAAATCTAAATTTCACAGAGGGAGTTCCTTTTTCAATACATTAGATCACTTTTCTACTTTTCTGGCGACTCGTGCGTAAAACTAAGGAGTTCTGCACATTTGTGCACATTAACTATGAGTGCAGTTTTTTCCCCACTACAGTTTTACAACCTTTCCAACTCTGTTCTATCAATCGACAACTAGACATATGAACATGTCATTACAATTGCTGCTATGTTTAATAGACTAGATTCAATGTTCACTGTGCGTTTTATTTTATTTTTATTTTTTGAAACAATAGCACAGCTCCATACGATGATACCAACAAGCTATTTCATTCTCAGTGGATGGAGTGAGCTATATGAAAGTGTAGCTGTAATTCCTCCTACCACAAAAGGGTACCCGATAACGCCCCTGGGGAGCAGCCAATAGTCCATTAATGTTCACTTTTGAAAAGATTTTGGGTTGTCCAAAGCGAGTTTAATTGCGTTTTCGGTCCCACGTTGGTTGATTATGCTGCTATTGCTTGAAACCACAGAACAAGGATATATAGAAGTGGGCAAAGGCTTTGACAGGTTAGATTGTCCTGCCTTGGGACTCGCATTTAGCCGGAGACCCCCGACGGCTGTGTGCTCAGAGAGCTTTGAGAGACAGCTACAGGGTTCCTCCGAGCGACAGAGAACGATTTAGTCACTGTTTCATTAGGCACTATTTGAACCTTTCAACTTATGGTGAATTAAAGGGGGCACGCTCAAATGGAAAGACTGTGAGGGGGGATTACGTAGGAGGGGACACTGGAAATTAGCAGACGCCTAATTTAACTCGGTTCTGTCAGAGTTTGGGATACATTCCTAATTGAGAGGGGAAGCAGGTGAAGTTTTGGTCCCACGCAGACCCATTCAGAGCGCGAATAAATGGTCCCCTTTCACGTCCCGCTGGAGATCATATATTATTGGGGGAAAGCCACCTAATGAATATATATTGAAGTTCCTATTAATCGAATTAGAGTTCCCTTGCAGGTGTGAAAGACCAATGCAGCATTTAAAGTGATTCACAATGGAATAAACCGCAGTTTTGGAGAAAGACTCCCCCGTTTTCAGCCCCACACGACGTGACCTCAGACTGGAAGGCCACTATGAATCTCATTCTGACAGAGGATCTATTTGTCCAGGTCAAATGGATAAAACTGTCACACTCCCTAAAACTTTTTGATCACATGCATCAAACTAAATGTTGAAAACGAGTCTGCGGAGTGTACATTTCAGATGAAAGAGACTATAGCTACCACTTTACAGAGAAACGAGGCCACTCCAAAGACGTCAGGCCCTTGCCACCATTGAAAATGTGGCAATTACGCATGACAAAAGACAATTAATAAGAGCGCTTTTCAGCCGGTTGCAGCTGCTGTCTCATGCGGAGAGATGGAGGCTAGAAGAAGCTGAAGTGCCGGTGTGGAAAAGAGGAGAGCAGCGTTGTCTTTTCCCGAAGAGACGTCTACTTTACTAATGAATCCGCAGTGCAATATAATCCTCCCTAAATGCGGCCTGTATGCATCAGCCTGGTGGCTGACACCGGAGAGTGGAGAGATCAGGAAAAGGAAGATCTTTCCTCTGAATCGTGGAAATCATCACAGCACAGTAGCATTAACGGCATTTTCTGGGAGCAAAGAACCGTTTACACCTCTTGCAAAGGTGTTGTACAGTTAAAGGATGATGGTGGACCAGATGTCCCCGCTGGGGACCAAACTACATCGGGAAAATAATTTTTGTAAATAATTGGGGGTTAACAGTGTTAAAGGGCTAGTCTGTGTGTATGTGTGTGTGTGTGTGTGTGTGTGTGTGTGTGTGTGTGTGTGTGTGTGTAAGAGTATATCATAATGGTGACAGTTTCAAAGTAAAAGCCAAGTGGGTAAACAGAAAGAGGAAACACTATTCATTTTTATTATCATTTTAGTTTGGCTAATTAATAATTTGCTTGTTCTTTATAGGATTTCGGCCAATAAATGTGCTTTCTGGCGGTAAAAATGACTTCCACTATATCTTAGTGGTAGGTCTTTAAAGAGCTGTTATCTGTATGCACACAGTTGAAATGTGACACGTGACTAAATCTGTTCAGGTTGGTGCAGTGTTACTGTGAGAAAAAATGAAATATATATCATTGCATTTTAACTTAATTCCTCTGTTTTCTGTTTGTATTCTTTTATTGTTTTGACATGTAAGATGTGTCGTTTTTCTTTTGATTTATACAAACTCACCTCAAACCCTGAGAGGTGTCCACGAGGCCTGTGAGTTCCTCTGCAGTGCTTCAGAGAGGTCAACGCTGCTGGGAAAGAAAGACGGGAGAACTTTACTGATTTACTGTATTTATGTATTATTTATTTATAGATTAATCGATAGAGTCAGTACTTTGGCTGAGAGGCGCCAAGACTAATTTCAGCACTGGACAGCTCCCACAGGGACCGCCACCCGAAGGCCAGTCGTCTTCAAACACTCACATCTGGATGACCGCAGGACTGTTGGATGTCCACGTGAACTCAGTCCTGTTGTGTTGTATGTACTCTTAATCACAGACATGAAAGTCGGAGTGACATACATTCATTTATCCTGGTATTCGACCTGACTAACAACTTATTGACAACAACAAAGTGGACACATGAGGAACAGGACGAGCTGCCTCCCCCGCGCTGTAAAGCTGAAGATATCACTTATCACCCAGTTCTGTGTTACACCTTCTAGCCAACTTCATTCCAACGTATTCCCACTAGTTGTACACTTATGTTTGGAATTCATGGTCAATGAACCTCATTTTTATGAAATGAGATCACATTTTTGAGTTAAAGAAGCAGTACGGTATGACTTATGAATTCATTAATTATGGATTATCACATACTTCAACAATTTTAGTCAAGATACGGTTTTGAAATAATTTTATTATTTTTAATGGCAGCAAATAATCACATCTGTGGTCTGGGAAGAAAATGGATTCTATAAAATTAAATAAAACAACATAAATGCATTCATTTAAGAACGTTGTATGGATTCATTCATGTTATTTTTGGGCATTTAGGTTGAAAGAAACCATATTTATATGTATAGAATTTTTTTAAATGGGTCACATTTGTCCCGAGGACAACATGAGAGTTAAAGAGGAGCCCTGACTGATGTCAGAGTGTGTACACAGGAAGGAGCATGTGTCGAAATGATCAGCAAAAAATGATCACTTTTTTTTAAGGTATGATGATTTCAATTGGTTAAGTCCCCTTTGAACGTAGGTTACAGTATAGACACTTGGACACATATTGCTATTTTCCCAAGCCCCCTGGTGGACAGTCGGGGGCAAGTCGCCATAAAGAAGATGAGTAATAATAAAGTAAGTAATGCTGGTAAGAGCAGCGTCCCTGACGAGTTGATTTGAAATCTTCTGAGATTCCAGCTCCATCTTTGAGTTCTCTTATATCTTATATCTTATGGAGCCTCGTGAAGAACGCTTCTGTTATGACTCAGCAAACCTCTCGGTGATATTTGGAATAATTTTTAAAAGACAGTGCTGACAGGGGACTTGTTTATGACTTTTTATGTTGCCGTAGTGGTATTTTATTTATTTTTTTAAAGTTTTGGTGAAGGCAGATATTTGCCTTTCATCATTTATCATTGTTGGATTTATGAAAATTAGAAAATGTTGTTTTAGTAAATAAATGTCTGCATAAAAACCGCCTCTAGAATCGTATTAACCTGAATGTAGTTTTTCTTTTTTAGTTTTTGAAGTGTTTTTAAAAAGATCCGTAAAATTGAGACGCTCAAACCGATTTGAGGTAAGCTTGGTCTGCCGAAGTTGAGACCCTTTGTTTGGAGAACAAGGGCACTGTTCTTTTCGGCAACATGTGGAAGTAATTGCGCCAAACGGCTGCGTGGAGCTGGGAGAGGGGTGGGGGGGTGATCATCGGCCCCGGGGCTCTGCTCCATGCAGAGACACCGGTCTGATGCCCCTCTTCTGCCCAGAGATGGGCGATTCATAGCGGCCCATTATTCTCTTGTTGCCCGTAAGGAGAGCCCGGGGGTTAGGGGGGCAGGGTAAAGAAAATAAAGAAAAATAATGGCTGTGCTTTAGGACTCGGTTACCAGCTGACGCATGTTTGCCAGTAAACAGGAGTCGTTTTCTGTGGAAAAGAAGAATACCCTGACGGTGTCATTTCTTTCAATTACATGTGCAAAGGGAGATGCGTGTGTGTGTGTGTGTGTGTGTGTGTGTGTGTGTGTGTGTGTGTGTGTGTGTGTGTGTGTGTGTGTGTGTGTGTGAGAGAGAGAGAGAGAGAGAGAGAGAGAGAGAGAGAGAGAGAGAGAGAGAGAGAGAGAGAGAAACAGAGGCTCTGATGTGGCTTATGCTATGATGGTGTTGGAGCGCCCTCTATGAGTCCAGCAGTCCACTGTCCCCGCTTTGTGACTGATGCACAAGATCTCCATTCACAGGCATCATGCATAATGAAGTACAAAAAGTGCAAATTTGTACTGTAATCTAGTGGTAACGCTTGGTAAGATGAACAACTAATAATTGTACTCACAAAACGAGAACATTTGTGCGCATGCACGACAGTGAAACATAATCAGATGCAACACAAGTTACTAAAAAAAAAC